>RSEF01000023.1:4044597-4098116 GCA_003993805.1 Himantopus leucocephalus | reverse complement strand
GAGGTCCCTTCCAACCCTGACCAGTCTGGGATTCTGTGATCCCAGGAACAGCCCTGTAGCTTCTCTCTGCCTCTTCCGGTCTATGCATTGGGCAAGGAGATAGAGATGTCTCAGTGGACATAGAATACATACCCCATGCTGAACGGCTGCAAACTGCTCTGTCTCTTGGAGAGGGTTTTTCTCCCCAGCTTCTGCCGAAGTGTGCTGGGTGGCTTGTCACCATGCTGATGCTCAGAGGTAACACAGGGGCTTCATCACAGCCAGCTTGGTGTGAGGACTTATCCTGATTGGTTAATACTTTTGTTCCACATTGTGGGACACGCTGTTAATAAGCCATGTAAATCCAGAGACCTAGGATTTTGAGGGACTTAGAACTGAAAGAAAGGGCTTGTCAGTTTAGCCACTTTTTTTTTTCCTTCTTCTCTCTGCATCCCATTCTATTACAGCAATAATTAGGATGACAGGAGAAATGGCCTGAATCTGTTTGAATGACTCTATCCTGAGCAGCAGTCACCACTGTTCCCATCTGATACTTCACAGGCATTGTAAAAAACATTCTTAACCCTGACAGTCTCTTCAGCAAAGAGGACAAATCTCAAATAAACCTGTCAATTTTCCTTTTTCTAACACCAAGTTTTCCTTTCATCTTTTTAGTTCTAATCACAGCTAGTGTGTAAGCAGCCGTGTGGCCGGGTGATGTGCGGTTGGGATCGTGTGCGAGAACCCAAGCTCGAGGGCCTGCAGTGAAGGTACGAAGAGTGTAAGGTGTATTGCCGTCACCACTAGCAGTGGCTCTGCGTGGGGATATTTTGAAAGCAATGGGGAAAAAGAAGTGCAGTTTCCTTTGAGAAACAAGATGATTAAACTCTAAAACAAGTAGTTTCCCTCCATGACCTTTAAAGGGAGCCTAGAAACCTATCATTTAGTCAGGGGGAGTGAATCCCTCCTCACTGTGTGGTGGTAGGACTCTGAGGCTGCAGGCAGGAGGGCAGATAGCTCCTTCCAAATCCAGCTGTGCGTGGAGCAGTGGTCCTTGCCCTTCACCACCCTCTAGCTCCTGATCTCCCAGTGATCTGCTGGCAGAGACACTCCTGCTAGCAGCTGCACCCCATTTCTACGTGGGCTTCACATCTGGAATGCCTTGCTGACATGCCTTGTTTTGGCTCAGGCAGCTTTGAGAACAGTTGCGAGCAGAGTTTCACCAGGAGGTTAGGGAAAAGAGTGGTAGAGATGTGCTGGTGGGCTCATCTCCTGTGCCCACTGTGGCTGTCTGGAGAGCAGCTGTCTGTCTGTGTTTGAAGAGAGCTAAATAGTTGTTTAATGGTGTCACGTTGGTGCCTCAGCAAGTGGATTTCACTAGTTGTATTTGGATAGAAGAAAGGGTCTCCCTGGGGGTGGGTGAGTTGAAGGAAGGGGTGGCTTGTCAGTCCCTTCAATCTCTTTTTCTTCTGGCCTGTCTTTGGGATACAACTGGTGCAATTTATATGTTCTACTAGTCCCTTTAGCACATAAACAACATTTGCATCTCTCAGAAGGTGCTCTCTCAACTACTTTAAAGCTAATTTTTGCATTGGTTTTGAGAGGAATTTTGACTTACAAGTTCCTGGTGCTAGGACAGTAAAGTCACAGCATGAACAAATATTGCTCCTCAGTATTCTGGAGCTGGATTCAAAATGAATGTAATAGATTTAAACTAGTAGAGTTATCACAGCCATGGAAGGCTGCAGGAAGCTGTAAATTATAGTGGTTTTTAGCTTTTCAGATGGGAAAAAATCAAAATATTGGGTCAGATCAAAGGTGTCTGTAGTTGGTATTCTGCCTCTGGCTGCCGGCCAGTGGTGGAGGCGTGGGGGAGTGCATACAGAACAGAACATTCAGGGAAATGAGCCTGCCCTGGTACCTCCCCCAGCAGTCAGTGCTTCAGGGATTTTCAGCAGAGGAGGTTACTTCCAGAGTCTGTGGTGTAGTGGCCAGGAATGACCTGGTCTCACGTAACTTCTCTCTGAATTGGTCCAAGTGACAGAGGCAGGTTGCAGGTTGCAGCTCCTTTTCCTGAGCTGTTTTTTTCCAAAAATAGAGGTGAATGTAAATGGTAGCAGTGGGGTTAAGCTATCCCGTATGAAGTCTGAAGGCTACCCTGGCAAGTCGCATCTGCTCCTGAATTTGTACAAGTGACATTGAAGCTCCTTAGATTGGTTCCCTCCTGCTTTCAGTTCTGTGCAGAAGCCTGTAACGTGGCTGGTCTTGTAACTATGGACCAACTGGACTAAACAGCCACAAGAATGTGGGGTGAGGTCTGGGCTCTGGCTTCACTTGCAGAGATAAAGTTGTCAGGAGGATGATACAGGAATCAAGCACTAAAGAACTTGCATTTCTTTCTTTGCCTTTGCCCCTTAGAGAAACTTTATCACAACTCTGGACGGCCTATTCATTAGCACTGACAACAAACGTATGCTGTTTCTGTTCCCAAGTCACTGCATTATGTGGCAATTACTTACTATGTGTTTCCCCTCCCTTTATATATAATCTCATTTTAATGTGCATGTCACAGTTTTAATAAACTGGAGTTCAAAGGATGAGCAATTATACAAATCTTTCATTTCACACATGAAAAGCATGATTTTAAAGTTGTCAGCAAAAAAAAAAAAAGTAATTTCTTTGATTCACTTCTCAATGCAATTACCTAATGTCTGTTGTGGGTTTCAGCAAAGCAGAACTTCAGCTGGTGTAAATCCACAGAGTGCCTTTGATTTCAATGTCTTACACCCATTGAAGGTTTGGCTTCCAAGGTGGATTACTGCAACTTTCAAGATAAGAAATGAGGTTGGAGTTTATCCGCAGCCAAAATGAAAACAGTGGTGGTTGGTGCCCTGGTTTGGTTCAGTCCTGTGGGATTTTTATCCTTTCTAAGCATTTTGTTTACACTTCAAAAAAAAAAAAAATTCTTGCAGAGGTGTAGGGAAGAAATCATTCCACAAAAGATGAGAGATCTGATTCCGTTGGATTACATTATTTATGTGGCTGTTCCCAAAGTTGTAAAATGAGGAAAAAATACTCTTAATGCAAAAACATAAGGGAGGGACAGTATTAGGCATTCAGCTGTAAGTTCTAGGAGGTCCCTCTACATGATGGGCGTAGAGGGAGAGATGCCCTTTGCTGAACAAGAGAAACCTCAGTGCAGGTGAAAGCAAGCCCTTCTCTCGTGGCTGGCTGAATGGAAAATCAAGGATAGCTGGGGTGCCTGCAGTTCCATGGGATGAGCGCTCTTCCCCAGCTCCCGCACTTTGCAATGGTGAGTCATGACCTACACTACAAACCATGCGGCATGTACCTCCAGGGCTGTTTATAGCTGCTCTGAGAAACCATCAGTTCTTTGGAGGTGCTTCGCTCTGCTTTGGGAAATGAGCAGTTCAGGGTTTCAGAGCAGAGTGTGCAGCCCCAGCATATCCCTGGGACAGGTGGTAAAAGCTGTTTTTAAGCAGCAGATTGTATAAGGCCTGTCCTTGGTTGTGATTTTACCAGTTGGCTTCAGTCCTGTCTGCATTAGAGGCAATGCAAGACCATAATATAAAGTTTCTTTCCTAGTGTCTGGAAAGTCCTTGAGCAATATGCAGGAGTCTGTTTCACCCTTCCTTGACCTTCTTGGAGCAAGAAGTGACATCCTGGGGGAACAAAATCATGGCGGCGTTAAAGACGTCACTAAAAAATTGGGTGGAATTGATACATTGAAAACTTCCTGAAGACACAGTACTGTGGAGCTCACTCTGTTAGCGTTTGAAAAGTACTTTGAGATCCTCTGATGAAAGGTGATAGTGTAAGTGCAAAGCATCACACGTTTTTTGCTATCATGAGTTCCTTGGGGGTGAAATCCACCATGCATGCGTCCTCTCAAAGGCAGTTTTGTGAAATTTCCATCCATGTGTGGGGAGAACATCTTTAACATTAGGACTGCCGTGTAGAGCATGCCTGACTTCTCAGAGGCTAGAATGCAATGGCGATATTTTTAATTATAGCAGTCCACTGTTTTTCAAATAGAACATTTCACTTGACATGATGGGTGGCTGTACTTTAGAGGGCTTTACTTTAGCTGGGATAAGTGACTGGGAAAAACCTCAGTGCCAACATCTGCGGGAGAGCAGGTGGGGAGGTATGGGACTGGTACAGCAAGCTTTTCCCTGTGCATCACGATGAAACTATTTAGTGTAACCGTTAGTTAAAAAGTAAATTGGCTAAATGGCTCTGCTCACATTATCCCTCTGTAATAAGCATTGTGGCTGATCCTGTAATGCTCCTCCCCTCCTTTTTTTGTTTAAGTAAAGGATGCTACTGTAGAGGCATAATTTTTATAAAAACAGTCTGGGGAAAGAGAAAAAAAACACCTCAAAATCAAAAATACCCTGCTGAACCTTTTGCATTCACCCAAAGAAACAATATTTCAAATTATGCAAAATGATTAGAACCTAGTTCTGCATTAAGGGAAATTACGGCACAATACAGAAAATTGGAGGTGGTGGCATTGATACAGAATTATAAAATAGGAGAATACTGCCTGGAGTTCAGTCCTTTTAATTCTCATGTTGCTCTGTTTCTTTTCTATTTTTCTTCCCACTTTGTCCTTGCATAGATGTAGACAGCCTTAGTCTGGGTGGAAAGTTCTCTTACATATGAGGTGTATCTTAAATGAGTTGCTTATGAACAGAAAGCAGCCTGGACTCTGAGGTCGGAAAGCTGCCATGATGTGTGTGGTGCTGCTCAAGTCTCAAGTCATGAATGCAAACATAAAACCAGGAGCCTGTCTTCAGCAGAGACCCACCGCAGCCTGGCTCTTAGCCTTGGCGCATACGTTGTTTGGACCTGTTTTGTTTTATCCATCTATCGAGTATGCAAAGGAAATGCAATTGAACCCTCCACATGCTTCTCTCAGAGCAGAATTTCCTCTCTTCATTTGAGCCATTAGGTCGTATGCAGGTTTTATTCTCTTGTGCAGCCACGAAGGCTTGAAACCCAGCAACACAAAAAGAAAGGCAGCACCAGCAGTGATCCCAGGGCTTCTGCAGCTGCAGCCTCAATTAAAGCACCAAATGCTGCCTGAGCTGACAACACGGGGAACTGCCTCCTCCTTTTTGTTTTCTGTTCCTCAGTTTGGCCGGGCAAAAACTCACAAGCTGCTCCTTCAGAGCATTAGCTCCGATTGTGTGGCCTCACTGTTGTTGCCACACACAGGAACAGGTTGCTGACCAGTGTGTGTTTATGAGCACTTCCCCACTGTACGTGGCAAGAGATAAGCCTGCCTGTGCCTGCTGGAGCCAGATGCGTGCCTGGGCTCATTCTCAGTACAGAAGACACTCAGTCTTCTGATTGAGGAGATAAAGATGGAACAAACAAGTCTGTGAAAGAGGCATGGGTTTGGGCGGCATCATAAATCAAGGCGGACTGGACTGCATGCCTATTTTCCTTTCCCCAGGCCAAAAGATAATGGATTTAAGTCTCTAACATTGTCAACTCTTCTTTCTCCTCTCCTTCACACCGTCTCCTTAATTCTTGTATTTATCGATGGCTGTGCTAACACAGATATACTCTGGTTTTTGAACTGTGCGGATGGTTGGATGACACTTAAATCAATATCATGTGGCAGTTTTATTTTCCCAGCCTTAGACACAATCTGTCCATTGTGCTAGCACTGTTTGTGACTTAAATGAATGCAAGAATTTATAGGTGCATCTTGAAAGTGCTGCTTCCTTTAATCATGCCAGATAAAGGAATTCCTGCCTTATGCAAAGCAGGAGTGTCATCTGGTTAATGGGAAGATGCTTAGCAGACGCAAGCTGCACGAATCCTTCATTTAAATGACTGCATTTACAGCCCTAATCGGACAAAGGAAACTGTGGACCAGCAAGAAATAAAGGCTGCCAAAAAGATAGAGAAAATGTCCTTCATTGGGTACACTCTGGCAGGATGAGGGTAATTTTCATAGTCTGTAATGTAACAGTGTAATATTTTGTTTGTTTCTTCTGCCATTGCTGCCTTTATTGCCACAGCCTGACGCACACGGTGGCCTGGCTGTGCAGGCACATCGTCAGATGCTGCAAAGATCATGGTGCCAATCACCCTCTCAATAAGAAGTATCAAAGATGATGTTGGGATTACAGTGGGTGCGTGAACATTAACTTCATGGGCAAGAGATTTGCAGATTAGCATGCAAAATGTGCAGATCTTCTAGGCTCTGTCAGTGGGGAAATGTCCTTAGTGGAGACTGATCTCTCATCTCCTGTGCTGAGATGGTCAACAAGAGCTGGGAGACCATCTTCCTTCGCAGGGGATTGTAACAAATGCATCATCAGGGAGATAGTGAGGTACTCAGCCTGTGACTATATAAACAGTCAGCCCTGTCTGGCTGAAGAGCAATTATTCTTTTGACAATCTTCCATATTCACTTTTTCTAAAAGCCAAGAGAAGGGCTGTTTACAAAATGTGAACGGTGTCAGAAGGAACATACAAATTCACAAGCTGGTTCCGTTTCAAAGGATTCAAAATGAATTTGCAAAAGAACCAACGTGCTGAAATGTTCTGATGATCTTTTTCCTTAAAGGGAAGAAATGAAAGATACCTCAGGTCTACCAAAACTGTGTTAAATCAAACACATTTCTTAGAGCCATTCAAGTAATACTTCCGTATATCCAACAGTAGACCCACAGCTACAAATAATTTATGAAATACCTGAGGATAAAAAGTGTTCTATCAGTGTGAGAGTACAATGTAAACAATCATTAGGATATATTCACTATTGTGCTGTCTGATCTCCAGATGAGCCACTTTAGAAACACTGAGCCTGTCATCTTCCAGGAAATCAAAAGCTCATTTAAATACCAGAATCCAACGAGAGCAGTTCAAACAATACACATCTCTTGACAAAAAGAGGTTCACTCATCCAACGCAAAGGAATGCAGTTTTACAAAACTACATGAGAATTAAATCCACAATGCAGCATGTGCACTGTTTGACAAGTGATAATTAACTGCTGACAATATAATTTTAGTTTTGATGCAAACTTGTTTTTCATTAAAAACTAATCAGGGAACATTTGCATGGGGTGGGACAGCCTCCTGCATGGCAGGAATGTTCATAGTTCAGTGGCTCCGCTGACACATTTACCTCATGCTGAACATGTATCCTCGGGGGGAAATCAAAGGGTCAGAGCTTCCTCCCAGTGAAGCTGGAGCTTTTTTATCAACTCCCAAGGGCTTTGGATGTGATGGATGCAATGCCCCAGGCAATGCTCTTGATAAGGAGGTGCTTTGTCAACTATACTAATTTTCAGAAAATGCAAATTGAGGGACTCGAGACAGCTCCCTGGAAGGCAGCCCTTCCATTTAGAAGGGGAGGTTTAGCTCTTTCCAAGAATGATCATGAGTATCTTGTTTTAGAGTAGGCCAGGATACAGCATTACTGTCTTGTTTCAGAGAATTATACCCGCAGTGTAGTGGGGGCAAAATAAGAAAGAAGGAAAACCAGCTGAGTTTCTGTTGAGAGTCTGGGGTACATCTTGGCATGTTAACATTCAATGCGTAGGTCAGAGCTCCAGCTTCCAGAGAGGAAAACGGCCATCTCAAAGACCACTCTGAACCTTCAAATGACCGCAGAAGTCATTATCCTTTGGCTCAGCTTTAATGCTGTAACATCTCATGGGGTGGAGTCCTTCTCCAGTCTGCTGCCTCAAGGTGGGAGCAGTAAGTGTAGAGCTGTCCCTCCCCTCTGCCTGCACCTCTCCTTACTGTTCACAGGTTGTCCTCTGCATCGGGAAACACTGGCCTGCTCTTCTGAAGTTTCAGAACGGAATCACAGCATATACAATCCATTCTGTTCATGGCCGATGATGATGCTTATTCAAAAATGGAAAGAATAACATTTGAGTAATGTAGAAAGTCACATTACCCAGATCATAGAGACAGGCTGTGGCAGAGATGTGAAAAGAATCAAAGACTCATTAACTTGCAGATTTCACTACTATTTGACTCCTATCTTCTGGGTTTCCAAACATGCAACTGTTGCTATAGTAAATTATGGTTCTCAAAGGTTAATTTTTAATAAGGCAGTTAATGTATGTTATTTAAACAACGATTATTAAAACCATGTTTGAGGTTTACAATGTAATAGGTAATTATCTTCTCCAGAACAGTTATAACAATGCAGCACATTCTTGTCTTCAGTGATCCGCTGGTATTTGTTTAACCTATAATAACATTCTTATGAAACGTAAATTAAATGGACATAATTCAAGGTATTCAAGGAAAATGGCTCTGGCTGAACTGAGTTTCTTTCCATGCGAGTTGTAGCTGCCTTTTATGCTAATATGACTTGATGGAAAACTCTTGAGGTCCACCAGAGTCTCCTCATCATCTGGGGAGAGCAACAGTCAGGCTCAGTATCTGTTAGACTTAAAGCTCAGGCCCAAGCCAATGTAATCACCCTCTGCCTGTTCAATTAAGCAGGTCTCTGCCATGGTGATATTTTCCAGCAATGCAGGAAGTTGTTGCCAGCAGCAGGACCTTGGTGGATCTCTAATAGTCTAAATTTTTCTGATCTAGCTAGGATGATGGATCATCGCTCCATTCAAAGACATCTTGGAGGGTGTAATACTGATGCAGGGAGAGGGAAGCAGTGGTTAAGCTTTTCTCCCAGGCTGTGGCATAGAGCATCCACCAAATAAACGGTTGCTAATGAGGGGAAGGTGTACATTTTTTCCAGGTTCTGCCTCCCACTTGCTTTTTCTGTGGTGACCCCCATGAAAAGTTGTCAGTGAAACCATGACAATTTAAACTAGCTGATTTGGTATTGCTTTCTCAGTCTGAAGTGTTTCTAAGGGTTTTTTTTCCCCCACAATAGTATCTCTTTCATGGATGACTTGTAATAGGAGTTTCATTATAAGATCACAAAACACCGGGGAATATGTTAATATGGTTCAGCGTGTAATCCAGTATAATATCATTGAAAAGAATTGCATTTTTGTCTACAATTGAGGCAGCAAATAGGAGCTCCTTCTTTTTCTGTATCCATAGCTGAATTAATACTTCCCTTCTTATAATCTTGCGTAAATTTACCAAAATGTACCAAAAAGTGTGTGCATGCTGATCAATGTAGATACAGCTCCATGTTCTACAAAAAATGCACCATAAGTAGGTTTTTTTTTGGTCCTTCGTATATATATTTTGAAGAATTGGGGCTACTCTAAGCATCTTGATCAACTATCAGTTCCCTCACATTTGCATGAATCAAAGAGCACTTGTAACTCACAACATAATGTTTAACCTGCTTTTCCCTGTATGAACGAGCATTTGGTAGCTCATGGGGAGCGCTGAGAAGTGCCGGAGCTCACTTCTGACCTCACTGTACATAGGTGTCATTTTAGTGTAGTCACTGCTGATTTGCATTCCTCATCTAACCTGGCAAAAGGCCTGGACCAGGCACTTCAACCAGTGTCACACGAGGAGACGTGGTAAAGGTGAAGTTTGCGCTGTCCTTCCTTAGTCTGTTGGGTGTTAAATTTAAGATACGCACCCACTCCTGTGGCTGTTGTGAGCCCGAGGATGGTAAATTAGCCCCCACTGAGTTCTGTACAGACAGCTAGACTACTATCGATTTGTTAGGCTCTGTGACTAGAGAGTAGACATATCCTTTGTCCATAAATGACGAAACACTTTGAGATTCTCAGCTGGAAAGCATCCAAGAAAGACTAAAGGCTTCTTGGGCTTCTTTTTTTGGTACCAGAATTTCCACTCCTCCTTCCTAAACTGCTTCTCGTCTCTCTAATGCAAATCCTATCAATCCACGAACTGTCCAAACCAACATTCATATAGTTCTTTGGTATTGATTCATCCTTGGTACTGTAACAACTCCAGTGATGTATCAGGCGATCAGGGAAGACTTTATTCTGTCCTTGCTCTAAAAAAGCAGAAGCATGTTTTAAATTTCTCATATTCTGTGGAAAAAACAGTTTGAATTGTAAGCCAAAGATGCTCACTTGACAGATGGATTCCTGGCTGTGTTGCAGTATTTGAAATGCGTTCAAACTCACCAGATTGTATTCTGTTGACTAACAGGTTCCCAGTTAGGTGTCTTGGGACCAAGAGATACGGAACTTGATATTTAAGGATCACTGAGCAGAAACAAACCTGCATAAACCTAATTAGCAACAGGCAGGTAATGCTGATAGAAGAGTCTCTAGCACTTGCGCAGAGCTTGTTTACTGAAAGTTGGACTGCAAGGTACAAAAGACAAGACTTTTAGTGAGGCAGGTTAGGGAAGCGTGGGAGCTTAGTCAATGCTGGAGGCCAAGCCCAGGTGGGTGGTTTCTAATGATTTGAATGCATTTTAGAGGAAAGCCTGGAAGTCTGCAAATCTTGGGAACAGGTAAGGGAGGTCAGGCCAGAGCCTTACTGGTATTACCAAAGGTGAGACTTGAAGACAATGGAATTTAGTTACAGAGATTAACTGTGTAGACCTGACACAAGGTGGAGAATTTGAAAATACAAGGAAGCAAGGAAGGTTTATTATGTATCTGGTTTTGCACATGTTGAAATACCAGTAAACCTTGCCTGTGTGCTTTTTTATTGTTTAGTTTCCTATGTCTTACACAAAAGTCTCCAGAAAGGTTAAAATGGAGCACTTCCCTCAATCTCAGTATCCTCTGGAAAGTTATACCTATGTAGACTAAGGGTTCAGGATGCATAGAGCAGACAAGAATCAATAACTAAAAGTTAATGAGAACTGAGAATATTTAGGATTGAAAATCCCAGCCCAGCCTGGCAGGTAAGCAGCACATTGCAATGGGAATTTTTTCTGGTGAAAGCTACAGCTTATCTATTAAGCTTTTAAAGCTTTGCCACTGGCTAAGCCTCCTCAGCTCCCCACTGTAGTCAAACCTCTCCTTCCATAGGATCCGCCAGCAGAGGGGATCACAGTTCTTCCTCTTTCCCATCCTCAACTCAGTTAATTTGCCTTGCAGAGTCAGATGGATAGCATGTGTTCGTATTCTGCCTGACCAGAAGGAAGTTTCTGTCCTCCTTGGGGGAGATAAAGATCTCCAAAGAAAACATGAAATGAGGTGGCTTAGCTGCGTTCTATAAAAGTTGCTAAATGATTTTCAAAATGGATGGGGATTTCATTGGAGACCTGGGAAGTGGCGCAAGTATTTATGGGTAGGACATCCTTTTCTTTACAATGCTGTGTTGGTTTGTGACATTCTAATGCTAATGGCAGTGCTAAATTAATGGGGACAAAGATCAATGAGAAAGGCCTTCTTGAATTGTAGGAAAGGGTGTGTTATCAGAGCAGATAATTCACAAATTAAAGCCTATTTTTCATGCCAAGATCTCCATCAGACTTTAGTTTTGATCAAACTTTCATCTCAAGTTTCACATATCATTCTCATTCAGCCTGTTTCTGAGCCAGGAGTCAGGCCAGCTTCAGTATAGGGACTGATCTGTGGTTAATACTGAATTCTGTGAGACCATTCCTGAATTCAGGAACTTGGTAGTAAAACTCTGCTATGTCAGAGCTTTCATTCTCCAAGAAGCGCTGGAAAAAAACAATGTCAAAACACACTCATTGCATCATAACTAGTGGATCTCAGTGCACTTAGCAAAGGTCAGTGGTCTTAATCCTTATTTTAATTACAGAAAAGTAGAAGTACGGAGAAATTCAATGGGAGTCAGGGTGCCCCAAAACAAGTTGATGACACGTCTACAGACAGGGCATTGATCTTCATGCAGTCACAGTCATGTCAGCTTGTGTGTTGAAATGTGCGGATACGTGCAGTGCAGCGGGAGGTGTGTCTGGCTTATGACCCCTCCGTGCAACCATTCTCAAAGGACAGAGGTATCTTTGTTTCAGTAAGAAAATAAAGATGGCATTTATCCATGGCAGATTAACTGCAATGATTTTTGTGTTTGGCAAATTACATGGGAGTCGATATAAGAAAAATAGTTTCTGTATCTTTGTCATATAACTGTATTAATACTGATGCTATTCGCCCTAGAGAAGCCTTTGGATGCATACTGCAGTTTAGTTTTGCAAACTAAAGCAGCCTCACTTTGCTTGTTTCTCTCCAAATAACCTGACATTTAAGGGAAGAAAATTCACACGCTTAACAACGCAATGAACTGGAAACAAAAAAAAAATATCATTGTAAGATATCCTAAGGGACAGTTCCATTGCACCTTATGTTATCCTTGCCCTCTTCTTAGTACTGTTCACAAAAATCCTCTTCATTTGCAGCCAGTCCTCTGTGATCTCTTTTGAGTTTGGTCCCTTTTTAAAAATTCTTGGCAGGACTTATGCAAACATCTGGACTTCCTAAAAGAAACAGCAGGAGATGTACTAGTCAGACAGTTCAGTCTTATTTTAGCTGTCTCAACTTCATTCATACATTTCTTTCTCCGTTCCCTGTTATATTAAAGGAAACTCCTTATAGGCTTGAGGAGTTAATTTTGGTATTTGGGCTATGACATTACAGAAAATACCTGAAATTAATTGAAAATAATAAATCATGGCATACTAGGAATGCGAAGGTATTGAGCAGAGTAAACAGAAATCCTTATAAGTATTGATCTAAAAATGATAACTGTTACATTGTTTCTGCAGTGAGGGTGAATTCCGATAGCTTCATAGTTTTGTTTGGTCAAGAAATGGAGAGAGATTGACTCAAGTATACAATGACGTCTCTCTAAGTCTGAGATGTCAGTTAGTACAGGAAGCTAATACAGGGCATTTACCCATCATTGCATTGTTACAGTAGCAGAGGTAGGTCTTGGTTGTCAGTGCCTGTAGCTCTGGCATTGAAATAAATCTTAATGACTGCGTCTGAGTTAACTATTTTAGTAGAGCACAGACACCCAAGGATAGGATTCCCCTGTTTGAGATGTGCCTCTTTGACTGAGTTGAATCCCATTTGGGGTCCAACTTTGGCTACCTACTAGTGAGACAGCTACATCTAAACTGGTATCCCAGACCCTTTAATGGGAAATGAGAGAGAATAGATGCTTTTCATGGGGGGGTGTCTGTTTTACGAGGCAGGAGCTGTAAATACTTGGTGAAGCCCAGAGCCACTCAGTATCCCTCTACAGGGATCCTGGAACAACATATAATATTCCAGACCAACCACTGAAATAAGTTTAGGATATCAACTGAAATTATGACCACCTGCAACATCTGCCCCACACTGAAAATTGCTCAGATTTACAACCAGAGCACTGTAGGAGTAAGGTGCGTACTTAACATGAGTGCAGTGCAGATGCCAGAGCCCGGAACATCCAAAAGCGAGGTTGAGCCATGGGGTTGTAAAGCATCAGAAACATCTTTGTATCAGCTGGTGGCAGTGAATAAATGGCCGGCTAATGCAGGTATTTGTTGTATGTCAGGACAATTAATTCAGCCCTGGACCTGCTGCTGGTGACCCTCCTTCCAGAATTAAGTCGGGCTCAGATTTAGGACCAGATAGGTTCTTCTGGCAGTTTCATGCCATCCCAGCCTTCCTCTGTCTCGTGACAGGCACGCCTGTATCCATTAAGGCCTGCTCTGCACAGAATGTGCTTTTTTTTTGCTGGGTTATGAGATACATTGAGGACAATGTGCGACCAGGGGAGGCTGCAGGAATCACACTAGCAGCACCTAGCTGTTAATTTTCCAGGGAATTCCTTTGGCCCAGATAGAGGATTGCTGCAAATGGAGCTGGGATGGGACACCTTAAGTATGCCCTATTAATACATCAGATTTTATAATCTAATCTCTTTATAATGTTAAGAATTAATCTTGAGGGAACACCCTTTTCCACCTGTTGCCTATAATGAAAATCAAAGGGAGCTAGTACAGAGCTTGACATGTCTGGTTTAGTGACTAGATCAGGGTAGATGCATTGTTCTTGTGGTGTGCGCGTGCAGATCATCTGCATTGCATCTAGCCAGGAAGGGAAGGGAACACAGTGCAAAGCCCTCTCTTGTGATGGGAAGAAATTCGGGGGTATGTCCCTGTACATTAGTGATGTGCCACTTTCTTGGTTTGGGGAAGCGTTGGGGAAAAACCTTCTGTTGCTAATACACAGGTCTGGATCCATTCAATATGGCATCTGCATCCCACTGACTTCTGAGAAATCTTGTAGTGTTGCTAGTTTTACTTAGGTCAGACATTTCATGAGGTTGGGAGAGAAGCATTAAAGGAAGAAGATAGCCAGTGACAGAAATAAGTGAGATGTGCAGGCAAGGAGAATGTGTTTTATTTTTCTCCATACTGTCAGATATGATTGCTTTTACTTGGATCAATCCAAGCATACTTCATAACCTGCGCAGAGGAGTTTGTTAGATTTATTTTCTTAGTGTGCTTGTTCAAGCCTGTTATTAATCCCCTCATCAGTTCAACTCACTGGAAGAAAACATACCTTCTTAAAGAGTTTTTAGGCTGAAAATAAATGCCTCATTAAGTTAAACATACTAACCTGAAAACAGTATTTATGTCAAATAGACTAATGAATGCCATTATGGGAAACACACAATAGAACCAGCAGGAGCTCAGGTGGTGGTTTGGTACCCTTCATAACACCCACACGCCCACACGCTCACACCCACACTGTGAGAGGTGAGGAAGGGGAGAGCAAGACTTCTTCATGTACAGTTATTTCGCATGGCATGTCAGATGCTAGGCAAGTCTTTGCTGAAAGAGTATTTCGGCAGCACAGGTACTTTGTGTGCTAGGTTAGCTTCCTCCAGAGGCTGGTAGCTGCACAAATTTGCCCAGTCTCTTTTGAGTGGTAGGGGAGAGTCACCTTGTCATTTGTAAAAGCAGTTTTGCTTGTTTTACCCTTCCTGAAGCATATAAGCATTCATTGAAAAGGATGTTTCTCACTAGCACATATCCTTGCATAATGCTTCCAAGCCCACCACCCCCTCCCAGACATGCATTCAAACATCCAAGTGCAAATGCTGTTACCACCTGCTCTAGAAGTATGGTCCTGCGATCATGTAGAGAATGCACAGGCTGCATTTAAGCTGCCTTTATGCAAGGAAATACAGGAGAGAAATCCAAAGTTCAGCCAGAGTAATTCTGTAGCGCCCGTACTATCTGGAGCACAGCAGTGTGGCATGGGGTGTCCCGTCCTCACACTGTTGGCGGCACACAGCAGAAGAGCGCAGCACAGTTCCTGCCTGTGGCACTTGCTTTTCAAAGAATTTGTCCATCCCTCAGTTTCCCACATTGTTTGGTTAAGGTGCTTAGAATAGGACTAAATCTGTAAACCACCCAGCAGAGGAACTAGGATCTCACTGAAAACATCTCAGATTTGCCATTTAAAAGGCTTACTGGTGACTGGTTGTTTCCCTGCTTCTGTACAGCTAGGGCAATCTGTCTTGACATGGATTTGCTCCCACCTATGGGAGCTAAGCACCTCACAGGCATAGCTAGTCACATTTTTTAAGAGTTCGAGGAGTGAAGACAAATTCACTTGTGTTTTCCAGAGGTCAGGGACATCGCATATATCCTTGGCTGCAGTCCTGAACTACTTGCTGGATGATGTTAGGAAGCCAGTTTCAGAGCAGGGAAAAGAGCCAGAATACGAGCTCTAGCTTAGTCGGTACACACACAATTAGCCTTACCTTCTCTGGAGCTGATGTAACACATTGATATTCCCGGCCACAGCTCCTCCGGCCCATCTTCTCTCCCTAACACTGAGTGCCTTTCTTAACCGAAGATCTGATTTGAATGCAGCTTAGAGAAGTCTCGTGTAATTCACCCAAATCAAGATAGAAGTAGCCAGGAGGGGATGAAGAGAATGACAGCAACAATCTCATACTAATGAGCTATTGTCCTTAGAGGTATTTAATTGAAGGCTTTTACAAAATACGCTTGAAACAATGCATTAACAAGCTTCATGTAGGAAAATGCAAAGCTGTGAGTTGGTAAAAAGATTTGTAACATTTTAACAGGGAGACAGACTGGCCGTGATCCTTCCGCTGAAAGGTATGAATGACAATCTTCACTTTCCTTTCATGTCAGAGGGTATCACCCTATAAATTAACAGCGAAGTGGGCTCTGACACGATATTTTCAAGGTCTAAAAATAAGCAGGTAGCCACAAGGCACTCTGTGCTCCTTCCAAGTGGTTCAGTCTCTGATCAGTCCTCTGCCACAGCCGAGCTCTTGTAAAGGGAAGGAGTCATTAATATGCTTTGCTCTTCCAAGTCCCCACAGAAGCAAATCGACAGAGCCACTTGTCTGAACAAGCTTCAAGCGTCTGGCTTGTGTTTCAGGAAAATCTGGGTAATTGGATAGTGGTGGTGCCATACATGCACAGCTCAGCCCAGCTTCACGCCTGCTGTCTCTCCTACCCCCCTCGGCACTTTCCCTCTCTTTGCTTCAGTGTCGTTCAGTCAGTGGGAGCTATAAGCAAGCCACAGAGCTGTGAAAACCTGGCCTGGAGTCAAGGACAAATTGCTGTTGATTTTATGAGATGAATCTCTGACCAGTGTGCCAGAACCCAAGCCTGACCTCTTCCGTAGCGTTTTTCCTTCTGGACCATACGTGGAGTGGGCTGACCACATACGCTGTGAGGGTTTGGAGCAGCTGGTGGCACTCAGACTGACCCATCTCTAGGGGCAGTGGCAATGTAAGTGGCTTATGCCAACCAGCATACCAAATTTGAGCACTATCTCCTAGCACAGAGCAGACATTACCCATATATCTCTCCATATATCACCATATAGATGTCATTGTCTATGCTTATTACCCAGGAAGGGCCAGGGGCTGTTTTCTGGCCTTGACCCCAACTGAAATGTCCATGAGGTTAAACTCTCTTAGTCTCCAAACTGGTGGCTGTATCTAAACTGCTGTCAGGGAAAGGGACCTGACATTGGGTAATCCTTAACTGTGCCAGGTTGCAGGAGAGCGAAACTGCAGTGGGATGGTACGACTGAATGCAGTTCCAGTGGTCCAGACCCACACCCTGATACTCTTTGACTGGTGTTGAGGTGCCATCTGATGCCAGCATTTCACTCCACCTTTCTGGGGAGCTAAACCAAGAGAAGTGGGCCTTCACAAGTGCCTCCTCTCCACAAGGAGCTGGGCTGCTTGCCCATGGGATAGCCACACAGGTGACGGGAGCCCTGTTGCCCCCAGTCTCTGGGTGAGCACACACATGTTCCTCCCACTGGAGGCACCTCCTGTTGCCAGAAGGCCAAGAGCAGCCAGTCCAGCAGCCAGAGGTGCTGGCAGGAGGGAAGAGCAGGAGGTTTCTTGCTGTCTTTCCTGCCACTTTGCTGCAGTGTTTCCTTGGTTGCAGAAGGGCATTCACCTGAGCTGCTGAGCTGACAGAGGGACCCAGTGGAGCTGCCTAAAGTGGCAGAACATGACTTTATTACACATTGAGTTATACAACTCTTCACAGTTAGGCAAAGTATTGCTTTCATCCCACCATGTTTTAATTTACCCCTCGCTCTCTATGTGATTAGCCATTTAGTACTTGCTAATATATCTAATTTCCACAGGCTCTAGGTGATGTTTTTTAAAAAAGAAAAAAAATAAATTGATCCTTCCATGCAAAATATCCTTTTGAGAAATGAAATAACTATCTCCAAGGCCTAACTGAATTACACTCTTATCAACTGAAGGGAAATAATCCACTTGAAACATGAAATACAAGCAGAATGAAAAGCCTTTGCAAGTTGCAGTGGAAGAAGAACACAGTATGAGTCTCAAATAGCTCTGCTTTATCCATATGGAAAAATACATTTTTCTTGGAATCATTCCCTCTTTCAGTATATAATGAAGTTTCTCAATTGTTCACCCTTCCACCCGCTTTTTAATATAATAAAAGGGAAATAATCCCTCTATTTGCAAAAGTCCTGAGAAGAGGGTTCAGATTGCTTGGAGCTCAGCAGGACCACCTTCTACAGATGTTGATGAGATTTCTTCTTTGTTTTGTGGGAGAACAGTTGTATTCGCTGAATTGTGCTTGGGGTTTAAATTAATTCTCATTATTTGGACTTTCCAGCACAGCTATGTACATATCCTCCGCCAAGATACTCTCAAAATACTGCCTTTCTCCATGCTTTTGCTTCTCCTTGTAAATAAAGAAAGCCTGAAGGAAGGAATAGGTTTATGAATAAAAGCCACCGTCCGCATGGATTTCCTTCTGGGAAGGTTAATTCAGGTTTCTCATTAAAGGCTGTGGTTTCTGTCTCTTCCTCTCTCTTTCCTGCTAAAGACAATCTTTTATCTTTTGCAATGGAGCTATTGAGTACCGTCAGGTTGAATCAGTGGAACAAGTCTCCTTAGAGCAAATAGAGAGTGAAAGTTAGTCCAGCTAATGACTCAAGGCTGGGCAAAGATCTGTCTTGCCTCGTCAGCTGGGACAGCAGCAGTGGCAAAGCCCTTCCCCAAACCCGAGGGCTTAGATCCACCCTGAGCCCAGTGTCCGTGTGCTCCCGGAGGGAACTCGTCTGCTGTACACTGCACCTGCCTGGTATGCAGCAGCCCATGGGTTTGTGACACCCCGCAAATACCGACACCCAGCAGGTGCGTGACACCCTGCAGGTACGCGGCAGCTGCTGATCCATTCATGCTCTGCCCCGGCCCAGTTCAGCTCATAAAACTCCCACCTAGCTGCCTTCTCCCACAGTCCCTGCACATGCTGCTTATCTTGCCGCTTGTGACCCTTTTTTAAATCTCTCTTTTTTAAAAATTATTATTGCTTACTATCCAGAGAAGAACTGCAGAGGTCTTTGTGACCCAGAGTGGAAGGTATAAACCATCTCCTTGCTGAGTTTTCAGGATGCCAGAATCACAGCACGCATTACACTGGTTTTGCTGTACAGGCGGAAAACAGGAAGGATAGACGGCAGTAAGCCCATCCAAGCATCATTGCGAACAGGCGGTACATCTTGAATTAACAATAACTTGCAGTGTTTATTATGCCTAGAACAAGCAAACTAAATTCACACATAAATGAAACTAATTAAACGTGCTGCTATAAAAAATAAAGCTTTCCTTGTTTGTTTAGGGGTTTTTTTTTGGTGAGGTTTTTTTCCCAGCTTTGTTTTTGAGTGTTTGTTTTGTTCTTTTTCAGTACTGCAGCAAATCTGCAAATACATTTGCAAACTGCTGCTGTGTTTAAAAACAATGCTGCAAACTGCAGCGTTGGCCTGGCTTTTAGCCCTGCGTGTAAGAAACGTTATCACTAGATTTTTAAAAGGCTCCAGAGAAGCATGTGCCAAAGACTGCACACTCCAGCCACTCTCATGGCCAAGTCTCTTATATCAGCAAGACATGATAGGTGCGATCGATGTGAGCCCTCTGCTATTGTGCTCCATCTTCCTTTTGACGCTGCAGAAATGGCCTTGCACGGATGAGACTGCAAGACTTGCAGTTTGTGAGACCTTTGTGCCCACTGCAGGAGGAGTTCCTCATCCAAACATGAAGGGAACCCCTCTCTAGGGCACACACATCAGGCAATGATGGCAGCTGGTTGCATGAAGATTTTAAAGCAACCAGTTAGAGAACTGACATCTTGCTGAACTTGGTGGCAGCACCTCCCATACAGCCAAGATCACTCTTCGGTGTCTGAGGTGCGTGGAGGGGACAAATCGTCAGGTTTACAGTTGTCTGCTCCTGAAGTCAACCATCTCAATGGCCCAGAGAGTCCCAGCAGGGAACAAAAAGCATTAACCCTTACAAAGATGGAGTCAATACAGCGTGTCATGTATTGATGCTGCCCAGTTGGGTATAAATGGTATTTACCACTTGGAGTTTTGAGGTTTTCTCCCCCCGTAAACTGATACACACACGTTGGGTGTTTGGTACACAGCTGCCTTATTCTGTGTAAATATATAGCACATAACTGAGGAGCAGTGATGAGATCAGGCAGAGCCAAGCCTTCTCTGAGGTAGCTTTAATGAACTGAAGAGCTCCAGTGCTCTCGAATGGCAACTGCTGGTGCACCACGAGACATCTGCTAATGAAATTTTAACAGCTGCAACTGGAATCTAAATGACAAATTCCAGGATGCACCAAATGGAACGTGAATGCATCACGTACTCGGGACTCCACGGTCAGCTGTAGTTTGAAGAGCTTTACTGTTGTAATAAAAAAGTGGTGTTTCAAGGCACCTGGGATTATTAATGAAACCTCTCAACACAAGACCCCTTAGACTCACACACAAGTGGAGGAGTTTGCAAACCAGCCCAGCACGTTATCGCAGGGATGGATGTATGCACACACAAAGATTCTGTGTATGATTGCAATGCAAATCCAGTGAATAGCTCTGCTCCAAGGAAAAACCACGGGATATGGGCACACCACAGGGACTGCTGTGCAGGGAAATTGCATGTCAGGGAAATCAGAACAGATCTCCCAGAAACGAGGAATGGCTGCCTCGGCTTTACTCACATGCACAATAAATAAACGGAGGGCACAGGGGGAGATTTTAAAAAGCTGTAAGCCCATTATCTGCTAATGTTATTAATAGCATTCCTGACAGATGCCTTTAGGCAGCAAGGAAACACTGCTAAGGGCATTCAGCACTTCAGGAGTTGGACATATTTAGGCCATTTAAAACAATCTATTTTGGCACATCTGCTGCAGATGGTCCAGTGGAGAAGGCATTAGTCTGGCAGAGTTGAGGGGTGGTTTTTGTTTGTTCTCTCTTAATTTTGTGATACATGACCTTGGGTTAGTCCTCAGGGTGGTACCTCCCTCAACTCTGAATTGGGGAGAAGGATGTTTACCAGCATTTATTAACTCTTCAAGATCTAAGTGTCATCGACATATCGTTAATGAATGTCACTGTGAAATTCAACCTACAGCCTAGGTCTGTTTTTGCAATTCTGCCTTTAGAGACTGGAGCTGACAAGGAATTAGACACTGAAGATGCTGAGGCTGACTCAGGGCTCTTTGCACCATGCTCTGTTCTGTAATTTGGCTCATGCCTGAAGGCATGAATAAAATTCCCAAACACCAACAAGCTAATCCAGCCATGCTGCCAGCAGAGACCTAGCCCAGCGCTGCTTTCAGAAGGCTGATGGGCTTCCTGTAGCCAGGCGTGTCTGCTTCTGCTGCAGGACACTGGCGCACACCCTGCAGCAGTGGAAAAGGTTAGTGTTCACAGCTGCTTGGTACTTCTCAGCTCTTCAGTAGATTACAGTTCCCATCTCTCTCCTCAAGGTGATGGAAAGGAGTGTGTGCACGTACCTCCTGTGCACCTTGTCCCACCTGCAGTGAGAGGTGAGACCAGCGCACAGACACTGACCTCGCCTGGGGGGGCACAAGCCTTTCGTTGCACTGACTGCTGTGAGAGCGGAACAGGATTGTGGACACGTCCGAAGCTGATAGTGCATCCATCAACACCCTTTGGTGCTTCTGAAAGTAATAGCTTTCCCTTTCACAAGTGTGTAATGAGAACTTACTGGAATGGGTGTGCTAGTCCTCAGGTTTGGACTAGAGTTCATGTTTTAATTAACAGTATAGGAAACAACGTGGTGGGATTTAATGCTCGTCTCCAGATAGGCATTGGTGGTTTGCTTTCCTATTTCATTTCTTTTTGTATTTCATGTAAACAACATGAAACAGTTCTATCTCATTTTCAGTTTTCAGTCCAAAGATCTGGAAAAAACTGAGAATGACATCACTTCTGCAAATAGAAAGTGTAATTCTGTAGCAAAAGGTGGTCAGAATATTTCTTGATGGTGTCAGCTGTAGCCATTACAGCTTAAGCTGAAATTGATTGCTTAGCCATTATATATATAAAGTGTCCCATAGGTCTTTGTAGGTAATTCTACTTAGATATATCCTACACTGCAAACAACCCGTGCACTTCCCAGTAACCAGTATTTTCTCTCTTGGAGGGTTCCAAAGGTTGGGACAGCAACAGATGTTGCAAATTGCATTTATAGGGAGTAATGGATGTATGACCCCAGAAACGGGCACCAGGAAATGCCCAAACCAGTCGAGACTTCAGAGAGAGACTGGAAAATAGCAAGACTGCAAGAGCTAGAGAGAGAATGAGTGCCGCTGGTAGGGCTGTGTGCTGTGGTACCACTGCCTGCCCTCCTGTGGAGGAGAGCACACCTTCATCTCCCAACTGCAGCCTCATGGCCATGACACACGTTGGAGTCTACAGGCGGATTTGTGCAGGTGGGGTGAGGTCAGGGGAGTGTTATCCCAGGATACCACCTGCACCTCCGTTTCCCTGCTGCAGCCACACAACTGGTGGCAACTGGCAGATAGACTGGAGTCTTGCCCTGAAATAGTCACTTCTCCATTTATATTCTGCAGGCAGTAAATTATACCCAACTGCTCAACAACATAAACGTTGCCTTTCTGTTCTGCTGCGTGTCACTTATTGCTTTGCATAATGTATTTCTCACTCATTTCCATATTCCTATCCATTGTAGTGATAAACTAATAAATCTGGGAAATTCGGAAGATGTTTTTTAAAACCCATTTGCTGACTCCAGCATTACTCAGAAGTTGGTTTTTTTTTTTTTCCAAAAGAGACACGGCAAATAATTGAACAAATAGTTTTCAGGTTCTTTCTATTTGGCATCTTTTGAAGTGGGGGCATTTTTTCACTTCTTTCAAAACGTTTGTGAACATTTTCATTGACAATTGTATGAAGACACTGAAATAATCACTGAAATTTTCACATTTAATGAAAACTTAGTTATGAGTAAACGAAAAATGTCAATAGGATTCTAAGTAATAACTACAAGAAAAAAAATACAAAAAACTTAACAGCCATAAAAAAAATCAATATTTTTCCCATATTTTTGGAAACAGAGGCACTACTTGTTAAAAACAAATCAATAAACACAACTAGTATTTCAGCTTCTGATTATCTCGTTATGTCGCCATTTTTGCAAGTGCAGAGCTGCAAAGTGCCTTCCGTTAATCATGAAAAAATCCAAAAGACTTTGAAAAGCTTCAGGGCTAAATAAAGTCATTATAATTGCAGACAGACCTAATTGCTCCCTCAGTTGCTTTGTTGTGGCCATGTGCAAAGTTTGCAAGCCTCATAGCCTGTCTGCCTGTACACGTGCTCACTAGCCGGCTGCTCGGGGTCATTCCCGAGGTTGGTATGACCGACCCGTGGACCACCAGAGCTATGAGCACGAGGGACTGAAGCTTGAGCAAAGGTTCCATCCTCACCGTGCTCTTGTTTACAGATCACCAACAGGCAGGGAAAAGCTGCGATTTAATTCTCAAAGACATATTGCAGTCCTAGTTTCTCGGTGTCTCTTCTGTCTTTTAAGACCTGTTTTCTATAAATTCTGTTCTTTCTCCAGCAATATGTCTAAGGATGGCCACCCCCCCACCCTATGTCCAGCATGCTTGTCTTTCCTTCTGCTCCTCCTTCAACAGTTGTCTGGAAGGAATTAGCTCTGGTTTATGTTGTTTCTGTGGTCTTAATTCAGGTGTCTAAACAGGGGAGTTTCTCTGATTTGACAGACTCTGGCAAACCTGCTGGCCTCAGGCTGTGGGTCCCAATGGTCTCGGGTCTCTTATAGACTCTACTGTAAGATCTGCCAGGTCCTTGCAGTGTCCAGGATAGCCAAAGGTATCTCAACCGGAATTGGATGCCCACATTTAGGGAAATGAATCAAGTCCTGTTTTTCTCCATTCCCTGTTGCTTCTCGAAATAGTAATGATTTGGGAATTGAATACATCTTCATCCTCCAGGCAACCTCTCTCACTCATCTTCCAGAGCCCAGACTCAAAATAACATTTTTGAAGGCACATCTAAGGACTTTGCTCCTGAATGAACATGGAGCATTTCCTATAAAGGAAATTCAGAGACAACCGAAACGGACACAGAGGTTCTCAGGCACCTGCTGGAAATATGGCCCATGTTCTCACACGATCCAAGGCGCCAGACAGGATGAATTACTGCTCAAAATGCATTAAGCCTTTTACGTTCCAAGCGATTGTACGGTGGGAGCCGCTGGTGGTGCTGATTGAAATTCCTGTAACCATATTAGGGGAGGAAGCGGGTGCCAGACACATGATCATCCATATGCCCAGCTAAATCTACTCAGAATTGATTAAGTTACGCTGAAGGAGACCTAGAAATCAATCTGTTCAGGCTTGCTTTTGGAAAAATGACACACTGGAGGTGACACAACTTAATTCTATTTTCATCACTCTCTCTCATGCGAGCAAGATGGGCATATTGCATCTCGCATGTCTTCTCCCCAGGTAATTATATTTGCAAAGATAATAAGCTGTCACAATAATAATAGTAAAATACTTTTCACCAATCACATGCCTTTCTGGAGCTTTTCAGGCAACTTAGACTTCTCAGCCAAATATGAGCAAAATCAAACCAGGGAACAGTTTTTGTTAGGAATGGAATGTACATCCCCATTGTATAGATGGTTCACTCCCATTAGCAATTTGTCCGTAGCAGGGTTTAAAGTGTTCTAATAGTTGATATTTTCTGTGATTTTTACAGTTGTGAGCATGAAAGGATCTTGACTTGGGACTGTATTTCTGGGATTTGCTGAAATAATATAATTATTGAAAGGCATATTGATGTAACGCTTTTTAGATAAACTGCATTATCCAGCACCATGTCTTAAACTGGTCACACTGAAGCCTAAACTTTATTTTATCTATCATCTCAACCATACTGAAAACATGTTAGTCATAATAAGATAGCAGTTCTGCTCCAAAAGCAGTACTTCAAGTCCTATTCCAGGTGAAACCTGCATAGATAAGTAGCTGATTCTTAATAAAAGAGTTCTACTTTATGTGACCTAATGCATTTTGCAAGAGGTATTCCTGTTGTAGAAGAAAAGGGAGACTCAATCCTTTACAGACTGAGTCTGAGAAAATCAGTGACAGTTCATCTGGATATGGGAACTCAAGGACAGATCTTCATCAGTACCAAATCAGCTCCCTGGAGTAGGGCTGCTCACTCCAGCCTAAGGACCTGGCAGTGTCAAGCCTTGCCAGTACCCTGCCTGTCTCCTGCCTTGTGTTAACACCACGTGTTAGGAGAGCAGCTCTGCAAAGAATTGATTTTTCAGCAAGGCTGTACAACAGTAAAAACCATGAGAGAATCACTAGAAACTCAACTTTCTATTTTGCCCCTTCCTTTGTCTCTAAGCACATGGCTTTCCCTTCCAGGCAATAACTGAGAATAACTCTATGCAGTATTATCTTTCTAATCTAACTCTCATTGCAAAGTTTTCCGCATCTGGATTTGAATTAATTAAATTGTGTTGTCATTTCAATCGTGACTTCTCTAAATCTGCAGTCTGTGAAGATCTCTTTTATCTTCGCCTGCTCATCCCCATTTCCATTCCATTTAAAAATTGAACAAATCAGTTGATATTATTTTTCCACAGATTTTTTTTTTATTTATTTAAAATAAATTCTGTAAAGATTGGATCTAAGGTTGAATTTAGCATCTTACTGTTCCAGGATTCCTACAAACCAGTGCCTTTGGCAGGTGTTTACATAAACGCAAGTTGAGTGGCTGGGAGTCATCCAGTTTTGTCCAACTGACGTGGTAACATCATACCCCCGGTGTTTGCTGCTGCTACCAAAAGCTTGCAAGGTGGTAGAGAGGTGTCCTCCATGTGTTTTCTAGCTGTTCTGACTTCATTTGTTGAATTATCCAGTAATTCATTACAAATAAATTTCATTGGGCCTTTTGCCAATATTTTTCATCAAAAATGACATGAAGACAAATCCTGTCATTATTTGTCCAGCTGTGCAGCTACATTTATATTCTCTGCAGGACTGAACCCATTATCAGAGCTAAATAACACTGAGAATAAAAGGGATATCTCTCCACTACAGTGCATCTAGTGTCAACACAAGCACCTAAGCAATATCAAAACCCTTCTGTGTTGATTTAATAACCCTCCACACCTACTTTGTTCAGATGTAGACCTGCTCTATAATCTTCCAATTCAACATTTTTTCAACAAAACCCAGCCAGTTTTTTAAAAGCAGAGCGTTTCACAACAGCATGCTGAATTCATATTTCAGGAGGGGAAAAGAAACACTCGGGCTGTTTCAATAATACATCAATATCCTGTTCCCAGAGTGTCAAAACAAAACATTTTTATTTGTATTTCAAGTGACGTTTTGTTTAGAAGTATCTTTGTTTTACAATATAAATATTCCTTTAAAAATATGTAACCAGCTTGGAACATTTCTCTTTCATAAAACAAAATATCTTCATTATCCCCAAATGCCTGTTTTTTAACACTCGCAGAACTGGTATTTACATTTTTACTTTTACATTGTTCAGTAGCAGAAAACAAACTTGCTAGGAAGCAGAATACATGATTCCTCCCCATTTCTTGCAGCTCTTGGGAACCGCCTGCAGAAAAAGCTGTAGCAAACACGAGCAGAGTGTTAACACAGCGACCTGCCAGTGCTTTCCTCCCTGGCCTAAAAGGAGTAACAGGTTGCCGTTGTTGCCTTGTAGCAGACCGGTACTCCAGGAGGAGGAGAGGGGCTGACCACAGGCTTGGCCAGTGCGTCGCAGAAACCACCTTGACTGCTCTGGTCCTGCACTGAGACAGAGATGAGAACGGCACAAGATACTGCAGCAGCATCCTTTGCGGTTTGCTGGACCATGAGGCTATGCAAGAACCTCTCTGGCTTCTACTATAATTTACCCCTCTAATTTACAGCTCTGCTTCCTGTGCTCCTTCTCAGCACTGGCAAGCAGAAAAGAGCTGTAAATTGGTTAAGGCCAAGGATGCCGCTCTCCCAGCCCTAGACAGGGACTGCTCTTGCACCCTTACTTAGGTGACTGTTAAGGTCCCTGTGGTTGTGTCTTCAGGTAGGGAATTTTGAAAGGTTTGTGAGACAATGGGAAATTTATAATATATGTAATCCTCCAAAAATAATCACTTTCAACTTTAATGGGTCTGCTCCCCTACCTCCCCACATGCCCATCCACCTCCCTAGATTTGTGTGACTCCAAGGATAAGACGTTCCAGCTCCTGCCTGTTTACATGTGACCAAAGCTGCCGCCTTTGGCTCTGATTCAGTCAGCCTCTGAGATTAGACTGAGATTAAATATTTTGTGTGTGTTTTAGGGGGAAAGATTAATTGAACTTTATTATAGGTTTAATGCTTCAGTCTCAATTTGCATTTTAAAAGGCGTGATCTCATCCACTTTCAGAATACTGCTTTTCGTGTTTACCGCTTCGAATTGATTCCATGTTTGATAGGTTATAATTAAAGTAGGCACATTAAGGATTTAATAGTGCTTCTTATTGTTAAGAAGGATTAAAGGGGTGTTAGAATTCATACTTTAAATTAATGACTTTGATTAAATGAGGGCATGAGGGGATCCTCTGATACTGACTCCTGTTCTGACCTTGGGAAAGTCACTTGGGCGCAGGACCTGTTCTTACAAGCTAAAGCTCCCCTCTAAGCACGTTTTAGAGATTTGGGCTTAACTCCTTTGCATCTTGGTCAGTTCTCTCTGTAAAAGCTGGTGACTGGGAGATTCCCAGTTTGAAGAGGGGCCTTTTCCAGCCCCATTAGATCAGTAGTTTGGCAGGATTGAGCCCAGATTCCCACGTTATGTAAGCCTAACTAACTTTGGATTTCTTGCATTGCTTCTGTTTGAAGAAATCTGACCCTCCATAACAACGCACATGTTCCTTTCTGAAGGTCATTGGTTCTTATTAACCAGTGAATTGCAAATATATTCCAACTGCAGAACAGGGACCTGGGTTTTAGGGTCAAGGTGCTGGAGATTTTTTTGAGTTTTATTTTGTAAAGTACTAAGTACATCATCTGACTCGAGCAGCAGTGATGGGAAGGAGTTCATTTGTCTCTTGGTGCATGATTGAGTCATGAACGTGCAACTGTTCCATTAAAATAGGGAAAAATTCAACTTTTCTCCTTTAAAAGAGAGTTCTATTGAAAAGTGACTGTGAAATATTTCCTTGTTCAGTCAGTTCTGATACACGCTATATTTTCTGCAGGATTCATCGAGAAATGGTGGCAAATCTTCAGCTGTGATGTGGCAGTACACCTCAAAGGGGAAAATCTAGTCTACCACTGAGATGACTGAAACGGAAATGTTTTAGATCAGTTCAACAAAAAGCAGTGAAATCTTTCAGCTTGAAATATGTCAGCCCGTTTCTCTTCATTTAAAAATGTCTCATTGAAAAGCTTCTGGAGTTTAAGTTCAACAACAAACATTCGCTTTCCATCACAGTTTGGGATGAAAATAAAGTATTGAAACATGGGGAATTGCCTCAGAATAGGAATCCCATATTTTGCTCAGCTTTAACCATATGGCTTCGGCTTCATACGCAGAGAATTTGAATTGTGAAATGAGAGAGTGATAAATTAGGAACAGCTACTCCATAGAGTGAATAGCAACTGCTCTTCTTTCCCATGTTATCCCTCTTTTTCTGCAAATCTAGAGGTGAAGAGTGAATTGTGTTCAAACCATGAGGGCTTCAATAGGACTCTGTGGTGTGGAGCCGTGGGCTGGCTTTCCGTACATCAATTTCTATGGAAAAATGAAAATCCAGCCTGGTGGAAACATTGACTCAAACAGCTTTTCAGAAATCAGACAAACGTGTGTAGCTCTGAGTCACCTCTTGTTTAGGCTGGGATAAATCAGGAATGATCTTTTGAAATCTATCTTGCATCATCAGTACAAGTCAGAGATGTCCCCTGGGAAGATCTCTGCTGATTCACACCAGGGTCTCGCTCAGGCTAAGCTGGGATTGGGAACTCAGCTGGGGGCAAAGCTGAAGGAGACGGAGAGTTTTTTTCTGTGCTGGTCAAGCTGCCCCTTTTCATAGGCTGCTAATCACACACCTTTCAGGCAATTCCCCAAAAAGGGAAATCTTTGCTGATGTGTAAGCAGTAGCTATGCCTGATCTACGCTGTGTTTTGCGTCAAAAAACCCCTGTCTGCTGATCCCCAAGTAATTAATGGTCAGATCATCTCATTGGTAAAACGCAAATTGCCAGTGCTCTTGCACCTAGAGCAGTATCTTCCTTGCACATGCAGACGAGTCTGGCAGCTACAGTAAATTGGTGCAGACACATGGGAGTTGATTGAGTGATGCTGATTTACATCAGCTGAAGACTGTCATGGTCTGACATCCTTCTTTTTTCCTTTGAGGGCCATAGGCTGCATGACCGTCTGTTACTGTCTGCCATTAAATTATTCATCTCCAATAAGGGTTGATTAAAATTTCATGAGACAGTTGTATAATACTGGAGTGCAAGCTAATAGCAGAGAGTGCATTTTCTGAAATTTTAAAGGGTGAAGCATGATCCTTTATCTGTAACCAGTCTTGTTAACTCTACTGATAATTATACCATGATCATCTAGTTTGTGTAACTAATCTTTTTGCCGCAACCTATGAAAAAAACCAGTTGCTTGAGGACTATAGGATTTGTCCATGTTTTAGTTGCAACCTGAGTTATTTGTCACTCATCACAACTGTTCAAGCGGACAAACATTGTTATTAAAGTTTTTTGTAAAAAATGCACCATACCCACGTAGGTATTAAAAGCAGAATGCTAAGCATGGTTATTAATTAACTTATTCAGTTATGGTACAATTAATTTTTAAAATATATTTGTCCAGTTTTACCACTGCTGAATGCAAATATGTCTTTTCTGCAGAGCTGCTTAACTTTAATTTTGTACCTAATATACCTTCAGCGTTTATTCAAAATGCAGTCATTATTAACTTTGAGATGAAGCATGCTCTTGAAATTGCAAAGAAAGAAATTCATTTCAGCTGCCTACACAAGCCTTCCCGGCTGGCTTCATGCAGATGCTGGGTAGGCATGTCTGGAGGAGGTTAAAAAAAAGGCAATTGCCACCTGACCGAGAGCTTAACTTTCAAATGGACGTGAAGTGAGACTTCAAAGGAGACGTGCTGGGGCAGAAGCCAGGTTCAGAACACGCAGGCAGGAGCCGCTGGCTGCCATGGGCCCCGGCTTACCCCTGCCCCCCGCCCCCGACATGCGGGAGGGAGTAAAACCCAGCAGTACAATCTGGACCTGGGAATCGCAAGGTGCCTCTTTTTGCCTCCTGGAAACAAACTGTCTTTGATCCTTTTTATGCCCTAAGCCATGCCAGAGCACCTCTACCTTGTAATGAATTGCACCATTTTATTTCCAGGTATTCCACCTGTTAGTTGCCAGCAAGAGAGCCCTACAAGCAGCATGATCCATTTCTAGTGCCAGCTTTATCGCCTTACAGATAAAATTGGCAAGCCAAAGCAAATACCTGTCAGTAGCATAAAACTGTTGACTCTGCAATTCTCTTGGACTGCTGTTCGTGAACTGAGGGGAAAGAGTAGCTCAGGCACTATTTCACAGCCCTGTAGATTCATGCAGGATCATGAAATGGTCGTAGTAGACTCCTAGGAAAGACTGTGCAAGAATGGGGGAAGTTGTAACCCCGTGTTCTGACAGAAAGATAGCACAGAAAGGGGAATTCACCACTAGGACCCATGCCGTAAAGGTCTGCTCCTTGGCTGCGTAAATCAAGATGGTTCCAATCTTCATAAAGGAGATTTAGTTCAAATTCAGCCTTTGCTGTGAATTTGCCAGCTTTTCTTTTGAGCTAATAATTTCCCCTGAACCCCTCTGTTTGACCGTGTCTCTCAAATCGAGCCAGTTCCTGTTCAGTGAGGGGACCATTTCTCCGGCACAAAGGCGAGGCTGCCTTAATCCCAGGGAAGCCGGTGATGAGATGCTGAAAGGAGCCAACAGAGCTTTGTTGGCAATGAGAGTAAAGAACAGGCTTAGTCAGCCTCTTCAGTCATTTACCCCCCCCCTTGCCAGCTATTAACTGCAACTTGGACTCAAAGGATGAGATTTTTCTAATGAAATTTTAGATGACAAAGAGCTGGTAGCCTGATTCTGAGCTGGGCACTGCTGCATTGTTGCCAGTGGGGAGAAACAGGCACCTCCAGGGGTAATTCAGCCAACCTGCCTTAGATACCTGTCATGGGATGAGGTCAGTGTCCTGCTGGGTACGTCCGTGTCCCTCCACTGACTACAGGGAGAAGCTAGGGACACTAGCTCAGTTATAAAGACCTTCATTTTAGCCAGCTCTGTTAGGTCAGGCTATTCACAGCTGAACTGTTCAGGGTATCTGTCAGTGGATGGGGATGTGGGCTTTGTCCAGAATAAAACCACTCCAGTCACAGCAATGACAGCTTGTGTTCCTGGGAAGATAGCGGCCACGTTCTCCTCCTCCTGTGTCAAATGGCTTTGGAGCTTGTGCTAAGCCAATTCGTACATACCTGAGAGTCTGTCTTATGATGATGTGCAGTCTGAACTTCAGAGCAGAGCTGAACCTAAACTTGAGAGAGAGTGTAGACCCACAGAGGGGACAAGAAACCTGTAACAGGTACACTAACCTCACACTGTGCCCCACACTAGAGTTCAGGAGTGAAAACAAGTGCACATGAGCAAAAAAAAGCTGAGAGGTGCATGGAGCTGGGAAGTACACACAGCATCAGGTTATTTTACGGTGCTATTTTTGTTCATTAACTCTCTGATCTTTCCACATGCTGCCATCTGTAGAAAGCACGCATTGTACATATGGGATTTTTATTCATGCTGTCAGGGGGAGCTGGATTATTTCCAGTTATATCAGCTCCTTCCCTTCAATATTCAGGAAAAAAAAAGGCTTTCTGTAGTACGTTCTTGCTGGAGTTTCAAAATAATGTTCCTTTCCCTGTTGTTTTTCTGCACTTCTGTTTCATAAACATTGTTTTTCATCACCCTTATGTTCCCCATTGCTTCTATCCTGATTCACACCATTTACATCCTTGCCGGAACCAGTGTTGTCAATAGAGCTGGTCAAATAAAGATAAAACCAATTTGGGAGCGAACATCAGGCCAGACTCTGCTGATGTAAATCAGAGCTGAGCCAGCCTGTGGATGTGTGCCAGCGGAGAGCCTGGTGCAGACGGTCTGGCTTTGTCAGGCTTGTGTTACCCGCTCTTCTAAGGAATTCAAAAGACCCCAGAGACTCTCTGTCCAGATGTAAAAATGAAATGACCATGTGTTTCAGAAGGAACCGCTGTTCATCCAGGAATGCATCGATCGGGAGGTTTGTGGTTCAGTGGTGACTACACTCCAACCTTAAACGGTTTCAGGCATTTAGAACAGGAGCTGTGGAAACAGCAGGCAGTCTGAGCATGAACCTTGTGAGGAGGTGTGTAGCCTACAAGAACTTCCCCATCTTGGAAATTAGAACAGTGATGGGAGTGGGTTCTTCAGGGCACCTTTGAGACAAGGCAAGCAGCAAGACTCCCTGAAAGCTGCTGTCTGTTTGGATTTCATCCTCTTGCAATCAGTATTCGATTGCACTGCTGGGAGGCCAGATCACTTTTCCCACCTACCAATGACATAGAGGAGCAGTAATCTTGACAAAATCTAAATAGGGGTATTTCTGGTAAACTGGAGGAGAAAACAATGACCAAGACAGCTTTTGCAGAGTCCATAAATCTACGCGCTGATAAATTGCTCAGAAAGTGCATTGCACAGACACAGAATCCCAATTCACAAGGGGGAGCTGATGATAATGACTTCACAGGTTGTTGCTACCAGGGCATAGCCAGTCTATTTTTCTCTTTTATGGCTATCCATTCTCAGGAATGCATCCATCAGGAAAAAAATCCTTTCTAAGCGTTGAATTTATTTGATGGCCAGCCAAGTGCCAGTGCCACATTGGCTGAAGCATGTGGCTCAGTAGCTAATATATAGATTAACAAAAGCTTCTTGCTCTGTTTCTTCTTCTTTGCTGGAGACGACTGGTTGAGCTCTGGACAGCCTGCCATTCATTCCTGACATACTTCTTGGCTCACAGGGTGATAAATTCCTTTCTGCTGTCTTTCATCCTGGCTCGTTCAAGAATTAGTAGAGAAACTTTCTGGTGCTTGACTATGGTTGTCTCCAAGATAATTTTAGGTGATTAAATGGTAGATGAGCGGTTGCTTCTCATTATTCAGACCTTCTGCCACTGCTGTGGATGGTGTTCTTCAAACGATATCCTTGGGGATTAGGAAGAATGTTGGCATCGCTGTTGCATTCACTGCTGGTTTTGCTCAATTCATAGCTCTAGTTTTGGACTGCTCTACACAAAAAGCCCTCCAACTTGAGCAAAATGGTGTTTAAAACTCAAGAGAGTGTGTTCATCAGCGGGGTGTAATGTTCAAAAGGACTAAGAAAACAGCACTCGTGAGCTGTGAATCAGCCCGCTCTGCTAATGCTGTTATTTTGGACTGCTGATTCAGCCCCCCTGACAGCGCGCAGCAGTAGGGTGACCCAACTTCGGGCAGTAGCATGAGAGAAAGAACCTTCAGCCCAGTGCTGCAGTGGCCTCCCCACCCCTTACTGGGAAGAGATGTAATAAGCTGGATGTGCAGCTCTACCAGCTGAATGCATCCAAAATTAAGGACTCAAAAATCCTAAAATTTGCTTTAACAAATCGTAAGATTAATTTTTCTTTTTTTTTGATTTTTCAGTGGTAGTTTAACATTTTTCTTCTTCACCTTCTCCTTCTAGTGTCTGGTCACCTGTGTAAATTTTTTCGCTGATCTGGGGGGGTCTGTGAAAAGTTTCTCTTTTATAAAGGAAAGCTGAGACTTCCGTGTACAGAGAGAAATGAGGAACTGAGGAATGATGATATGTGTCATTATCAGGAGACTTGTAAGAAAATAATGGGAGCTGACAGTGGTAGATTCAAAAAGATGTTTACAAGATAAATAACAGCAACAACTTTATTAGATCCACTGACTTAGAAGTAAGAACAGATGTATTTTCGCACCCAGGAGATGACACGCTTTATGTCAGCTCCCAGTTTCATGTACTTGTGGCTACTTGTCCGCACTGGGTGTGAGGCTTAGCTTTGCCTTCTGCCTCTGGGAGCAGGGCTGCTCTTTCCTGCATTTGCAAGCTAAGAGAAACATTGGTATTAGTCTCGTGCTCCTGTTGCTTATTTTAAGGGTGGAGGGAAGGGTCGGGTAGAGACAGGTGAAGAATACAGCCAGGAGTGTTGAGCCACAAGCCCAATTCCTGCTGCTAAATAGATGACTAGTCATGCACAGCCCAGGTAATGTGGAGAAGGGACTGTGGCGCTCCGCTGTCCTGCTCAGCACTTTGTGCTTACAACCAAAACTCTCTGCTAATCGGTCAAGTAAGTCCTAGATCTGTCCTCGAGCCAATGTTTTATTAAATCACAGTTGTATGACAAAATGAAATCTCAGCTCGGCATGAGCCAGAACTGAATTCTGTGTTTCAGAAAGATCAGAACCTCGGGCTATTTTTTATCGTCATTGTTGTTGCTGCTTCTGAAATCTTTGAAGCGAAAGTCAGTGACCCGTCATCCTCCTTGTACAAATTCCTTTCCTTGCTGCTGTTCAATGCTAACATAGGACTGATTTCTCAAGGCCTCAAAATTTCTGAATCATCCTTATTTTGCCTGCAAACCCCTCTTGTCCTCCCAAAAAACTGTCACATAAATGAAATTATCTCCATTGTGTGGATAGGCAATGAAACTAAGGATTGTTCAAGTGGTGCAGAAATTTCTAGTTTATTTATTGCTTCTACATTTTGATGAAGCCAGGTCTATACTTGCTGGAGCAATAGGTATGCTTAAATGTGTAGTTTTGACTTAGCAAATGTCTTATTTGTATGTTCTGTATCTACTTTATGTGGCACTGTTTTGCTCTGGTGCCTCAGCCACTGGAGCCTGGGGATCATTCTGTTCCATCCCATTCTCTGCCTTCAGCTCCTTTTCATTAACTTGACCACTTGGGAATTAAAAAACTTCTGAGATTTCATGATCACACTTCTCAACCTCACAGGGTTAGCCTGAACAAGAAAGTGCTCTTGGAAGGAGCAAAACCTCAAGCTTTTTTTGCTGTTTTTGCTAAAAAGCCTTGAAACCCAAGGAAACCAGCCTGGCAGAGTCAGCAGGGCGTGCTGGCCTTGGGCTTCAAAGAGAATTTCTCTGCAGGCTCCTTCAGGGGTGTGCAGAGAGGGGCATAGCAGGACTTTCCAGTTTGTGATGGTTTTTTCCCCACTCATAGGCCTGCATTAAAAAAATGTGTGAAAGGAATCAAAGTATAACCATCATAAATAATTTCTGGCAACTCCTTTCAGGTACTCCAGGTTCATGGGATATCCTCAGAATTCTCCGGCTTGTTTAAATTTGGCTTGTGTGTTGAGTTGTGTGTTACGTTACTCTAAGACCAAGTTTTGGAGTTGGACAGTAAAGAGAATAAACAAAAATTCAAGTTGATCTTGTGCCCAGGTAGCCAGAATATCTGAACCTATTCTGTCTTCAGACATGTTACAAATGCTAATTAATCCTCACTTCTTCAATAGGACATAAAATCCTGTCAGCCTTATTGCTCATGTAGGAAAACTGTGGCAAAAAAGTTTAACTTCATATGGAATCGCCATCCCTGGAGGTATTTAAAAGGCGTGTAGACTNATGGTTTAGTGGTGGGTTTGGCAGTGTTGGCTTGATGGTTGGACTCAATGATCTTAAAGGTCCCTTCCAACCGAGACGATTCTATGATTCTGTGATTCTGTGGAACTGCCCAGCATGACTTACTGTAAGGGTTTCCAGCTGGCCCAGGGACTGAACGACCTCTGTCGTCTCTGGCACGGCTCACTGTGCCGGCAGCCGCGGAGGGAGGGATAATGTGAAAGGCCTCAACAGGGAAACAGGTATCCCACTCCCCCAGCTTTTCATGGCGGGGGCGGGGAAGAGAGATGGGAAAGGGCAAGGAAATCAAACTGTCCAGATTTTTAGAACCTGAAATCACTCACTCCCTAGAGGAAACACAGGCAATTTCTTAAACTTTCAGACTCAGTCTTTCAAAGCAGCCATGTTGTACCTGGATATCTACCTGATGAAATTAGTGTCTTACTAATATTCCCATAGGGGACAGAGGCTCCTTAGCTCACAGCCGTCACTGCTTAAGAGCTATGCGAACATCTTTCAGAAATATTTAAGCAGGGAAAAGGGAGAAAGGAAGCCAAGGCATTTCGAGAAAACTGGAGCAGCATTGCCTGGCAGACTATGGCCTCAGTGCCATTCATCTACCTGATTTTATAGCCTTGCTTAATGATGAGCTGTGATGTTTGATGAAGCCATGAATCGATCTGAGATGACAGACTGATGGGGACGTATCAGGTGGAAGATAAATCTCCCTGACTGGCAGGCCTCAAAGCGGAAGGAGCTCTTCCTTTTCTCCACACTTTGTGCCCTTGCCAGCTGCAATTCAGGCTTTGATCTTTTGGAGGTAGAAGTAGAAAGCCCTGATAAATAGCTGAAGGGGAGGCTTCTTAGCAATCTCTGGGCTTTGAGGGGAGTAGCAGGGCTGACTTGGTAAGTGACCGGCTGTCTTTTTGTGCATCAGCACGGAAGCCGCATCCTGCTGAGGTCTTCGCATTCAGTGATAGGGAAATGATGTATCATAGGAAAACAGGCATATAGAAGGTTTGGATGGAGCATTATGAAAAGCAGTTTGTTTTAGTAAGATCAGCGCTCCTTCGTTTTCATAAAGTAATATTGCCATGAGAGTATAAGAATTCAGAGCAATCAAACCACATTTCCCAGTCTTACCTCCAACAGTGTTTGCTGTCAGAGACTTAATCATGTTGTGGTTTATTATGTTGTATTAGCGTGACTCTCAAAGTACAATGTACCACGTCTAAAACTCAGAACATGAGAATGAGATACAGAATTTCTGAATGCCATTATTATGGGGAAACATATATATAAAGATATATATAAAATATATATAAGATATGTATAAAAGGCAAAGCAAATTCAGCGTGTTCAATTTAGAAGAGAGAATGGAACCAGCAAATGGAGTAACTGGTTATAAATGGGCTAAAAAATCTGAAGTTACAGCTTTCATTTTTAGCTGTGGGGGTTGGACCATCTCACTCCTATGTGAGTTATTTGGCTTGTTGGAGAAAGCACTTGTGAAACTCTCTCGATCGTATGAAACAGGACTCGAACAAAATGTCTGTAACTGTCTCTTTTTCCTGTAAAATTTCTGAACTGGAACACAGCTGACAAATTCTGAGGTAGCTCAGTAAAAATCAGGGTGAGATGATTGTGAAAGTCAAAGCAAGAACCTGGGGAATGAGCTGAGGGGAAAATATCTCCTGAGAGTGTGTGCATCGTGCAGCCAGGCTGGCCTGAGTCAAAGCAGAACGGCAGCATTATTCTGCAATAAAAATAAATGACTGAATATTTTCTACATGGCTCCAGCTCGTAGTGAGCCAAGGCTGAAACACCCCAGAGGCCCCGCTTGCCAGACACCACGGAATGACCCGGCTCTGAAAAGCCGTATTACTCCACCATGTTCTGAGCTGAACGCTTAAATTAGTTCAGGGCCCTTTTGCAGTTTCATATTTAACTGCTGGTCTGAAATGTTTCTGTCTTGCAGCCTCGGTAGATATATAGCTGATATTCTGAGAACTGTTAGTGTGTTGTATGGCTGTATACTGCCCCATTTCCACTGCTGATAAATAAACATGACTCTGTGCTATATCTTACAAACTCTCATGTTTATGGAGATTGGTAGGGAGAGATTGGTATGCAAAGTCAAAGGGAAATACCTTTAATAACAATCCAAATGTCTCCCTAACACATAGTTTTACAATCAGCCAGTTATTAGCTACTTCAGACAGAATTGCTGTCAGTGTTACGTGGACATTTGTGCTGGGACACAATCGCACACCCATTTCAGCTTCTGTGGAGCAACACAGTCCGCTGAGAGGGACTGTTATCTTCCAGACATGGATTTGTTCCTTGGAAGGAAGGAGACAAAGAAGGAAGGAGAGGAGGATGTGTGGAATGCGATTCACTTACAGCATGGATGAAATAGGGATAGTTGGTGGCAAAAGAAAAGGAAGGACCAAATCTCTTAATGCGCCTTTCCACATCTGTATTTTGAAAAGTTCCTGAATATTTTTTAGTATTCATACTATTTTAGATATTATATATATATTGTAGTATTTTAATATTTAATTAAAAGCATCATTGTAATAATAACAGCTGCAAGACGGGGGTGTTTCCAGCTGACATGGTAATAACTCTATCCTCAGCTAATAAACTTCGGTGCTGAATATTCCAACACCGCCTTTTAGAATTTATTTTGTCTATGATATGGTTATTGCATCCCATAAACAACAAGCATCCTCAAGTTACCATTATAATAAAACTGTTACAATGCACTGCTTTTTATATAGAAATTATGGAATGTGCTTCTTCATGACTGAAAATTTATATATTTAGTTCACAGATCTATATGCAGGGGTTTTGTTGGCATTTTCAAGTGCAAAACTACCGTTCTTTGGGTATGTGAACACATGTTAGCGTGCCATGATGGTCCTGTACCAGGCAGATAAACGAAGTATATGCTATGTAGTTAGCTAGGTGCTTTGAAATACTTCAGGGAAAAAGCCTTGGTTTAGAGATAATGTAGATTATTATTATTTCCTGAATAAACAGCAGATTTCCTCCATCCAGGCTTGCCTCCTTCCAATGAGTAAGACTGGAGAAAAAGCAGAACGTGTCCTATTAGGAATGGAGTTTGGGCATCTGGATGTGTTGAATGTTTTTCCTGTACTTTGCAGACTGGGTGCCAATGCTATAGCTGTGAAGAGCACAATGGATTTATTGCCCCAGATGGCTTTTATTTAAAGCCAACTGGGAAAGAAAGAAGACAGAAGGGAAAAAATTGCTCCAGCGAGGAGGAGGGAGTGTGTGACCTCTGAAGGAATTTTGATGTCCCAGGTGGCCTTCACTTGAGTGCATGACATGAACAAAATCATGCGGTGAGCTTTAGGGCCTCCCTCGGAGCCCAGGAGAGGCGGTGAGGGCCTGTGCCTGCGGCGGGCAGCAGTGCCCGTGGGAACAGCCCCGGGGTGCGCAGCGGGAGAGCTGCACGTTCTGGAGCCTGGGAGGGCACTGTGCAGCCCTTCGGCCAGCACTCCCTTCCCAGCCTGCCATACGGAAACACCCTCATCCACCCATCATGTCTTAGCATCAGTCTGCACAATCTCTGTACCTCTTACCAAATGTCTAGGGAGCGGCTTTCTACAAAATCCCAGCCCATGGGAGGAGCTCTGGGCACCAGGGATGAACTCTAAGATTTCAGGAAAGGAAAAGAACAGCCTCTCACATTCACTCGCACTCCTCTCATATGCTTTGTGATGATGTGCATCAAACTCAGAATATCTGAACTCAGAAGAGTAAATTCACAGGCATCCTCCAGTCTGGCAGGCCGTTCCGGTGGCAGGGCTGCAAGGTGGGTGGTGAGGCAGAAAGCTGCTCCGTGCACGGAGGGTGGCAGAGCCGTGGCAGTGGAGAAACCACCAAGAGCTTTGTGCTCCCGCGCTCTGCTTCTCATTGCTCTGAGTTGCAAGGCTTTCAGGCCCTCCACACCAGACGCAAAATGGGGACTGGACCTGCCCAAATGAGAGAGCCTTCCCACTTGCACTGGTGTGAATGGCAAAACTCGAGGCTGTGCAAACCCATGTCCTGGGAGTCCATCCCATGCGCCGTCAGCACGCGTTCAGAGTATACGACCGTGGGACGCGGAGCATGCGCGCTGCATCCAGCAGTGTCACTGGGGAGCAACGGGGAGCTCCTGTCAGTTCAGAGCGTGGCAGGAAACACCAGAGCATCAGTGATTCCCCTGTCAGCCACTGATGAAACCGAGGAATAACTCAGTCTCAGCATGTTTCATCTGCATGAGGTAATTATTTTGCAGAGAAGTGCTCCAGAGGGAGAGGAAATCTCTGTCTGCTGGTGAAGGAGAGAGCGTATAGGAACAGTGAGAGCCTTATTTGCATTAACCTTTCCACCCAAGATTGCTTGAGTGACATTTTATGAGTAACCACAACTTACTGTGAACTCAGAAATGGTTAGAGAGTAAAATTGAACTGAGCAAACAGGAAATCAAAGAGGGTCAAAGAGAGTTGCAAATGGGAAAGTATTGTCTGTAAAGGGCACCCCAGGGAAGTAATTAGACCAAAAATTCTGGGTGGGATACAGCTGATGGCATTATTTCTTTTTGTGAACAGCCTCAATTATTTGATCCCAGCCCTTGTGCTGCCAGTGTACGTAGAGGTACTTGAAGCTGAGTGAGCCCACTGGTATTCAAATCGTTTTCCAAAGTAACACAGTGTTATAAATTTGCTTTGAAGTTTGACACAATGCTTTTTTCCTGACTTTTTTTGGGGTATAAAATTACCTTTTCTTTAAAAAAAAAAAAAATTGTGAAAACCAAAAGCTAGGGCAGAGGGGGAAAAAAGTTCGGGGTTTTATTTTGCTTTCTGTTTTTACTCCTCTGCAGCCTCTCTCTATCAGTTCTTTTCAGGGAAAAAAGGTGAAAAGGAAAACAATTAGCCATTAAAAAGCAGAGAAATGAAATGGAAAATATTTGTGAAATTCTGCAAATGTTGGGAATTATTTTTTTCATGACAGTTTATGGAATGTCACAATCCCCCCTCCCTCGTCTTTTTCTTTTTTCATTAACTCTGCACGTGCAAGACGCCCAGCCCCAGAAAGACGTGGTCAAGCAGTTAATTTCGTGTCAGAGCAAGGAGTGCGTCAGCCTGTTCTCTAGGTGCAAGGAAGGATCTGCAAATACCCTCGCCACGGGCCGGGCCCTCCAGCTGTCGTACCCACCAAGACTGTGACCAACCGCAAAACTCCCGGGAAAGCAAAACTATTTGTTCTTGTGCTCCGTTTGCTATGTCAATTAATTGTCTATGGAGAGGCCATCTGGAGGTGGATTAGAAAGCGGTTAGTGTGTCTAGAGATCCCACTTTTAAACTAGAAATCCTTGGGTGTTCATCCTTGCAGTATTCATAAGAAAGACTCACCCAAGTGGCTACTGGCTGTCTAAAGAGGATTTATTTGTCTATACAAAAAAAGCTCTGTTTCTCCTGCAAACACGGTATAAAACAGCAGCCTGCCGCTTACCGTCTTGCTTTACAATGCTCTTCTGGTATACTTTACACCAGACAATAAAGAGGCTGAACATGAGAAAAAACAATAGGTGTGAATGCCGCTGCTGCAGCCTACAGAACAGGCAGAAGGGAGACGTGGAAGGACTCTGTAACAGGTTAATAAAATCCGATATGCTACATGATGTGTTTTTAAGTACACTGTACTGGAGAGTTGTGGTCCAGTGGGGAAAGTCTGGGATGGGGAGTTCAAAGGCAGGATTTCTGTCAGCCTTGCGGAAGTGCTCTGCAACTTCAGCAATTCAACATTATTGTACTTTGTTTTCTTGTGCATGTACATGTTTTAGTGCTGCTTAGTCTCCTTTGAGAGTGAGCAATGAAAACCACAGTATAATTCAGGGCTTGGAGGAAATATTTCAATCAATATTTCAAAGTGCCAATTTTTGTTTAGTTGAGACTTAAAATGTCATTTTGCATTTTTTTTCCCATAAAACAAGAGAGGAACTAACTTGAGGAGAAGCTTCATGACAGCTAATTTACATCATTATTTTTCATAAGCCATGTAATTTGATTTTTCAAATTTTATTTAGTTAAAATGAAACCAAATTTAAACAATAAATTCAAAATGGAAATAGTAATTTCCTCTCATAATTTCAAAACTATACTGAAAATACGTATCTTGTGTCTAGCATTACTCTGAGAGGACTGAAATGTTTAATTAGAAATTCTATCTTCCCATAACAGAAAAATTAAAACATGCATTAATATCTGCCTTTCACTGAAACCACAGCTTTCCATGGGAGCTTTTGCTACCAGTCTGCACTGCCACAAGCATTGCTTCATTTCAGCAGTAGGAAATGTTTTCTGGCTGTGCGTGTGCTCTTACACACAAGTGTGTTTCAGGAAAGACTCTTCCACACGGTCCGTCTGTACACAGAACACAGTCTGAGCAAAACCGAGAGCTGCCTCGGTACATACGTGGCTGCACACGTAGGGTGGGGGCATCGTCCCTGGTTTTAGGGGGCAGCAGAGCCTGTATTTCACTCTTAATCCCTCCGCTGTAAAGTATTACAGACAGTAATTTGCTGGCTCCACTCCCCACTGTGTCCTCGCAGGTCGAGGTAGGAGCTCCCTGGCATAAAGGTTGTTTCCCTGTTCTGTTCATGCGCAGTGCCAAGCACAACCGCATGTGAACACGCCGCTGCAGCTTCTGGCTGTAGTGAAGTAACGGGCATGCTAATAATAGCCTTGGTATAACTCCACATTCATTTTTGGCCAAGACAAGCAGTACAGCCTAGATGATAAGACATTCATCAGTGGTCTAGACTATATTCCCAGTTCTGAAATGACTGTTGAGTGATTTTTATTCAAATTAACTCATTTCTTCTCACACTTATTACCTTCTTAAAGTGTACAGGCAGCTCTTTAACAGCGTTTGGGTATCTGAATACAAATGATACGAAACTGGGAGGAGCGGTTGATACACCGGAAGGTTGTGTTGCCATTCAGAGGGACCACAACAGGCTGGAGAAATGGGCAGAGAGACACCTCACGGAGTTCAGCAAAGGGAATTTAATTTGGCCATTCCTGATCCTCATGCTCGGCAATGAAGTGTACGTAGGAGAGGTGGAGTGAGGAAGCAGAACAGGCCCTAGGAAAACAAAGTGAGGGGATAGTCTTGGGTTTCCTGATGCCAACAGTCAAACGTTGGCCATGCTTTGCTCTGGTGTTTGGAGGGCAAGGGAAGGGCCAGGCTTTGCAGATGAATCATGGCAGGTAATATTGCTACAAATCACCAGAGCTGTGCTCTCACTGCCAATGGTATGATGAAAAGCTCCGAATTGATTTATCGCATGGTGATCCATCTCATCTCCCTTGCTCTTCAGCACATAAATCACTGTAGCCATTCAATGGGACATGCTGCTTCAGTGTTCAAAGTCATTCCCGGTTGCTCAGGGCACATCCGCCACCAAGATCAGCATTAACAGTCTGCTTGGAGCGACCAGCTGCACCCTCCCTCCTGTACCTCCTTCACACTTTTCCCACCCTCTCATGCACACTCTGAGCGTTTATTGTAGGCGTGGAGGGGTTAACAGTTGTAGCTCAACTCCAGGGAGAAGGACAATTACAGTTTATAGTGTTCTGGGGACTTCATAGGAGGGAAGTAATGACACTGGAAAGCCTCAGAGCAGTAGGTATGTGCACGGAGGGTTTATCTAAGAACTTGGTGACTGTCACGTTCCCTTTTTGCCATGTGTCCCATCAGCTAACGCATTATGTTTTCCTGTACTGTAAGACGGACAACTTTATCTGCCCACATATATAAAAATGTGTTCTTTTGAGGGGGAGATTTGTCTGCCCTGAGTTATATGTTTATGTTTTAGGTGTGTAAATATGAGCTAATCACCGTAAACTTGTTGTAGAGTCAGTGGGAAGAAATAGGGTCCTGCAGTGGGGAGTTGTTCCCGTAGTCGGACAGGGACCTCAGCTGGGTCAAAGTAATTTCTTTTTGAAGATACCACTGACTTCAGAGGGAGCCTGGAGTAACTAGCAGGTCCATAGTCATGTCCCTGTTAGACATCTGAAATGAGAGGAGATTAATTCTGATTATTTTCTGAATGCTTTGGTTGGACTTCACTTGTAATTTTCTGTGAGAGTTTTTCAAGGAGAATGAAAATCCACCCAAGGAGCGCTACACCTGCTAAAAGGGTGGGTGAATAATGATTTAATTACCGCCAGTGCACAGCCTGTACTCACTTGACGGCAGCACTGGAAGGAGGTTGCCAGCTGCCTACTTTTGCTTCCCAATTAATAAAGGCTAAATGATACTTAGATAGATGCTGCTGTGCCGTGGGTTAGTCCTTGGAAGCTGATATTCCTTGTCTCTTTGTTGGTGGATTCGGATATCCAGCCTGGCCTTTCAGCGGTGACTCTCCCAGAAGCTACTTCAACTGTTGCTGCATGGGCTCCTGAATTTTTAAAGGTACATGTGCTGTGCCTTTAATAAACACATCTATCACTGTGGTTACAGCTCAGTGTGATGTGATTCATGTCAGTTCTCATTAATTTGAAAAAAATTAAGCTTTGAAAACATAAGGGTAAAATATTAATCAAATGATCATTTGAAAATGTGCCGCAAAATAAATCTAAAGCATTTATCTGACTAATGTTATTTGACCAGTTGAGTGATCAGCTGCAAATTTGCAGATCATAATAATTATTAACAACTCTGGGAACATGCAGTGAGCATAATCAATATGGCCGAGGGGACATTAACAGTGACGAAGGGCTGTGTTTCTCCTGCGCGCTTTATATGAGGATCTCTTAGGTGCAAGCAATGAGCCCTTGCTTGGCACTAACTGCGGGACTCGAGGCACAGCCGTGTAAAGAAGGGTGCGCAGAGATGGGGAAAGATCAAGCTGCTTACCCGAGGTCGTGTAAGAAATCAATGAAAAAAAGACTGGAATCATTGTGCGCCAGGTCGAGTTTGCCCAGGCGTCCTGCGTTCCTCGCTCTCTCTTCTGCCTCTTCAGACTGTCTGGCTGGAAACAACACAAAACAATAGGATTTATAACATGCCCCAGAGAGAGAGTATACTTTACTGGCAGATGGTTTGCAGGCGGAATGGGTCAAAATACTTAGTGCAGCTGACAAGCGGGGAGAGTTGGCTTTGATTTGTGTTTGTGTCAGTGAAAGCCTTTTGGAGCCTTGAACTTCGTATGCATAAAGGTCCTGAGCTGTCTTGTGTCAGCTTTGCTCTTACCTAAGCTAAAAGCATAGTTGTTGCCAGGTGCTCACCATGTTCAGTGGGAAGAGAAGGAGGGAGGGATCTCCAGAGAGAGGGATTCACCTGAGCTGCAGCGAGAGACAGTGCCTGCCCTGGAGACCGCCTTCAGACATCTGCAGGAGAGCCAAGAGCGGGAGTGTGTGTCATTGCCCGTTCCCAGGTGGGGCACTGAAATGTGAAATGTGTTTCTGTAAATAAGAGGACGCATGTGAAGCACGCAGGACACTGAGCCAACCCCAGGAATTCTGTACCCAGCCCGTTCTCTCAGCGTGGCGCCCGCCACGACCAGGCAGCGCAGGCTCTACAGGGATGCGCCTCTCACCACTGCTGTGTTGCTCAGGTGCCCCGCTCGGGCCTGAAACACCCCAACTGTGCCGGTTTGAGGCCGCGGCTGGTCTTAGCATCGCGTTGACATGGTACTGATACTAGCTGAGCTGTCAGCTTTAGGGTTCTCCTCACCACCCTCTGTGCCATAGCGTTGAGGTGCCCGGCTAGCTTACGTCCCTAAAGCAAACCTCCGTCACAGCAGTGGTAGAGCAATTTGGGGTGGGGGAATAATCTCCTGTCATTCAACCTCTCCCATGGAATTGCTTATTGTTCAGGTTAACTGACACTCAGGAACAATACAGTTTGCAACGGCAGCTGGATATAGTGTGTCAAAGCAAGACACCTTCCTTTATTAACTCAGAGATAATCTCTGACTTCACCCTTCAGAGACATGTATTAATATTCTACTTGGAAAGACAGAAAGAAAATCAATAGACCGGAAAGCTCTGCCTGTTGTTTGTGGCAGCCAAGAAGGATTCATTTGCCTTATGACGCTTTGTTGTGACAGATGGTTACTTTGTGCTGTTTGGAGGAGGCCCATCCAGCAAAATTAAGATCTTTACTGGGAGAAGTCATGACAGATTTCATGAGGGCAGCAGTTTTAGGAGAGGCCTCCAACAAAGAGATGCAGCATTTGCAGCACCACCTTCTTGCCATCACAAGCTGTGGCAGCTTGTGGCTATTCATTTGCTCAGCAGCTCTTTGCTTGTGCTCCAGGTGCCCGTGAACAGTGGTCACGTTGGCAATAGCAGTAGTTGATGAAATCCAATTCAGTTACTGTAGCTTGATGAGCTGCCGCTTCTCCGCCAGAGCACGGTGAGTGACTGCATTCGTACTCTAGCCATTGCAGCTCCAAAGTGAAATCCATTGATTTAACCCATTGCTCATTAAACCGTGCTGACTTGATTGCCTGTCACCGTCCATACTCTCAGAGTGCAGCATATTGGTTTTGGTTTAATGAATGACCCGAGCTGTCCTTTCTTTAATGAAACAGAGGACCAGCATCCTTCTCTGGCCCCTCCGTCAGTCGTTCCACTGCTCTGTACACAGCACTACGAATGAACCTTGTAAAAAGACGGGGGTGAGGTGCAAAGTATTTCTTCGTTTAATATAAATTTGAAAACTGCGCAATGTACTGGCTTGTGCATTACCAACGTCGGTCCACAGCAACTTCTTAAACCGCTTCCACTTTCTGCAGCCCCTCCTGTATTATTTCCTATTATTATTCATTGAGAAAATTCCATCTGAATCGTGCCTGAATTCTAACCAGCGTAATTAGGTTCTGCCTTCTTCTTGCAGAGAATAAAGCAGCCTCTTCAGTTCTTGATCTAAATTCTGAGGTGAGGTTTTGCTGGGTATTTATAAAAATTTGCTTTTCTCCACTGAGGCAGCCCTGTTTGAACATTAAAGAGATGATTCAATCTAATCTAATCTAATCTATCTGCCTACATTTCTTCCTTCAAACCTGCTTTTTTTGTCAGTTTGCCTGTTAAAATCAATGAACCTTCCCAATTGACACAATGCAGAAAATACTTACTAAAGAAGTACTTTCTATTTTAGAGGAGCAAACTATACAAAGAAAGCACCAGAAGACTGTGCTGTCATTCAGCTTTGTCTGCCCTCACCTGTGGGCAGGGCAAATCATTCTCAAGTCAAAAGCAAAAAAACCACATTATATTTGAGAAATACAGTTGCTTAACAACTGGAGTTACCATTTCATCCCCCCACCCCAAATGTAGGTGCTCAGTCCTTGGCAAACTGCTGCAGGCTTCAGTGATATACTGCATTACACAGTGCATTTATTGACCAGAACAGAAGACCATGTCCAAGAATACGGAGTTTTATTGATTTGTTTTCTTGTAGATGGTATTTTCCCCTGAAAGCTGCAGCATGATCATGATTTGTTTTCATCTCTAACTTTTATATATCTATTGATTTAGGATGGGCGAAACAAAAAGGAGAATTGAAGTTTGGTCTTCAGATCTGTCCTTTGTTGTGTTTGCCAAGAACCTGAGAGCTTTGAGAAAGAATATAAATTCATAACCACAGTTATTTGGGTATCATTCCTAATGTACGGTGGAAAATGTTCCCAAGCAATTCATTAAACATGTTTTGTCTGTACCAAGGAAGGCAGCACATAATATCCCTTTGCCAACCAGACATTTAGTTAAGGTCACGCTACCTGCTTGCAGATCTAGAGAGCAGCGTAGGCGTCCCCCAACCTGCTTCTTGAAAGTCCTCAGTTCTCTAGGAGTATGGCCGCTCAGAAACACAGAAGAATATGGACTTGTAATATATATATACACATAGTACAAAAGTCTTCTAATTAGATCCTAATCAAAGTCATGGTGCTTCTGGGAAGGTAGTTTATTTATGCAGATCGATGCACATAAGCCAATGTATTCATGCAGTATAGAAAATTCTACTTGCCATATGATTTCTGCTCTAGATGGCTGGAAAAAGAAAGCTGTGTCTTGGGCAAGAACGGACTAAAACATCAGACTGGGACCTGCCTTAACTGGACTCAGATTGGCTGCTTCAGGTTCTAGCGCTCCTGTCCAGAAAAAAGAAATTAACCTTGATTTTGTTTCACAAAGACCTTTGAGGTTTCATATTTTCTTTTCTTTGCAGTGAAGAACAAATCCGGAATATTTTCGTGACACACAATTTTGCAAATTTTTCTTTCTGCCATCTCTCTCTCTTTCTAGCACTTCCTCCCTCTTTGGTGAGAAATGTCAAGCTCCAGAAAATTTCCCATCAAAACCCATCCTCAAAACCAATGTAATTCTATAGGAGAAGTTGGCTACAGCAGCACAGCGTGTTGTGATGACCGTACCTTGCAGCGCAAATGTTCTGACCAGCGAGCTTCCTGCTGCAACTTCAAAATAATGTAGACAGCCTCAGGGAAATCAAATACAGGAATTTTGCAGCTAGTGACCAAGTGAAGCACTCAGTTTTGGCCTTTGCTTCCCTAAGTAAATAGTGAACTAAAGTCACCAGGCATCAGCTGGAAAATAAACTCTTCAAAAAAAAAAAGTAAAGCCTTCATGGAACCGAACACGTAGGCGTGTGGTGCAGAGATGGGGGATTCAAAGCCCCGGGGAAAATGGTTGGAGTCATCACATCTGGCCTGCTGGCTAATGAGAGAGAGAGAACATCCCCTGCGACTGTCTGCGTCAGCCCGGCAGCTCCTCGGTCGCCCGGAGCAGGCTTTCCTGAGCGAGGCCGAGCTCCGATTCTGTCGAAAGCAGCAGTAGTAATGACTGGTTGTGGAGGAAAGCTGCACCTGCCCGTTGGATGCCGGAGATGAGAAAGAAGGCAGCTGGTGTGCAGGGCTGTCTCGGGTGCCGCAGCACCGTGGGCTGTCCTGTATCTTGTCACTTCAGCAACGAGGACAAAACAGTTTCCCAAAGCTAGCTATCACTAATGTGAAATCTTCATCCTGCTGAAACACACGGGGCTTCTACTTTCACCAACAGCGCGTTTGCTTTGAACACAGGGCTTCCACCGTCCTTGGATGAGGTCTCTAGGTCTCAGGTTGGGACCCAGCGAAAATCCAAAGGGACAGCTCACATTTGTACTGCCTGAGGGTGATGGACAGGCGGCTCCTGTTCACCCGGATAAGCCAGTGATGTCCCAGACTCCTGGGCAGCCCACCTGTGCCTTTAGAGGGCTTTGCAAAGGAGAATGTCAGCTATTATTTGCTGGGCTGGCGCAGCCGAGGGAACATCTGGGTCCAGTGACTGTGCCACTGAGCTGCCGAGGGACAGTGCTTTGTCCTCTCCGGTTTCTGTGGGCATAGCAACCTCCGACCCACCTTCATGGGTGGAGGGGGACTGGCACCCCTCTGTGTGGTACAGGTGACCTTCTGTGTTGTCTCAGTTGTAATGAGATGCTGAGAACATTGCTACAGCTGTGACCAGAGGGGAATACTTGCATTTTTTTTGTCCGGGGTCCCAGATTTGATTCCTATTGCTGCTGAGGGAGAGAATGTAACATTTTCAAAGAGCTCAGAGATCCTCTGATGGAAGATGTTATTTGAGTATAAAGCTGCCTTATTATCCTCTGCGCGGTTGAGAAGCAGGTGCACAAACCTCCATCCAAAAAATGTTTGCATGTAATTGGCATCACCTGTGGAGACAAAGCAATCATTTTGGAGTTGGGAACAAAGGAAATAGAGAGCATGCCTTTCTGCTCGCAAAGCGACTACGAGCATCTCTGCAAGGAAAGATCATCCTGAGCTATCCAAATGGCTACTTTTGATACACCCTCTTTGCTAATATACCGCATACGATCCAGCAATCGGTGCAGGCTGTGTTTTTCATCATTATGCTTGATGCAAAAAAAAAAAAATATTAAGTGAGACACTATTATATTTCAATTAAACTCCATGAAAATTTTGGCTGTGCTTTTTAATGTGATAATGTTAATTAAACTGTGCTCTCATGTTCTGAAGTCTTATAAAATGTCTTGGAAAGGGGTAAAAAATAATAGTAGAAATAAAATTGGGCTATTTATCTACCAGGAGATTAAAGGGCTTCTTGTTGCCTTTGTGAATTTAGATTTCCAGAATTAAATGAGTGTGAAGTAATGATATTTTTCAGCAGAATCATTATCATTTTTATTGCAATGGAAAGTATGCAGCATTTCATTGTTATTGTACTTAACTCACGTAATTGTACCTCCACACCGCACAGCGATGGACTCTGCGCTCTCATGGCGAACAGATCCCATAATCCAGTCCTTTCCTTCAAGTTATTGCCAATATGTGTTTTTCTGAAACCTCTTCTTTCATGGGGTTCTTCAGCTAGTAGGTGCAGAGCTATTAGCTACTTAAATATCCCCGCAAATGCTTTTTTTTTAATCTCTACAAGACCTATTTTTATCGTACATACTATGCTTATGAAGTATAATACATTAAAGATATACTTAAGAAACATAGTTCATCATATAAATATATAACATATAAAATACAAACACACCCACAAACATAGGTGGGCACAGGTGTTGAAGCGGAAATGTGGATGTTCTGGTACAAAGCCTGTAGATGTCCTTTTGATGAAGTAATTGCTATATTGCAATTGCATTCAGAAAAGTGCCAGCAGAGCATGCTGAAGGGCCGGCGCCTGCTCTGGCTGCGTCTGCTGCTCCTCTCTGCGCAGAGGCACATTCGCCCGCCGCTTACGCACATCTGGAATAGAGCGTAGCGGCTGCTTAACTGGACATAGTGACACCGCAGAAAAAGCATGGGCAGAAGACAAGACTTATGTTCCAGATCCCTATCTGGGCAAAGCTAATGATTTACTTAATAACAATGTAGGCAGACGTTGCCCGCTCTCCAGCTGAACCTGTGTTTCCAGCCTGGCATGGGCAGATGCCGTTGGGTCAGGGCATCAGCATGGGCACAGCGTGTTCTCGTGAGTCAAAGCCGTTTGCAGGGTCTGTAAAGACAGCTCCTGATATGGTGACAGCTGAAAGCAGCCTAAGAAGGACAAGCAGTGAGCATTTTCCGGCCATTTTATATACATTTTAAGGCCACTTTCCCATACATTTGAGTAGAGCAGAGAATTACTTCAGGGCAGCCCTGTTTCAGCTAATGGGGCCACTCATCAGGACAGAGCTTAAATCTCACTTCTTGTCACACGTTAATGCATCCCTCTCCAAATGCCCATTTTATGGAAGTGAAAGGAGAGGAGGAAGACTGTGGAAGGAATCCTAGTCCCAATGACAGGAATGAGAATTTTGCTATTACATTCCATGCGGCCAGGCTTTCTCCTTGGGCAGCAGCATGCTCACAGGGCTCTAACCACTGCCCGTAGCTGCCTCTCGCTGCACCTCCCCTGTCACCTCCCTGTAGGTAGGTAAGATGATTGGTGTCAGTGAAGTGATCCCTTCATTTGTGTCAGCCTAGCGTTAGGCTACCAAGAAAGGGAAATTCAGGGCGCACTGCAAAAGAGAAGAGCTGCTGTTTTCTTAGCCAAATCAATGCCTTCAATTTTCTATTTAATCACCAGTTCTTTCAGGCAGGTGCTGAAAGTTGGTATGCATTGTGTTGTCCTGCTTATTGTTTGGGGACTTCAAGAGCAACTGAGAAATGAGTAAGAGTGATAATGATGTGATAATTCTCACCATGAAGTATAGTGAGGATTTTTCTGCAAAATTCCAGATTTCTAGAAGCATCTGAAATGTGGAGCGATTATAGCAAATACCTATGTCCTTTTGTTGGTGGAGATGTTCATTTGTCACGGTACAGAATGGTGTTTGGAGCAATCATTGCACAGCTCCACACCTTGAAGTCAGTTTGTGGCAGAATTTGGAGTTTGATGTCCAAGAAGTGTGGATCCTTATTAGCCTGAGTCAATGTTGTCATCTATATTTTCCTCCCTTCTTTGCTATCTGCTTTGATTTTGTCAGTCATTGACCTTTTAAGATTTATCCATTAAAATTTTTAATCCTGGAGTGACAGCTACTCTAGGCGCAAACCTAATATGATCTGTTTGTTCATCTCTCAGAGTGGGAGCAGAAAAATAACAGCGCATAGTCTGGGACCTCCAGAGAGGTGCAATAAAACTGTGGAATCATCTTGTAAACTGAAGAAGAAATCTCTTCTGATAACATATATTTGTCAGGCTGACATTCTTTATTGCTCTTCAAAGTCCGAACTATAATGGGGACTTTGGGGCCAGGAGACTTTATGATGACAAGTCAGGGATGGGTCAAAAGTTCTCTGCCCTCAAGGCTTTTGATGCTGCTATTCCTGCCACTCCATACACAAAAGAGAGGAAATGAAACTGAAGAGATATTATATTACAAAAAATATACTTCTTGGGTTTCTTCTGGCTTTTCTCTGATAAACATGCTCCCCCTACTTCTGACTCTCCTTCCATGCTCCTTAAATTGTATGGGAAGATGAAATATTTGTTTAGAGGAGCGGGGACTGGCCCAGAAATTATGATTCAGGATCCCAGTCTTAACGGTGGGCTTTAATTGGTTTGGCAAGGTGCATGTGATGAGTTTTAGTGACAGAGGCAGTGAACCAGAACGGATTTTCCTGTAATACCACGATTTTAAAATGGTTTTGCAATTCATGAAGCTGTAAGCACTGCTCAACATAAAACGTGTTTTATAAGACTAGGAGATTTTTTTTCCCTCTCTCTCTGAAAGAAAGCGTCAAAAGCTCCTGGAACTGAACTTGTACAGAGTAGGGAAGGCCTGGGACTGATCTCAGTGGTCCAGATGTAAATCAGAAGTGACAGCAAAGAAGTCAGTGATGTGACGTTGGTGGAGGGTTCAGGTTGGTGCTAGTGGCGCTGGGTGATGCAGGTGCATGGGGCAGTACCTGTGGCCATTCCCCCTGCGCAAAGCTCACCTCGGCAGCAGTGTGTCCACACTGTAGGAGTTCTCCGGGAAACCACCTGGGTGAGGTGTGGAGGTGGAAACCAAAGTCCTGCTTAGAAAGTGCTTCTCCCGCTGCTGGCAGGTGTGAGAGCAGATGGGATGCTCCGTCGATGCTATGGGGTATTGGTGGCTAGGGATCTGTGCCGAGTTTGGAATGCGAGTATTCTGAGACCTCCTCCGAGCTGACATCTGTGGTACGCAGGGAGGGGAGTTAGATCCTGCTCCAGGGGGCAGAATCAGGGGGAGCTGGACAGAACACTGTAGAAAGAACTGTCAGGATGTTTGGGATGAATCCTGGGGGTGAAGGTTGCTGCATTAACCCTCCCAGGAAAACCCCTGCAGCCTCACATCCAGCAATTGTCGGATTTCTTTCCCCTGCATGTTGGTAGCACAGCACCAGGCACAGCAGCACTAACCTGGCTGCACTGCAGCTCGCTCAGTCGGTGGGACACCGGGGCTCAAATCCCTCTCTCTTTCCTATTGGAATGATTCTACATGGGTAAAGCATTACATGTAGCGAAAGCCTCCAAGAGAAACTTCTTCCCAGTGTCGCCAAATGGTTGAAGGATTAGCTGGGGCTAAGTGAGGGTTGGCTTCAGCTCTGCTGCAGAAGGTGCTGAGCCTGTCTGCTGCACGCACGCAGGGGCTGTCACCTCTGTCCTGGCAGCTGGTGATTGTGTGTCCTTTCCTTGGTCTGAAGGTATCTTGAATGGCAGCCAAGAAATAGCTGCAGGATGGACTTGATACACATTCCGCCTGAAGAGAAATGTGTTTTTTGCATCCTGGAGAGCATGTCTCCTGCAGGGCTGGGGCTGGAACTCCTTGGTCTTCCTCTCCTCCCTCCCCAGAGATGAAGGAATCTTCCTCTCACCGCCAACTTCGTTAGCCTGGAGGATGGCATGTACCCTTTGCTCATTATCATGATTATCATTTGCTCATTATCATTATCATCATTCCCCCTCTATTCTGCCCTGGTGAGGCCAGAACTGGAATACTG
>RSEF01000023.1:3984447-4035259 GCA_003993805.1 Himantopus leucocephalus | reverse complement strand
CTGGGCTGGTGGGAGGTGTCCCTGCCCAGGGCAGGGGGGTTGTTACTGGATGATCTTCAAGGTCCCTTCCAATCTAAACAATTTTATGATTCTATGACTCTATGATACAATGCACTGTACTAAATTATATCTTGGTGCAAGAGCCAAGCAGGGAGGAGAAATACTAATACTGCAAGGCCCCCACGCTGGAGCCAGGATGCTTAGAGTCGGGAAGCTGCTGTGTGTCTTACAGTCCCGCTGTTTCAGTCCCTTCCTGGAGGCAGCAGGGGAGAGATGAAATAATCCTCTTATTCAGGAGACATCAAGCTAAAAAGAATGACCCATCGGGTTACTCAATTCAGTTCTGTGCTGCAGCATGTCAGATACCTGTGACAGCCCTGGCGCAGGGAGGCAGAGGGCTATGCAGCCCTCAGGGCGACAGCAAAAGCAGATGAGCGCAGGCAAGTATAAGAGCTGGGGATGCCAGTGCCGTTGGCAAGGAAAGAAGACCCAGAATTGCAAATATTTATGCTCCTGAGCAATTTCTGTATTTATCCTGTCTCCCAGGGAGAAAGTTACTCACATGCCTAAGCATCTGCAAGTCCAAATCCATAGGGCATTTTATTCATTATTATTTCACACACATTTTTACACAGTTCCTTGAAACAGCAAAAAAATACGTGATGAAGATGGGGTTTTCATTTCTCCGGGAAGATGTTATGTCTCTGTGTTATAGGCCAGCTGCTGAACTCCTGCTTTCCCACGTAAGGATGAAAAGTGCCACGAGTCACACCGTAGGGAAGGGCTGTGGTTAACAGCCGGGCTCCCTGTGGATGCTGCAGGAGGATATCCCCATCGGTCTGAAAGTGCGGGGCTGGCTCCCAGCATATAGCTGCTGCGTTTGAATCCTCCGGACCTTATTCTTCAAAATATTTTCAAAACTGGCGTCTTAGTAGAGCCCTCCCCCCCCNTTGAGTCAAGTATTTCAAGTTATTCCTAGTTGGTCTGGATATTTGGTAATTTTCTGTATATTTTCCAAGCATGCTTATTTCAGTGAAACCACGATTGTAAAAAAAGCATCATGGTGCTATTTTCTGCTCTTTTTCCATGTGTCTCCGGAGTTAACACTACTTAATTTATAGTCATAAATAGATCTTTCTGTCTGCCTTTTTTTTATTTTTTATGGAAATTTGAGAGAAAACCACCCCAAACAATCCATCATCTGTTCTTCTTCATTCATGGCAAACAAAACAGCTAATTAAGTTCTGATTCCAGAGTCTTTAGCATGGCAATGACATCTTCAAGCACAACTCAGACAGCTGGAATATTAGGTCCCTGAACTGGGCCTTCAGTGCTGCTGGGTGACGTTTGGAGAAGTCTTTAGTCCTGTAAATGGAGAAGATTGGATATCTTAGCTACTGAGAGGTTAAATAAAGTGGGAACTTGAAAATTTTACTTTCAAGGACATAACCCCAATTTTGTAGTTTCTGGGTGAGCTTTTCAACTGCAGCAGTTTTGAACTCAGCACAGCTGGTAAACAAAGTGAACAAAATTCCCCTTAGCCATATTCTGCAATTTGACACAGAACAGGCAAAGAAAGGAAGAACAAAATATAATAATCCTCTTTGTGAGGCAGGTGTGGGAAAAATTATTCTGCTCTTTCACGTAATGATTTATTTGACTGGAACACCTTCTCCAGGTGAATAATTTTTTCCTGGCATGTCAGTAGACTGACCTAGATGGGTTTAAAATATTTGCTCAAACTTGCTTCTCTTTACACATCATCCTTGTGCTTGGCTCCAGTCTAGAGTTCATTTTCAGTGGTGTGCAATAGAGGTTTTATTTGACTCCAGTTGATGCCATCATTAAATTTCCTGTTGAATTACCGAAAACTTCCCAAAGTGTCACCCCTGGGAGGCAACTTAGTGTCCTGAAAGCTGATGGCTAAAAGCCTATTGGTTCAACAATCAGGAATTTATGCCAGGTTTGGGAAGGTCACCCCCTCATACCCTTTTAGTTCCCCTTTTCCTCAAAAAAACTGAAGTCAATCAACACACAAAAAGGTGAATCACTGCAAATTAGGTGCTGGTTTTTGTGTGGAAGGTCTTTGAGGATAAGAAGTGAAGCAGAATCAGGAAATTTAGTTCCCAAACTATAAGCTTGTGACATTCTCACTGGAATAAAAAGATGACCCGAACGGACACGCACTGTTGCTCTAGGGAACATGAAGGATAAGCAAGGGGTGGTGCAAAAATACTCCCTGGATGAAGAGTTACTGTTGCAGGGCGATCAAATTAAACCTTGTAATAGCTCACTGAAGCTGGGAGGTGAGGGCAAAACATGAGTCAGGGCGTGGGGGTTAACACCTAATGCAGAGGCAGAAATGTCGCTGGGTTCTTCTCTCTCGGATTCCACTTCTCCCTGCACAAGAGCGCACGTTCCCCGCACACGTGTGAGGGGAGCCCGGTAAACTTTCCAAAGATGAGTGGTTTTGGTTCAGCTTTTGTCTGAAAATGCAAGAAAGTTGTTTTAATTGAAGCCATTCTCTTAACACTGTGCAGTGTTGTGGAAAACGGAGCAGGGAAGAGGGGAGGGGAACTTGGGTAAAGCAGACGTTGCATCACCTCTGACAACTTGATCACGTACTCTCCACTGGCTGCTCTTAATTACGGTGGATGATTATTTCACTTCAATAGCTGTCTGTGTGTGAGCACTCGCTGTGTTGCGTTACTGAGGCAATTTGAATGCTTCCATTCATTTTAGAAAAAGCTTCTGTGATGTTTCTCAATTATTCATGATACAGGTTTCTTCCATCAGAAATACCTATGTGACTCCTCAACGCTTTATTAAGCGGGGGTTATCACAGCGCGCTGCTCGTGGTGGGGGCACAGAGGGAGGTGCAGTAGCTCCTGTATTGTGTGAAGGGGAACGACGTTTCTGGGTTGACACTTTCTGCAACTTTTTTGAGAAGCGGAAGGTGGACTGGAAGTGTTGTGAAGATGAGCCCTTACATGCCATGGGAGGAAGAAGCAGCCAGGAAAGGAAAGGACCTTACCCAGCTGTACCACATGGATCTAATTTACCACTAAGACCTTGGATTACCTGGTGGTGTTAAAAATGGCACTGTCAAGATGATTAGACTGATAGTGAGATACCAGGACAGATAAAGATTTGGGAGAGTATGTGAATGGCATTAATTTCATACCAAATGAGATTTTGAAATGCCAATAAATACTCAGAAACACCATCCAGGCAGGGGCATACTACAAATGAGAAACATTTCAGGTAAAAACATTCTCTATCTTGTATGTGACTACTGCTACAGGATGCAAAAAGCAGGATACCAAAGTGGGAGGGAAAAAAGCATGGATACGCCTACATACAAGAAACTGTATTGCACGCAAGGAGAGTGAAAGGCATTGAGCTGTAGAAATCATGGTCCTTTGCACAGCTAGAGGGGCATGGTGAGACTTGAAGAAAATGTCTTTGAAAAGAAGAACTGAAATCTCAGATTCACACAGCCAGTTGTTCCCTGGCAGAGTCCGGCGCCACGCATAGAAACCGTGACGGGCAAATTAGCAGTGAAGTCCAGGAAAGGACAATTCCTGTGGAGTCTGTATGAGTCTCCCCTAAACACTGTTTTCAGCACAGTCAATCTACAGAGCAGAACCTCAGCGTCATTTCCCCACGTCGCCCATGGTCCTTTCCTGTGATTCTGTGTCCCCTAGTTAAAGGGAGTGAGCACATGAAATCGCTCCGATTCATCAGGGGGACTTATAAATTACAGATGAATCCAACTCAGTGCCTCAAACTAAGGTACTTGGGACCTCCGAAATATGAGTGAATGCTCCTACATTACAGTGAAATGCTTCAGTTTCAAGAAATTGACATTTTGGAAAGAAAAAATATTTTATCATAGGACTTGGAAGATGCAAATAAGTGTCTGGGGGGTTTTTTGGAAAGCACTGAAGCAAGTTGAGGACTAACTTCTCTTTTTTAAAATCTCATCTGGTTCCTAGCTACATCTTTCATTGCCTTTGAAAATTGGGTTCATTATTAACGAGAGTTAAATTACATAATACTGAAGAAAGAATTTAAAATAATTACTTCCTAACCCCTTTTGCAAAGCCCTGAAGCACAAGGCTTTATTACCCTTATCTTAACTTTCTTAACTACTAATGTTTTAGTAGTTAGAAAATTATCCTTTCACTTTTGAAAATCCAGCTGCAGTTATTTTTTCCACATTTTTATTAGCCCTCCGTATATTGATAATAATCGCACCATATTGAGGTGTTTCAGGAGAAGACATTAAGGCCAATCAAGTGAATAATTCAACATTTTAAAAATTGTCTGAACACAAATTTACACAATAGCCTGTGACAAAAGAATCTTTAGGGGACGATCAAATAAATAACACTCATTTTTCAAGAACACTGCAACACTATCAAAAGAATAATACAGACCTCTTTTTTAATGGTAAGCTATTATTATTCATGTATGTTGGCAATTTTAAGTGCTCTGAAGCTGTGCTCTGCAAAGTTCTTATATGCTGCTTTGGGAGGAGGCAATTATTACCAGCAGAGATCCCAGTTTGGGTATGTTGGCCGCACTAACCGGCTGTGCCTCTAAAGGCAGCTTCCTGAAGCCCTGCACCTTACTTTTCCTATTTATATGATGAAAAATATATTAGTGTTTCTTTATAACATGGCTAGAAGGTACACATAAGAGTAACATGTAAGTATATGCGTCCCGCATGTTGTTGACGTGGGTGTGCGTGCATTCCCTGGAAAGCATTTCCCACTTGTCCTTTTTACTACAGTATTTTTCTGGCAGTTAGTGTCGAAGAGGAGAGACCCACACAAAGCTATAGCTTAGCTGCTACCGTGATTTCATAGGAAAAGGGTTTGGTTCAGTTTAAGCTTGGATTTTCCAGACAGTGCTTTTGGAGTACCCTGGATTTGGTAGGCTTTCAGTAGCATATCCACAGCCTTTCCTTCAGGGTCCAGAAGATAAAATGTCTCTGTGCAACAGCAAAAACTATTCAACTATAAAAATCATGTCTAACCACTTAGGGAATGAAGCTTGCCAGCTGAAACCTCTCAGTTACCTGTAAGAAGATTCACCTGCTTCCAGCCCCCTGTGACCCACTCTGCTAAGAGGCAGAGCCTCCTTAAAGCAAGGAGAGGAGCAGGATGGGGCTTTCCCATCAAGAGGTGTGCAGCCTCACCAGTCCTGCTCAGCCCCCAGCTCGTGTGTGAGCCTCCAGTTGCCAGGGTAGGTGCTTGCTCAGTGCAGGCTGTTCTTTAGCTGCTTTTCCTTAGACTTGTTTCATAGGGTTTGATAATGCCACTGGCTGGAGTCTGGATTTCTCCATATTTTCTGATAAAAGCATCTTTTTCTTTAACTTTCTGATAAATAGCACTTTAAAATCTGGAAGGCGAGTGAGGTCCCTGGCTGGGATGGTGGTTCTGCAGGGCTGTTCCCAGACCAGCTGTGGGTTCTTACTAGTGTTGGAGCTTGAGCTGTTAGAGGCAAGGAAGCAAGTGTGTGTGCTTTGTATCTCTAAATCCAGAGAGCCTCCACACCTGGATGTTGGAGTTTAGAAATTTAATGATCTTGGCACTGGTGTGTCACCCCTCCATCTCCTTAAGATCTGCTCTTGCCCCTGAATTGTGTCCTGGAGTGACTGGGAGCTGGATGGTGAGTGCAGCCTTCCTGGGCAAGCCCGTAGCTTCTTTTGCCATCAGCACAGCAGTCCTTTATGGCTCGAGGTTTTCTGGGGCTTTTCTGTGAACAGCAGTTCTGTTTGACATTGTTCAGTTGAGGCGTTACTTCTGTACTGGGGGTTGCAAGCATCTGGCCGAGTTACAGAATGGAAAGCGAAGCTTTAGGAGCTCTGTCAAACATCCTGATGTCATTTGCTCCCCGCCACTGACTCAAACCCTGAGTAAAACTGAGTGGGTGGGAAAGTTGCAGAACAAATGTCATCCCATGCAGAGGAGAATTGCCAATGGGGTTTGTTAGCCAATAGCACCAAATTAAGAGTTTAAAATCTCTTTTCATAAACAGTTTCTTCAAATGACTGGCTTGTTGGATCTGCATAGAGCTTGCCCTGTTGGATTGCGTTTGTGCTTTTGAGTTGAGGCTGGCTGTGTTTGCAAATGCTTTTCTTTACTTGCAAGGTGATTATTACCACTGCCAGGGTTGTATCAAATGCTGAACAACACTAGGGTTATCAGATAGTGCTGCCTACGTATTAAAACATCCAACTCTGTCTTTCTGCAAGAATGAAATAGTCGGCGTTACAGAGTCATGAAATGTGAGGGAAGTAAGATGGGTACTGCGGAGGGCGCAGTCGCCTGAGGGTCTAGAAAGAGCCCACCGAAGGGCAGAAACCTGCTGTGCCGGGAGCACTGCAAAGCATCCTGAGATACAGGTGAAATACTAATATTGAGGTGGGAGCAGAGGCACAGAGAGACAAAGGGAACTGCCAAACATTGGTGCCGGGCCAGGGCCCGGGCTGTACAGTCTTGTGTCCTCCCCGTTAGGCAGCTCCCTGGTTCACCATGTCCAGTCTGGTGCCCTCTGCCCTTGAATTGAGGGGCACGGGAAGAGCTGAGGAGGGGATGGACCTTAACAGCGGCTCCTCTTTTCACTGCTCTCCATTCCTCCATGCTGTTGACTTATTTCTTCAAGATTTAGCTTCCATTTGCTGGGGTTTTTTATTGTTACTGTTCAAGCATTTGGGGCAGTAAAGAACCATCTGTATCATCTGTCTCTTCTCGGGCTGTCTCTGGTACTCCCCTGCCTCGTTAGTCAGAAGACAGTGTGTGTCACAAGCCTCTGGATTTGGAACTTGTTACCTGGCTCCCTCTGCCCCTCATTCTTTAAGAAGCGTACTCTCTGGTGATAAAAACCCATTAAAGCCTGCGTGAACATTGGCTTTGTTATTTATTACTCACTCCTAAATAATATTCTGAGATTTGGCTGCCCTTCTTGCCACTACTTAGCCTTCTATCTGTCTCTCTCTGAGCAGCCGGGACGCTACTTTTTGCCTCTTGTCTCCGAAGCCAAACTTCATCATGGGCTGTAAAATGATGATTTGATGGGGAGAGCACAGGTGACAGGAAACCATGGTACCTTGGCCTTGATTTAAAGATGGGGGAGGAAGCCATAGCTGTGAGAAGCAGATTGATGTTAATGGTTTTATCAAATGAGGAGAGCCTGGCTGCTCGGTTAGTGATGGTGAGCACCTGGGATCGCTGTGCTAGGCACCGTACGAATCGGATGCAGAAATGCTCCCATTTCTAAAGAGCTGGCCTTATAATGAGGTGACAGATAAATGAGCTAATTTGTACATGCTCATACTCAAAGAGATAATAGAGCCAGTGAGACCCCATGGCTTCCGAGCCGTGAGCAAGAGCCAAAGGCACCAAATAGCAGTACTTCTCCTGAATATATCCTAGGGCTGCTCTTTGCCCCACAAGGTGTCTCGTGATATGAAGCAGGGGGTTATTTCAACTGTTCACCAGTTAAATATGTGAAGGTGGCTTCAGGTTAGCTTTTGGCACTGTGGATCTGGTTCCCTGCACTGAGACCGGTACTGCAAGAGGGGATCTCGTGTATTTAACATCAAGCTCATCTTGTGTTTGGAAACCTCGAGTGAGCAGAGCCTGGAAAGGTGGGGGGAGTTGTTGAAGCATGTTTGCTGCTGCTGGCTTCAAGGGCCTGGCTCCTACGCACCCTTCGGAGGAGGGCAGTCCCGCTCCTCGGCGATGCCCGGAGTCCTCCTGCATCCCTGCTCAGACAAGAGGATGGGGGCTGCAACAGGGGGGCTGCACGTTGTGTCTGCAACGTGAGACATAGAGAGAGAAATAGAACTTTATGAAGATGGCTGAATTAATCAAATCAATAGTTTTAAGCACTTAATACCTAAAGTGGTTTGAGTGTTGGTTATAAAAGCCTGTGTAAACATAATGGATAAATACTCAGTAATTGACAGCTCATTCAGGGGGAAAATACATCTCCTGTAAGTTTTGTCTGTATATACTGCTTGTTTGTATACATAATTGTAATTTATGTCTTTACAGAGTGTTCAGGTATTAATCAACTGTTACAATAATACACTGAGTTAGTGCTGAGTGCATCTCTCATAGCACCATCTGCTTGGATCGAGGAAAACACTGGCGAAGGAGCTGGCAAAAGAGCTATTTTGTGATTTAGCAGAGAACACTGTAGGAGGCTGAGCTTTGTAATGGTCAGAGCTAACTACAAATTAATTCAAATCTGCACATTCTGGGTGTACAATTACCACCAGGTCATCATGACATCATGGTCTCCACTGAACTGCTGGAACTGGTGTCTGAACTTGAGCCTTTAAACCCAGGCTGGACAAAGTTAGGAAATAGAGTACAGGGGAGAACCCTCCTCTGCCTGAGGGCTGGCACACCTCAAGTGTGTTTTCTTTTTTTTCAGTCTTTGTGATCTTGAGATCTGTTGTGATTCCGTACTGATCCTGAGGTGCTGTATTGTTCTAGGAAGCCAGAATTGCAAAGTATGTCTGCCAGTGCACATCCAAGGAGCATTCAGAGCAGTCAGTTATTTGTACATGTGCTGGGGCTATCCCAAGTGGGGTCAACGCCGGACCCACAACCAGGCTGGTGAAACATCTACCGCTGAAACGGCAGAGGTACCTTTCTGGGCACATGGCGAAGTTACAGCTTTCTCACTTCTCTTTCCTGTTCTCAGTCCCAACTTAACTCACCAGAAGAGCGTTTAAGCCTATGGTTTAAGTTTAGCCATAAATTCAGAGGGATATTTTCAAAGTCATGAATGGAGGCTAAGCAGCCCTTTAGCTCCGATGGATTTGAGTAGAGCTTGGAAATCTCCTTGATCCCTGGGATTTAACCATGTGCTTGAAGTTCAAGTGCATGCTGAGGCTCTGTTTCCATTTAGCTCATTATCCCAGCAGAACGGTTTTCTTAAATGTCGCTTCACCAGTTGAGCCTGGCTCCCAGATTCCTCCCCATCGCCGGGGCAGTCCTGGTGTTTTGCTGCTGGAAACTTTACAAGGCAAGGCGATGCCATACCAGCCTTTTGCACCCCCCATCTTTGACTGCCTAAAAGGTGTTTGGAACTTCAAAATGTTTATTAAGATAACTAATATAAACCAAGAGGACTAAATGTTTTAAAACCATACCTACTCCAGTGTTATGTCTGCTGGCTGATAAATCAGAGTATCCTTATCATCAGCTTTCCGTGCATTGCAATGGACTTGGCAAAGATTAGCAGAAGATGAAAGCCCTTTATTACCCTCATCTTCAGACTTCTGAACATCCGTGCTCAAGGACAATTTCCCACACCTTATCTGGATGGAGACAGCATTGATTTAGCTTACATTAACCTTTTAAGACCTATCAGATTACGCTGGATACATTTCACTTGATAAGAATTTAACTCAAGTTTAGTCTCTGCTGTTCTTCCGTGCAGCCAAGTCCTGTAGTGTCGTATTAATCACGATCAGGCAATCTGCTTCCAAACTTTCGATGGTGAAGTGTTTTTAATCACAATTTTCGTTCTAAAATTACTGACCAATCTTCCCAGCCACCTCACTTGTTTTAAATCAATTGTTCGCAGGAACATTTAACTTTCTAACAAAAAGACTTTGTGCTGCTGCGTTTCAAGGCTAACTTAAGGCAACTTAAGGCAACTTAAGGACATCATTCTCAGACCATCCTACTTATAATGTCCTGTACATCCTTATTCTCTTTTGTGTCTCACCTAGTTGTCACTTTGTCAAGATTCATGTCTTGCCTTTCTGTTTGGAGTCTGGGGAAGAATTTAGTAAGATGAAGTCTTGTGACAGGTGGGGAGCTGACTTCTTTGCACAAAACCTGATCTGGGCCTGCCGATGGACAAAGAAAGCCTGGGGTGTTTTATACCCATGATACTTCTCCCTCGGGAGTTCTACAGCTTTCCGGTCCTGCTGAGGTCACTTCACAAGTGCAATGCCGGTGGGTAATGAGAGGCTCTGTGTGCGTGTGACCCACAAGAAGCAACTGATGGCCTCAGCCCGGCCACAAAGTCATGCAGATGGCCAGCGTGCAAACGCTGCCGTGCAGGACGCTGTGTACATAGCCTCAGCTTGTGAAGAGAAACGTCCTTACCAGTATCCATGAGCTCACAGTTCCCATCGAACAGGCATTCCTTAGAAAGAAAAATAGTTTCAGTTTAGTACCAAACCTGAGGTTTCTGTTTTATCGTGCCTGTTTAGCATGGATGACCCTACCTGGGGATCCGCTCTGCGTGATGATGGTACACAGCAGATAACTGTGTCATTATGTTAACAAGGTAGGAGACCTCTGGCGCAAAACTCACAGTTAGGTCCAGTACTTGTTAAAACAACATATTTAAAACACGGTTTGGTTAACCCTGTGCAGCGTTGTCCGCTCCTGCTGCTGCTCCTCTCCTTGACTTAATAAACCCTGTCAGGAGAGATCTGGACTTAGTGAGGCTATCAAACTCCAGGGAGTCACACTGCGTGACACCTTGTGACACGCGTATTACAAGGCTTCTGGAAGGAGGCTCACATCACCTGGGAGAGGAAATGCTTTTCATACCCCTGGGAGCTAATTATGGCAGTTCAGCTGGAAGTAGAGTCTTTGCACCGCACTGTTTTGTCCTTTTCGGTATTTTGCGATTTGATTGATTGCCTTTTCTGCTCCTTTCACACAGATTAGTGAGGCCATAAACGCAGAGAAAACAGAAGAGGCAGCCCCATAAAAACAACCAAATACTGAAGAGATCAAAGTAGCACAGCACAGGAACATAGCTATAAGTCACTGACTGCAGGTGGCATTAAAGATGCGGAGGGCTTGTTCTCATGGAGATTGTAATAGGAATAGTAAATGGCACAGAACTAATCTCGGCTCAAGATAAAATATTTTCAATGACTATGGAAAAAACAATGGGAGTGGGTTGAGAAGGAGAATGGGACATAAATATTCCTGTGAAACAGGTTAAATAATTTTCCCTCAAATAATCTTAATAACTTTTTATAGGCCTTTCCTTTTAGTATAAACTTGCTGTAATTCCTAAGGGTCTTTGGGGGGTGGGAGGGGAAGCAGGGTTTAAATCTATAATGGTAGATAATACACTAGGATACATTGTCTGGCCCTGATATGAAAAGGTATAGCACAGCTGAGACCTTTCCCCCTCAAAAGGCAAGTAGCTTTTCCTCCTCGGAATGTGGGTGTCTTGTCCGTTCTGAGTGTGAGGAGCAGTATCCCGGGATGTGGAGCTCGGGGCTCTGCCCTCCAGCTGTGCCCAGGCCTTGCCCTGAGGACTCTGAGCTGCTGTCTTGGGCCGACGCTGCTGCAGGGGGGTCATGATCATTTCACCCCCTTGGATGCTTCTGTGTCAATACGTAAGTTGGTGACTTCTTTAGTGCAGTGTTAGATACCTAGCGAGTGAGCCAGATTGGTTTCAGACTTTAGCTGGCATTTTTCACACAGGTATGGCACCATTTCGTGAGCAGACTGTGGACGTCATCTTGCTGACAGCGCTCCCATGGCAGGCAAACAGGCCTCGTGTTTCTAAATCCTGCGTGTGAAGACTTCTGGGCTTTTCCCAGCATTCAGGGGAGGGGAGGAGAGGAGATCTGGGATGCAGTAGTTTCTCCATTTACCAAAGTTTTGCAACTTCTAGCTGTTGGGATCTCCGTGGGCAGTTGCTGCTTTTTACCCCGGGGGAGTATTGCACTGTGGTATCGCTGTGGGGAAGTGCACAGGGAAGTAATACACACCAGGCACCGTAGCCGGTTAGTGTGGGGTTTTTATATCCTTCTGGATATATCAATAACTACAGAAATTGAAAGCATATTAGCTGAACACGAAACTATAGTTGTGTCTTGACATCCTCTTGGAAGACTGACTGGTAAGGATTTTGAGGAAATCAAAGCTTTGGGGAGAGCTCTCTGCCCTGCTGGAGTCAGGGGAACAGGTTGCATGCCGCTCCTCTGTGTCAGCGCAAAGTCAAATTGCCGAGCTTCGACGCCAGCGCCCGTGGCGGTCAAGGGGGAGCCACCGGGGTGGTTTGCACCGTCGTGGAAGCAGTCGGGTAATCTGTTCTGTTAGCTGAGACTGGTGACTCTTAGCTGCAGAAGATAACTTAGCAAACAGCTTGAACTAGTTTTAGGTGGGGACATTTCACCATAGCCTGTGGGGAAAACAGGCACTGCTCCATAATACAGAAATTAGGAATTGTTATAAAACTTCCTTTCGGTCCAGCCTGTACTAGATCTTTTCTCAGCTGCAGCTATTGCTGAGACTTAAACTATTTACCTGCCCAGACTGGCCCTTCTGCTGCCTCTAAGACTTTGTGCAAGGGCAAATCTAACCCTCTGTATCTAAAACTTCAATAAAGTAAGAGAAGATGAACAAGAATGTACTAATCTCTGACTACTAAATTTATGAACTTGCTAGTATTAACCTTTTGTTTTATTGCCTTTATGGTGATACTATAAAATATAGCTGTAGTAAAATATCTGCGTATTTGAACTATGCTGCCTGGAATGGTTTGATTCCTGAAGATGAAGAGCCCTTCCTCCCACTGAGAGAGCCCCCGAGGGAGCTGGGGGGATGACAGTGCTTTCGCTATGTTCAGACATGCCTACAGCCGATGTGAATGAGGAGGGTGATGACAGACCTCTGACTCAAACTTGCTGCTTCTCGTGGTCCATGAGGGCCTGGCTGTGCTGCGTGCAGTCGGGGTGTGCTCTGTGCCATCAGCTGCATGGAGATAGAGCCTGCTGGAAGTGGGCTAAAGGCTGCGAGGGGCAACTGCTGAGACCTCATAGGGCGAGGAGGGAAGAGGACTTAAGGACATGGTTTAGTGGTGGTTTTTGCAGTGTTAGGTTGACGGTTGGACTTGATGATGTGCAAGGTCCCTTCCAACCTAGATGATTCTGTGATTCTTAAATTATGCAGTTTGGCAAGGTCTCGGTGTGTTTCTGTGCTCATGTGTCTGAAACCAAAGGGAGATGTAAAGAAAAAAATAAGTAATGTAATTCCATTATCTGTGGTGGGATTTTCTGAGTTGTGGGTTATGTACAGAGAGGGCTCAGGTCTGCAAGACCTCTGCATGTTAGCTGGGGAATCCCACTAGCTTGCATAAGATGGAGATGAGTTGAAAGCAAATGCAAGTGTTCTTGAGTTCCTCAGCCTGGCAAATGGAGAATTCCAGTTTCTGGTGTGTGTTCCTGTTTACAGCCAGCACTGGGATGGTGCTGAAGAGCCCCATCGCAGACAAGGTTGTCCTCATTCCTGGAGCTGTATCTCTTAATCTGTGCAAAGCACTCCTTGAACTCATGACACCAAAACTGGCAAAATCTCGGCTTGTATAAACCAAATTCTGCTGCCTTTTGCCTCAGCCAGCTCAGCAGTGCCCTCCAGAGCTCCCGATCCCACGATGAATTCATGGCTGCTTTATGCAAACTGGAGAACCCCAGAGGTGATGACAGCCTGTTTCGGGGTTTGTCCACATTAACCATCAGTCGCCAGTAAAGCTCTGGTAACTGCCGTGGCATACCTACATGGCATTAGAAGCTCACTGGGAAAAGAGTGGCTTTCTTTTAAGCTAAAGAGCTAAGAGTTCTTTAATTGAGTCTTCTAGTAAAAAAAAAAAAACCCAAAAAAACCAACCAAACAAAAAAACCCCAAAACAACACAACAGCCAGAGAGATGCCCTGAGTTTGTCATGTCATTTAAAAGAGTACACAGGCAGGCCCAAACTGTGACCACCTGAGCCACCCTGGCAAAATGAACGGTCCAGCCCAGGTTCACACCTGCGTAAGTAACCAGTTGCACCGGGAGCCTGTGCTTCAGGCAGTAATGAAGCTCCACAAGTTTGTTCATTAGAACCACTTACTGTGATATTTCTCTGCCTTTCTTTAGATGGGATGAGCTTCCACACTCAGTATGGTACCATGTCTCTGGGTGCTGTCCCTACTAACAGCTCTGCTGGGCTAGTAATGGCCACGGAGCCGGTTGCTGTGTGAGGTGGCACTAGCAAGTCTGAAATCATTGCGGATCAGCTCAATTTCTATGTGTTTTGCCATATCCCTAATGCTATTTTACGTTGATGAGCTCATTATAGAAAATGAGCTGTCGCAATACCCATCATCACAGTGTATGGTTCAGTGGAAAATAGGCCTTTTTTTTTTTTGACAGCTTTTGGACATGATGGGGAATTCGTACCTTCACCGGATGTGATAAATTTGCAAGGGAAATTATAAGGCAACATGGGTTTTGCGTTATTTCTTGGAGCTGACGGGAGCGCTTTGCAAGTATATTCAACAACTCCAGTCATGTTGATTAGCACTGATGGCAGTGCATCTAATGGCCTCATCAGAATTGCTTGTAAACCGATTGTCCTACCGGAGTAGTTATCTAGGAGCTTAAACAGCTATGATAGCGTCTATTCTGCAAGCACCTGGCCATGCGTGAGTAAATATAGCAGCACTAAATGCTGGAGGTACTGTAAGCGGCAGGCTGAGAAATTCTGCTGGGATCCCTAAAATTTGGAGCTGAGCGTCTTGAGGGTAATGTCACTTAGCCTGAGCCAAAGCCCGTTGTTGCCGAGGGGGGGAAAGCATTCCTGTTAACACTAATGGATTGTTTAGTTCTGGTTCTTTTTGGAGAGGGGCTTGATGTTTTATGTACAGGCTTGGGACATCATTGTTTTGGCTATCAGCTAGCCGAGGAGACCTGATAATCCTCAGTTTGCACTTTCAAAGCACAGACTCTCACAAAACGAAGCTCTTAATGAGCTGTATCCAGGAAGAAGAGTGGTGCTGTCGGGGTTTTGGAGATAGGCTCTGATTTTTGTTGGCCTGCTGCTTGTATCGCAGAAAGAGGTGTTAAAGGCTGACGGGAAAGATAAAGTTAGTTCCTACGGTGGCACACAGTATCATCCAGTCCTTTGGATTTAAACAGGGCACCCAGATGGAAAGAGCAAAATTCTGTTTCCTTATCCGCTGCAAACCCTTGGAGCTTTAGAATAAGGCAAGAAGCAGGTTTATTTCAATAACAAAACCCTAGGGCTTTAATCTGAAATTCGGTGCACAGGATCCATCCCTTAGAGATGGGGCATAGAGGATATAATTGGATGTGATGTAGTGTCCTTGGTAGCAAAATGCATCTGGATCCTTCTAAACCAAAGGCTGTGCTGGTTTGTGCTCTTGCCAGCAGCAGTGACCTGTGGACGGTCCATCCTCGTGCTGCAGAGCCCTTTGCCTCCTCCCTCCTGCCGTACCGTGGCTTAACTGCGTGCCCTCTCTTGAGCTCCATGCATTTCAGTGCATTTTGCACAACCAAATCATCTTATGAAGGGTGTCTGCAAGCTTAAAATCATGTGTGTATTATAATATGCTAATCCCCTTCCTCTTCCTCCAGCCCTAACTGCCTCATTTTCCAAAGGGAATTGACTTTCTCTTGGAGTCTGAGGAATGTTTTCCATTTCTCTGGTAAGATCCTCTACACACATTAAACTGTTTCTATTCATCAGAAACTCACCAGCTTGAAACTGATGCTCCATTTATCTCTTCTTTGAAGCCTCCACAGAGCTCATGAAAGCAGGCCTGGCTGGCTCGGTTGCCATGTGCCTGTGTTCTTATTAAAGTAGCGTTACAAGTTAGGAGTGGGACTCGGGACTCTTAGTCCATTTATCTCCTCCTGCTCTATCTTCTTCCTGAGTCATCAATATCTGTCTAGTGGATGGGCAAAACTCAGCATTGGCTGCTGTCTGGAGACCGTCTCGCTGCGGAAAAGCAAGTTGTGTTCAATTGTTCCCTATCCATCTTCAGCTAATGAACGTACCATGTCTGATTCCAGTAACTTCTGGCAGTGTCCCGGGTGGCCTGGAGGGGAGAGCAGTGATGGAGGAGCCCTGGGTTCCCTCCTGGCCTCAGATCGCTCTGCTGATGGACCATGGGCAGATTCCTCCCTTCCCTCCACTTTGGCTTCTCCCGCCTCTGAGAGCGGAGGAGTCGTGGGCTGTGGTGCCCTTGGAGACGCAGAGATGAGCAGCGCCAGCAAGAACCGGGCTCTTCTACTGACGTTCTGGATTGACGTATCCAACCATACAGCGATTCCTCTGCACTGGCTTGGGATCCTCCTGTTGCTGCCTCTTTTTATTTGGCCTTTTTTTAACTTTGGAAAGCATATCTAACAGGAAGAGAGGTTGTGGTTTTTTAAATGTTGCAGAGCTGTTTTTTTTTTTTTAACCAGTTATGAAGCTTGCGGATTTCCTGATTAATATCAACAGTTTGACAGCTTGTGGGGGAAGGGAAGCTAGGAGTAACTAACTTTTATGTAATGATATGACCTTTACCTTCTCTTAATGCTATTTTCATGCAGTGTTATCTATTGGTGTTGATTCTTACAGGAGAAGAGGACAAAACCACTCATGCACCATTGTTGTATATAGAATATCATGTTAATACCCAGTTATTTTAAAATCTGCTATAATAAACCCTTCCCCATGAATCCTGAAGGCTTCTAGGCTCAGACTTGCAGACCAGAGGAGTCGTAAGGTCTGAACAAGGAGTAACAAGGGTCTGAAATTATTTCAGAGAGTATCATCAGTCCTACAGACTGTTTGGAAAGGACCGCTCCTGCCCAGCTGCAAGGTTGGACAAGTGAGCCCTTAACGCAGTAGTAGGGCTTTATGGATAGATGGATGACAGGGAAGATGAGGAGCGAGCGAGCGGCTGCATGGCCTGCAGCAGTAGCTTCCTTCTTTGCGTTTAAAGCTCAATGGTGTTTGATTACTCCACACCTGCCTGCTCTTCCAAGGCTGAAAGCAGGAAAAATAATCTCCCCTGATATGCAAATCCAGCAAATCTGGAAGCAGCTGAGCAGAGTAAGAAATAAAACTGGAAATCCAAGTCACCAATTTCAAACCATTTCTTGATATTTGACTAACTTCTTCCCCCTACTTCTTTCCAGCTCACTCAGAAAAGGCTGCATGAGGGAAAATGAGGACTTCTCATTCTTTTTGCACCATCTTCCCGGAAAAAAAAGAATGGACAATTTGCGTGGACTGTGCTATATTAGAGTAGTTGGGTGTTTTCCAACAAATCTGCTAAACCTCTAACACCAAATGTTTTGAAATGAATGCCACTTCCATTGGGGATCATCTCCCCAGATCCTGAGAGCTCAGTGTGCTTCGGAGTAGAAACACCTTCCGCAGAACCCAATAGCTCACTTTGCCTTGGATTGAGTTCAAATCCCACTAAACCTGAGCTACTCCAATATAAGCACTACTTACCATCCTCTATTGTTTTTAAGGAGTTTCATTTTCTGTCAATGAGTAGATGAAATAAAGCTTATTGGGGAGGGGAAAAACCTTACATGGAACTGCAGCAGTGTTGAAAACTCCAGAACTGTCTTGTACTAATGCGGCTCCGCTTGCTGAAGGACATCTTCCCTGGTTTGTGTCTTCTACCGAAGGAGATGCTTCTGCCTTTGGGGGAAATGCGTGTCAAAACAATGCTGGGGAAAAAAATGTATTGGTTTTAATTGAAGACTGAGGATTTTAAAGTTAGGTGAATAGCTAGTTACTCTGTGCAACGGAGATTTTGCCCAGTTTAGAAAGACAGCAAGTGTTGCTGCTCTCCTTGGAAACACCTAGCGTGCCTGAGAGGAGCTGGTTCTGTGTTGCTTGTGTCCCTGAAGCAACAGTCTGAGCAACCAGGTAGGAACTGCACTTCTGTTGAAACAGTGGTGTGGCTGAGCTCAACAGATCTGAAAGGTTTTGCAGACAGCGATGGAATGCATGCCATCATTAAAAATCAATAATAAGGATCTTGTCATCATCTGTGGAAGTGGGATTTTTTTTTTTACCCATTGAACTACCAAACCCTTTAATAGCTTTTCCTAACTATGGGCTGGACTTTCTAAAGATTTATTTTGTCATCCAAGTTCAGCACGGTCCTAACTTTCCTCGTATCAAAGGAGAAAGCCAGCCCAAAATGTATTAAATTGGATGGAAATCAAAAATGGCTATGAATCTGTGTCTCATAATAGCATCCAAAACACTCCCCAGCTTTCCTAGTCTTTGAACCAGTGCACTGAGCTGATACTGGCATTTCTCATTCCAGCTGGATTAACGAGTTCCTGGACCAGCCAAAGACTTCTACGATTCAGGGGAGCAAGACAAGCGCGTCTTCCTTCAGTCACGCCAGATGGAATGGGTGTCAGGCCAACACTTTCCACGAAGAATAAAGAAGTCCCTTTTATGCCAGGGAGCATTGGTGCCAGGTACGTGGAAGGAGCGGGATGAGAAGAGCGCACAACTGCAGATTGAAAGGGGAACTGTTGGCATCCTCATCGCAAGGGTTGCAGGTGTGGGGACACAAGGTGAATGCCTCTCCCTAAGGCTGGCCGGGGCGACGAGCTGTGTACGTGTCCAGAGGGTAGGGAGAGATGCTTGGTCTGCCTGTTCTGGCGCAGAGTGACGCTCGCTGACTGGAGCCTGCTGGAGCCGGGGAAAGGAGACCCACGACTGCCCAGCCTTGAGGCTGGTGCCTGGCATCGAGCTGCAGCTCTTGGATTCCTGCGGCCGGCACCTGCCTGGTGCATTGCTGCTGGGTGGAAGATGTGCCTTGTGTCCACAGCAGACGGCAGAGTCAGGAGCTCAAGGCCAAGTACAACATAAAACCAATGTAAAAACAAGTTGAGAGGACATTGTGCTTCCAAAGGCAGATTTTCCAACACTGCAGAGTTAAAGATAGGCTGAGACTTGCGCTGTGCAGGCACAACGCAGGAAAAAGCCACTGTCTGTAGGAACAGCAGTGTACTTGTCATCCCAGTGAGGCAGCAGGACAGAACCTTCCTCCTGCAAACCCTGGCAAATGGTAAGTCTACCTCTAACTTAGATTTTTAGGAACGAAGAGTATCAGTGAGACTGGACTAAATGCTACTGTCAGTGCTTAAAAAGGTAAGGGAAAGGTTTTTGGAAATGTCCACATTTTGCTTTTGACTTTAATCACATCATCTTGATTATTTTTTCTAACCAAACTCCATGTAAGGCAATGAAGGCTTTAGGGAGAAAAAAGTCGTATCTCAGGGGTGCTGCAGTTTTTTGTTTGATTTTGTTGTTGTTATTTAGTTTTTCATTTCAGCTATCTTAGCTCAAATGTACAAATCCTTGCAGAGTTTGACTCATACCGATAGGCTTCAAGGAAACGGTACTGCAAGGAAGGAATGGGAAGGTGAGGAAAAATGTCCTCTCGTCTTGGCACTAACTTTGCTAAAGCGCGAAGTGTTGTGGGGTGGGAATGTGTCCCAGGGTTTGGCAGCAGTGTTGGCTTGTGCTGGCCTGGAGCGTGCACAGCCGCAGCCTCCCTGCGCTCCGTCTGTAAAATGAGGTTTAACAGCTGTGTTTGCAGACGTCATTTGTGAGCAGGCACGTGCTTTCAAAGAGCTGCAGTCACAGAAGACTGGGCTGAGGCAGCCGTCTCCGTCTGTGCTGTGCCGCACTCCGGTGCTGTGCCCACAGCCAGACCCTGGATGGCACGGGGCGACCTCTCAGCCTGCCTGAGGCACCTGTGGGCTTTGTGTTGGTCCCACAAGTTTTGCAGAGCCATAGGAAAGGCTCTGCTGTGATTTTCTCCTGCCATACCTCTGTCTCCTACTTCCCAAAGTGAACTCAGATTTCTCCCATGCCATGTAACAAACCTGGACCTGAGGGCTTCATCTTCCCAGGGTTAAGGCCTGACTGCCCTGCAGGTAGGGATGGGTGTTGATATCCCCCTCAATTTTTGGCCAGAGTACTTGTGAAGAGCAGGATCACTGTCCCATCCCACCATCCGAGGACTTCATGGCCTGTCATGCAAGCAAGCCCTGCGACCGAAAACCTGGCTGCAGGCTCTGCCCGGGAAGGTGTCTGTTGGAGTCACCAGAGCTCACCAGGGTGGTAAAAGAAACACAGCTGGTTTAAGATTCCTCTTCAAATTTCAGTTTGCTCTTGGTATTTTTACTGTGTACATCACTTCACTAGTTCTCGAGCAGTAGCAAAACATAATTACAGTTGATTAAGCACACAAACTGTTCTGTCTTTTAAAAACAAGGCCACTGGCGATGTTACTTACATGAAAGCAACGCGTTTCCTTTGTCTGCAGTACTGAAAGTGTGGATACTTTATTATTTCTTATTTTAATACAATTTACTTTTGGAAGTACTCATTTACATTTACAAATATTAAAATTATATACTTAGGGAATGCTCATGTTCGCTGTGAGCCAATTTAAACATTGTGATTCTGGAGGATCAAGTCATAAAAATGTATAGATTTTGGGTTTTTTCTCTCTTCAAAGTAAGAGTATCTCGGAAATCCTTAGAACTGTGTTGGGATGGGAAACCCATTTTTCTGATGAGCGATAATTTCATCTGACTCCGATGAAAGCAGTACTCCTTAACAGTAAGGCAGAATGGCTGGTATTCATTAACAAGACTTCAAAACCTCATCTCTCGGGTAGAAAAATGATGTATATATTTTTAAGAGTGTTAATACACTGACTTGATTTAGCATTTTTACCTTTTTCAGTCTCTGTAAAAGATAACATCCAGATGAGCATCTGGTAATTAGCCCCAAAGGGCCACACACACAATTTTATTTCAAAGGGGGACTTTCATGTTGGAAAAAGATATTGATTAAAAAAAAAAAAAGCCTTTTGCTTCAAAAAGAAGCCTCTGAGTGCTATGTGTGCATGTTTCCTGTTGCATGCAGGCTTTCCTTCCCCAGTTCTGCCCATTTGGGGACTATTTGGCAAACAGAAAAACTTGGTACAGGCCGGAATGCCCTGCATAATTTATTGTCTACAGAAACGCAGAGAAGAGAAATTATTTCCTTGAACGCTAGGTCTGGATCTGGTAATCAGACCCATCTCTACCCGTTCCCAGCCTGATAGTCTCTTCAGTTGCATTTCTGTGAAAGAGCTCAGCAGTAGAACTCTTCCACAAATTATGCAGATCAAAAGAGCTGAGCGAACGTGGCAGCAGGGAGTGGCAGGAGATTCAAAGAGCCGAACGATATGGGATACCAAAGGGGAAAGAGGTAGAGGCGCTCCAAGGTAGAACCGCTGTCTGAGCCAGCAAGTGAGAGACCGGCTAATTGAAAATGTGTATTATCTTCTGAAAGTGTGTTAATTGATATGTAACTTGTGATAGCCAGTGCTAGGCAATCGTGTGGGTGTGGGGAGGAAATTCTCCAAATGATCCTTGCAAGGTTATTGTATTAATAAGCTTCCACGTTTACTGCCTCTGTTATTTTGAGTTAATTACATGGGTGCCTAAATCTATCTCTTTTAAACCTCAATTAATGTCCTTTACAATCAATTCATATTTAATTAATATAATGGGCTGATTGAATGTAAAGAGAACGCTCATTTTGCACAAAGTGCTCCCGGTCCTTTCCCTGCTGCAGAGTGGTGGGAAAGTAAAACTGACTCTGGTTGGACTAAACCTGACAGCTTTGGACTCTGCCAGCTTTTCCTGTTATTTAAGATGGTTCAGGAAGCGGCAACTGTAATTCAACTGGACTGTCTACAGGGTCAGACACGCTGCCGGGGTGAAGTCTCCAACAGAGCAAGCCAGGGCTACGGAAGCCCATGGTGACGAAGGCGTAGGTGGGCATAGATGTGTGTATATGTAGGGCCACACTCATGGAAAAGGTGACAGAAGGCCCCTGCTCAGCGGTGTAGAGTCCCTTGCCGTACTGAAACACCATTAGATCTAATTTGGTGCGCACAGGCAGGGTACGGGTGGTGCTGCGTGCCACGCGCACTGGCGGCGGTGGGTGCACAGGCTGAGCCGGAGGTGAGACGTGTCGGTGATGGATGCTCCAGCCCTGGGTGAATCAGTGCGACCTCCGGCTCGTGGAGACTGGAGGTGCTTTTTTCTGTGCAGTCTGGGGAATGTGGGACTGTAATGATGGGGTACGACTGATGGATACTACTCATGGGCCATCTTGTAAAGCTTGTCTGTACAGTGAGGAGGACATCACTGCGGCTTCCACTGAAGGGAGTGACTATTTTAGGTGCTATGGCAGGGACTTGTATTTTGAAGGCAAAAAATGCCTGACGCAGCCCTCGGCAGTGACTCAGAGCAGGGCTGGTTACACGATGCAGAGCCAAAATGTTGGGAGCTGCAGATGTCTGAAGTGAGTTTCCCCGTCTCAGGCAGCTGGAGGTGCGTAAGTGTCTTTCTGGAAGCTGCACAATGTGAATGTAAAAACCAGGTTAGTCGAGAGCAAAATTTCTTAAACTACAATTTGTACTGAAATTCAGGGGAGTTTCAGGGTTGCCACTGTACACTCAGGTGGCTAAATGCCACACAAACGCTGTGTAAAATCTCTTTGCTCACCTTCGCTTCAAGCTCTGTGACGCTGAAGGTCGCTTTCTTCTCTTGACCCTTGATGTTGGCTGTTCCTCGGTCTGTGGCCTGAATCTCCACTGGAGAAAATCCCTCCTTGACTCTTGGGAGGAGGGACTTCCCGTCCGTCTCTGTGCTTACTAGGCCCCGGTTATCTCTTGCAATTAATACAAGAATAATCCATGTTTTGAAATTCCTTGCTTGGATTAGCTACTGGCTGGGGTACTTAGCTCATGTGCATACAGGATCTCTCCAAGGACTTGTCTTCTAGTATTTATTCTGATAACTGTAACGTGCAGATAAGAGGAGCACACGACACTGGAAGTACAGAATAAATTTACATTTTCAAAACTGCAGAAAGCCACATTCAGTTAGCATCCAGGTTCTGAGGAGAAGTGGCCCATGAAAGGAAGGAAATCCATAATAAAGGCTGGTGTCTCAGGCAGCAGCCTCCTAAATACGCTGATGTTTTAGCTGATCTCAGGAACTGAGGCGTAGAATTCCAATGTGGGGTCTAGAAGCCCTCCTCAGCCCTAGACTTCCCCTTACTCGACAGGAGCCTTGTCTCAACTGGTGGCAGAGTAAGGTACAAAGCAGAGGGCAAATCTTCACAGAAAAAAGTGTTTCTTTGATTTTTGCCCCTGATTAATTCATCCCTCTTCTCTGTTTGCTGATGATCTGCAAACAGATTGTGAAATTCATACGTGCGTTAGACTCTCTGACTTTCTTCTCTCAAGAGTTCCTGGTCTGTGCCTCGTGCTGACTGCAAATACCAGGACTGAACGTGTGATGTGCACTCCCAAGTACTGGGGCCTCTTTAAACTAAGACTGAGTTAACAGCAGCTGCAGCTTTTTCTAAAATCAACAAAAGATGTGGGTTTTGGTAAATTTTTGGCTACCTGAATTAAACTTGCTTTGGGATATTTGCTTTCTTCTACTTGGATTATTTGAATATTTGCGGTGAAAAAGCAGGAAGGAGCCAAAAAAAAGAAGAAAACTGCTGTCAAAAGCAAATGAACGCTTGTGAAATTTCTCCCCCTACATATATTTAATTCTAATCAGGTACAGCATTGCCTGGATAAGTGAGGAGTGGATTGTTCTCTCTCTGAGCTAGACTTATCTTTTTGGGTGTTTTTTTAATGTTGAAAGTATCAGATTTTGTAATAAAGGCTATTTTTTCACTGACTCTTTAATCCTTCTATGTCTGGAAGTGTTGAGACAGGAAAATACCGCAGTAATGTGGCTGTGCAGGTCTCTGTGCACTTTGGGCTACAGTATGTTCTTTTTTTTTTTTTTTTTTGNGGAAGATGAAAGAGTAACTTCTCACATGATCGTATCACTCCAGGAGCTGGAGCTCTCAAACCTCAGCCCCTGCGTGGGAGCACTTCCAGTACTGAGCCGTTTGTGTTCCGCTGCCGCAGCTGGCAGGACGGGCAGCAGCCGGTGCCATGCAGTTTGGTGACCCAAGAACTCATCATGCAGCCTGGCCCTGGTGGAACCTGCGGCAAAAGAAACAAGACTTCATCCGTCAAGAAGTCCCTCTTTCACTTGAGGCCGAGGAAAGGCAGGTTCCTCTTCAGGAGCAATGCAGGCAAGAAGTCTTATCAGGCAGCCTTGTCATTGAAGGAAAATTAAAGCTTGAGTCAAAGAGACAATGACTAAAGAATTAATTTTTTTCTGTCTAGTGAATTTAGATGAAGGAGAAGTGACAGTTTTATATTCCTTCAAGGGAAGTCTCTTAAGTAAAAGGGAGGGGAGGGGAAGGAGAGAAGCGGGGAGGAGGAGGGAGAGAAAGTGGAAAATTGCTTGGAGCTATAATGCAACCAAAGGCAAGAATTCTTCATTAAGAACTTCATTTAAAATCAGGTGCATCTAAGTAGTTTTGCCACCCTCCTAAAAGTTCATTTTCTCTTCGTACAGCACTTTTCTGAATGCATAAATCTTTAATAATCTCATTTTCCAGTGGCCGTATATGTATACACTTGGCTCCTGGTTTAAAGAGAGCATGTTAAAGCAGTCTCGCTCGGAGACCTCTTGTTCTGAGACCTGAAGTAAAGAAGTTTTCAGCAGACCTGTAATGAAACCTTTCTCAAGTGGTGCCCTTGGCTGTGGGTGGCTTTGGTGTTTTTTTTTTTTTCCTTTGAGACTTTTTTCCTTGAAGAAGTATGGAGCTTTCATTTTGAACCAAGGAGTTTTCTGAACCAGTTGCGGGGATGCTGTCACCATGAGGTGTGCTTCCCGCTGAATCTGGAGGCACTGGCATTTTACAAAGCCATAACTTTCTACTCCAGCCATTTTTCAGTGGAAAAATGTGTTTTCTCTCTGTGAAAAAAGAAACCAGATTTTCTCTGAAAAGAGTTTTTATTTTCAGGGGTTTTTTTTTTAAAAAAAAAAAAGGTACTGAGTGCCTTTAAATTTGGAATCTTGCCCTAAACTGCAAAACTTCAAAAATTCAGGTGAAAGAATAACTCTTTTCCTGTTAAAATAATTAAAAAAAAAATCAGAGAAAAGTGATTTCTCTCAGCACTCTGAATTTTGTCTGGGAAAATAACCCCAGTTCTTCCAAAACATGGAAGCCAATTTTCAGGCAGAAATCTAATTGAAATTTTAGGGAAAAACTCAGGCTGTCTCTAACCAAGACAAGCTCTGGGCTAAGAAGATATTGGTCAGGGTAGAAGCTTTGCAACCTGGTGCATCTCCAGTGGAAGCGCAGGAGAAGTTTCTTTGGCTCTGGATCCTGCGTGTGGCTGTACCGGGCTGACAGCGACGCGGGTCCCCGTGCAGAAGGACCCTCTGTGCCCTGGCACGGTCCCCTGCTTACGGCTGGTGGCCCAGTCCTGTTTGTACCCACGGATCTCCTTGTCTGCGTTGGGCATCTCCTCTCTGGGTAACAGAAAAGTCCAATTTTCACCTCAAATTCCACGGAGATGTAATGATGTCTTGTACTCTGGCACTTCTTACCTGTCGATGCCTTTACCGTGGTCCTTACCCTTCATCTCTACTCCATAGCTCAGTCAGTCCAGAGCATCTACGAGGCAGCGACCACTTTAAAGGCTGAGGTCTGTGGATGCCCAAGGCGGTTCTCTTTGCTTTGGAGAGTTTTCCCTCTCTTACAGGGACTTGGCTCTGTCGGCAGAGGAGAGCTGGGGATGAGTGAGATGCCCCAAAGCTTTAGCATAGGTCCTTCCCGGTGCTCCTGGGTGGAAGGAAGGGGGCAGAGGCTCACACCCCCGGCACAGCTTTGCTCAGGAAGATGGTGAAGAGGGCGGGCTGATTTTTAAAACCTTTGAATTCATCTCCCCGCCTTCCTCTCTTGCTTCCTTCTCTCGCAGTGATGTGGTTTTGCATCATTTGCTCTTTGTGAAGCTCTTCTTGACGCCCCATCTGAGGAATTAAAAAAAAATCAAAACCTTTCATTTCTTTTTTTGCTTTTCCCTCCAATGAAAAGGAAGAAAAAACTGCCCACTAGCTCTAAGAGATAAATACAGCACAGGTCAATAACTGAAAGCGCTTTCATAGGCCACAGCTGGATAGCGTTGCTTTCTGATTTTTTTTTTTAAAACCTGTATCTTTGTTATGTGTGCAGAGCTCATGAAAAAGAGTCACTTGGATTGCAGCATTCCTGATCTTCATGCCTACAGACCAACAAATCTGCAAGGCACGATGGAAGCACCAGTTGTTGGGGCTACTCATAAAATAAAAGCTCTCAGACAACTCGGGAGGATTTTTTAAAATTTTGCTTTCTAGCTTTTCTTTCTTCCCTGGTACTTAATGCGCCTCCCAGCAACAAGACCCAGAGAGAACTGAAAAACCATTGGCAAGGTGGCCTATAATTAACTAGCTGAGTTTGTGTATCTGGAACAAAAGAGCTAATTATGTAGCAATCAGTTATTTGAAGGAAAAAAAAGCACTGTTTTGAATTGTTCCACAATGCTCCTGCCCCGGCTGGGTGGGAAGGGCTGAGGCATGGCGATGCAAACACCCCTGTGTTGGGGATACACTGCAGGAACTGTTAGGAGGCATGAAAGCTGTCGGTTGGAGCCAGCGGCTGTGGAAGGAGGACGCCGGGACCTGCGCCGAGACTGGAGAAATTGAGTCTCCAGCTTAAGAATATGGGAATGAAGCACATGGGTTTTGTTTCACTCTGCTGCCTCGTTTCTCTTTGTGTGGTGTGTGGACATGCTGTTCTTCATTAATTACCCGGCGTGTGCCTGTCCAAGCCATTGGAGCAAGTCAACAGCAAGCATCGGCCGGGTGAGGCCGGCAGAAGCTCCGGCACGCAGCCCCAGCCAGGTGCGATGGCGTCTGCTGCAGGGGAATGCCTGGAACAGCCCATTCAGATGGACGTATCGGACCATGATGACCTCCAGCTACTTTCTGGACATCACCTGGTGCCCTGGATGTGAGTTTTTATGTTGGCCTCGAGGCCAAAGTCAGCTGCGACTTAATGGAAGCAGAAAGCGTACCATGATCCTGGGAGGAGCGGGATGCCCAGCCTGCACAGTCCGGCTTTGCCTCTCCCTCCCAAATCAGGTGACAGCTTTACTCTGCTTGGCGGCGTGTGTGAAAGCCTGTAAGCGCTCTGCCTTATTTCCAGTTCAACAGATGCTTCAGAAGGTGTCTATCTCTGCTATTTAAAGTGATGCCACTCCTTGCAAGGGCTGCGGTATGCAGGAAAGGCGCAGTGCTAGCTAGAAACGACATTAGACAATTTCGTGCTGTATTTTCTGGGAAGCTCTGTGGTCAGCATTGCCTCTTCCTATGGACAGGTGCTAAAGGTCAGCTAAGAGCGGGATTTGTCATGCAAGACAGTCACCCTACGGTTTTAGAAAGCCTCTGGGATCCTGAGGCTGTTTGCTGCGCTGTTTGGAAACCCCTGAATGAGGAACCCAAGAGGGAGTTGGTGGGAGAAGAGACATTTGGTTTTTGCTGTGCGGATTAATTCTGGCATCAGCTTCCAGTTGGGGCTGGGGTGTTAGGTAGGAACAACTCCTGGGGACCTGGGAGAAGATTGCTTTACTGTAGGCTTGATTTTGTGTCCTTGAGCCTCATGCACGTGTGTGAGATCCTTCTGTGCACCCTCCGAGCACTGGTAAAACGGGGCATTTGTGACCCGTGGGATGTCCTTCTGCAGGGTCCCGGGAGCTTCACCCGGTCGTTTCTGTATCATGCCCTAGTGCCTTTCTAGTAATTAGTATCTTAAATATGTGGTTTTATTTACAAGATTAGTTCTTATGTTTTCATATTCACTTTTCATTGTGGGAGTGGAGAAAGGAGTAGTAATGTACATTTGGAACATCATGTTTTGTAGAAGTGTGTTAGTTTTGTTAAGCTGTTCATTTAGAACTCTCTCCATAAAAAATGGAGATGGTTTTTGTGACATTTTAAAATGAAACATTTTCAGTTCATAATGACATCTTCCTCTCAGATTTCCTTTCTTTTTTTTTTTTTCCTCTTTAATAATCCTTAAAAAGTGAGGAAACCAAGTATTTCTTTCAGCCAACCCTGCCCTTACTTTTGCTATGACTCTGCGACGGGGAGAGATGCTCAGTCCAAAATGATCGTTTAATTCGTAAAGACCTGACCATGTGTTACTGTGCCCTGACTTAACAGCTATAAGTAATGGGAAATCAAGTGCATTCCTGGTGAATTGTTCCAATACTTAGTTACTCTCGCTGGGGGAAAAAAGTATAAATTCTTTTCTATCTTAATTTTTACCTTTCACTTCTTTTCCTGAAGGCTGCAGCCTACCATTCTGCCAAGTATGTTGGATTCTCAATAGACTTACCAAGTACAAAGCCAGGCTCTGGGAGAACCTGCTGTAATATTCGCCAGCTTGGAAACCCAAAACTTGTATTTGATAAAACATACCTACTGCTCGTAGCTGAAACATAGCCGCACATGGGACGTGGGTGACAAGAAGAGAAAAGCGGTCAGTCCCATCGTCACGCGTGGTCAGGGATTGCGGGTGGTGAAGGCAGAATATTTTAAGAAATTGCCCAGGCCCTCCAAGAAGCAGCAGCAGCACAGCTCAGCGTGTTTCAGTTTCTTAAACTCCTGCAATTCCATCTTTTGCAAGCATCAGACCCTTCCACCGGCCTTGCTTTTGGCCCCGGGTGCTATCCGAGCCCAGTTGTTCCTTGTGGCTATTTTTCTCTGACTTTTCGTCTTTACCTAATCAGCCCTGCTGGAAATGAAGGCGCTATCAGCGGGTTGGGAAGGAGTGAATTTGTGTGGCTTTGAAGGACAGGTGAGAGACAGACGGCACAAACACAAAAGAAAGAAAAGTCTCCCTGTCAGCTGCTGTTGAAACCTCCTTGGTAGATAAAAACGTCTTGGAGGGAGTGAAAAAAAAAATAAGGTACTGCTTTCTCTGGGCGTCAATGCCCTGCAACCCAGTCTGCGACAACAAGAGCTTAATGTCACAGGGAGCTGCAGTTAATTTATGCAGATTCCTCCTTAATGAGGCTGATGTGAGACTGGCCTATTTGAAAGATGATAGGTAGCTTTTGTGAAATGAATACTCTCTCCGAGGGCTTTTTAGTGCTTCCTGGCAGCGGCAGCCTGACGATAGCGTTACAGTCCTGGCAATCGGCAGGTTTCCGCCGTCTCCGTGCCTCCAACGAGATGCTCTGATGGCAATCAGTCGCCCAAACATCAGTTGCCCTCTCGCCCCTTCCCGGGCTGTGCTCTCTGCATCCCGTGCTTGTCCTCTTCCCTTCCGCACGTGGGGACACCTTTTCAAAGCATCCGCTGTAGAAATGATACTTTTCCAAGTGAATTAGGAGAAAAAAACACCACCACAAAAAAAGAAATAAAACCCAACACCATTATTTTTTAAACCCAAGTGAAACGCAGAAAGTTTATTTCAGTACAAAATGAAGTATGCTGCTTCAGTTTTAACCCTTTTGGAACATTTTAGGTGATGTTAGGTCTGTTTCTAAAAGACAACGTGTTCTCTTGTGTTAAGGTTGAAGCAGCACGTTTTAATGCATCAGAAATTCATCTGCCACCAGAGTCTGTCTAAATTTTTCCTGATGTTTGACCCATATGTGTGAATAAGCACAATTCCCCTGAAACTTCCATAATTTTCTGTTTCCCAAAAATAATTTATCTGGCTTTGTTCCTATTTAAATGTGCTTTAAATAAGAGACAAATTTTCCCATGTTTGCTTTCTCTAGCACTTCATACAGAGATACAGCATGAAAAATGTTGATGTGCTAATGTTTCCATTCCAATTACTCCCCTGTAGACCCGAAAGCGTTCCCTGAAATTCTCTCTTTATGGAAGACAGTAATTCTGGCACTGGTATGAATTCACAAAAAAACTCCAATTTGTCCACACAATAGCTATAATATTGGGCCTAATTCCGCTATTGCAGGAGGGAATGAAAGATGAAGGAATTTAAAAATGAGTTTCAGAGCCCTACAGAATCAAGTTTTTCTGTTTGATTGACTGATTAATGAGCTGTTACCACCAGCCCGGGCATGCCTTGCCGTTGCCAGCCTGTCCGGTAACTGCTGGGCTCTAATCCACATGGAAGGAAATGTTTATACAACCTTTGCAAAGCTGAAAGGCCGAGTTTAATGCACTTGCAGGGCTGCTTGAACAGTAGGGTTACCTCCGCTCATACCTCTTGCTCGCAGGTACACGCAGCCCCATTTCAGGGAGGTTTTCCAACCCGCTCCCATGGCTGGACGTCTTGCAAAGGGTTGTAAAGTGGGTTCCTGGGGTCTAATTTGCCTCTTACGGGTACTAATATAACACCAGCAGTAACCTGCTGGGCCAGACCCTGAGCTGGGGGAAGGCAGTGCGGCGTCGGTTTAAAAACCAACCCCGGGTCCTGTAGAGAAGAGGCTGCTGTCATCGCCTGCTGCCTCGGCAGGTGGGATTTGCAGCCTGCTGGGGCTGGTTAAGGGGAGCTTTGTCTCACCACCAGTCCGAGCCTGTGCTCTTTGGACCAGGCAGTTTTAATGCAATTAGAGAGCTGCCCTGCTAAAACCTTTCCAATCCTGACGTTAATGGCATTTTTCTTTATGAAAAGCCTCAATCGAAATGAGGTCCAAATGGTGTGTAGTGCTGTGCAAGGACCGCGAGACCCAGCCTACCCCAGAGACCACATTTGCTAAGTATGGGTTACAAGAGACGGAAACGCAGGGACTAAAATAGGTCTTGCGACAGGTTTGCAGTAGGGCGGAGAGTCAGAGCTGTGCCCTGGTTCCACTGCCCTGGACCCAGGACCAGACACGGTATTTAGTAAGAAGAAGCTTGCAGATGAGAGTTTCCCAGGTCCATCCAGTTATCCAACATACAAAAGATTTCTTGATGGTAAGCAAGGATACCTCAGCCAGAAATCCCACTTACATGTATCTTGGTAAGAACCAGCTCGTGCATTGAAAACTCAGACTTGGAGCTTTTTCAGCAGCTGAACTTCTGAAAAAGCCCGTTGGCTGTTCCATACTAAACAACAGCACGTATTTATCAACTGAAAACCATACGCCGCTGGATTAACAATTAAACCTTGCTGATTTGTACTTCCCAATGCGAAGGGGCGGGAAACAGCTCCGTCTCCACATGTGGTTCTGCTGGCTTTCCAAACTGGCCTTCATGCTTTAAATCCAATCATCTCCAAAACAGAAAGGCCTTTGAAAAAAACACACCAGTGCGGAGTTATTCTGGCCGCAGTTGTGCGCAAATGTGTCGGTGCCTCCCGTTTCGGTATGCAAAGAAGCTGTTGGTGTCGGAAGTAAACATGTGCGTCATTTAAAGAAGTAACCGAGTGTTTTTACGTTTAATTCCTGACCAAGTTTATGTAAAATTAATTGCATCACATGTCCTGTGTATCTTTTAATTGCAAAACCAATTAACTTTAAAATGTTCTGCTTTGTAGTTCTCCTAATGGATGGCATAGTTTTAGTTGGCTTTACAAAATCCATCTTTTGTTGGAACTGGGCAGGCAGCCACACTCGGTTATCTTCTGGAAGTGAGTTCCCTTCAGCTGAGCCGCTTTCAAGCGGTTGATGCACTGAAGTTATTTTACAGGCATGGTTTTTTGGGTGAGCATCTGTAAAGAGACTACACAGCCCTTCCAGAGGAAGTGCTGAGCTCCTCCGGAGAAGCGTGGCTGCTGTTTGAGGTTACTGGTATTTGAAATTGGAAAGGCTGATTCCTGTGGGCTAAACTTCTGTCACTGCTGTTGTGATCGCGGTGACAGCAATGTCCAGAGCAGTCTCCAGCTCCCTGAGGAGTGCAGCAGCAAGGGTGGTCCCTGGGGATGGTAGCTGGGATGAAGAGCAGCTGGGGACACCCTGGTGAGAAGGACTGGCTCCTGCCTGGGAGACTGGGAGCAGCTGGTCCTGCCGGGGCAGGAGAACCATGAACCCGGATCCTTCCTTTGGCGGGAGCAGACCTGCGGCTCTCGGGGGCGGTGGCACGGACAAAGGGGAAAGGAAAGCCATGGTTGCTTTTTCTGCCTTGACTAACATCCCGTAATTAGAGCCGGCCCTGCCGGTGTCTGGGCCTTATCAAGGACACTTCTGCCCCTCTAGAGCATGGGAAGCCAAGGGCAGAGTCCTACAGCCACATCCTTCCTTATTCCAGGGCTGGAAAGACAGTTGGCCAAAAGATCCTTCCACAAAGATTCAGTAGCGCTTCTCCTGGGGAGAGGGGCTGTCAGGGCCAACCGTCACAGCCGGTGCATCGTCGCAACTGTCGCATCGGGATTATCTTCTCTGAGCTGAGCTGATTTGATTTTGTAGCTATGAGGAAAAAAATTAATGATCGACATATAACTGAAGGTTTTCCGCTCAAAAAAAAGCTCTGAAACATTTTGCAATTTGCGCTGCTCTTGTCTTCAGATAGAGCTTATTAGGTTTATTGTTATTTGAAGATTTTCACACTGTTTTCTTCTGTCGTATATGTCAGGGGATTGACTTTTGTTTTTATAATTAAGACCAGCAATAGAAAAATGAAGCTTTGCAATTTGGTCATAGCTTGGAAAATGTGTCACTGCTGTAGAAATTTATTTTGTTTCTTGAGTTTCTGTCCCTTTGCTGAAGATTGGGGATATTTTGGCATTTGAGATAGTGTGTTTGTTGGGGGAAATTATTTATTTAAGGAAAAGAAAGGGAAGAAGAAAGGGAAAAAAACGAACCTCATTCTATTATTATTGAGATAGGTAAAACCAACAGGCATGATAGGTAAAACTCTCCAGAATATGAAATAGCATGTACTTTAAAAAAAAAAGTTAAAAATCAATTTATTTAAGAAGACACAAAATAGTTCAATGTTTTTGTAGTTATCCATCCCTGTAAGATCCTCTCTGTCTTCTGAGTGAGGCTGGTCTGCTCCCTTTTTTCTCCTGGGCTGAGCACAGGGCACAGGTAGGATCTCCCCCCTCTTCCTTCTCCCCCCTGGTCCAGGCGCCCGGAGGACTCAGGCTGTCTCTGAGACCCATTTGATGGATAGTGACCGCTGGATTCACCCACGCGTGCCTGCACACACAGAAGCGTCACGTAAGCCTCGTTTGATTAGAAAGCCAAGACAAAACCGATACATATTTGAATGAACAGATCTTTCCACCTGTTTTCTGATTACCCTGCAGGAAACAACTAGCACAGCCGCCCCTGCTCTCAGCTTGAGCCTTGTTATCTCACGCTCCTCCTCATAGGGGAGTAACCACAGTGCTGTTAGAGAAACCAGTCCTGACGGACACAGCAAGATCATAGAATCATAGAATGGTTTAGGTTGGGAGGGACCTTGAAAATCATCTAGTTCCAACCCCCCTGCTGTAGGCAGGGACACAATATCAATCACAANAGTTCCAACCCCCCTGCTGTAGGCAGGGACACAATATCAATCACAAGATCAATATCAATCAGGACTCCAACACAGAAAATGAATCTGTCCTCCTGAAACAGAAGGTCCATCAGAACCATGACTGTCATTTCTGAAGGGTGCAGCCAGCTCCGTTCCTTGCGGGGCCCTGCAGCAGGGCAGAGCCCCGTTCCTGCTCTGGAGGGGCTCGGCTGGACCCCCGTGAGCCCCCAGCCTTGGCTGGAGCCCCCAGCCCTGGCGAAGGGGAGGCCGAGCTGTCCCTTTCCGCAGGGTGCTGTGGCGGAGGAGCTGTGACAGAGCAGCCCCGGGGCTCCCTTGGGTGCTCCGCAGCCCCACGGGACGGGCAGCAGATGGTTGCCTTAGCATCACCCCTCTGTTCTTCCATCCTGGTGGCTAATGAACTGGAACTGTTCGGTCCTTGGCTTCCCCTGGAGACAGGCTGCGCTCTTGAAAATGTCAACAGAAAATGCTGTGAGTCTTTCTTCCCTCAAAACGGACAGGATACAGAAATGTGAGTCCTCAAAGAAGCGTTGCAATTGCATCGTCTCGGCAGAGCTCCTGGGATGTCTCTCTCCAGCACGGAGATCCCAGCCCTGCGCTGCCCAGGAGTCTTGACTGGGAGAGCTGTTGCCTCTGAAAATTGCCTGGGCAGAATTGCCGGGAGAGCTGCCGGTACGGGGCCTTGCCGAGACCCCGGGCTCGCCGGCTGCCATGCGGGGGTGCCGCGGGGGAGCAGGCGGCTCGTGTGGGTTGCTCACAGCGCGTCCCTTTATGAGCGTCGCTCACCCCGGTGTGTCGGCACAGGCCAGGTGTTCCCCCCTTCTTCCTCCTGTGGCCATTTAGTTGGATCTGCCTAAACATTTCGGTCTATCTGAGATCGCTGTCGGTGTGAGCGGTCAGCGATTGACTCTGCCCTGGCTTCAGGGCTAGCCAAATGCAGAGGCCGTGGTCCCTTTCCCATCCATCCACATACCCCCACAAGGATCCTCCTCCCTCATTTTCTCTTTTTTTTGATATAAATTTATTCCAGGAGAACATTTCTGCTCAGCTCCACTTCACTCATGTCTCCCACCAGCAGATTACTCAGCCTCAGCTGGGCCATTCATTTGTTTTTATTAATTAAGTATTTTTGTAATGTGGCATGAGCCCTTTTTAATCTATGCCCGACCGCTGAGCTGAAGTAAAGTGCTTCACGGAAGAACGCATCACCTGTTAGTGAGAGCTAATCCATGGGTCATTAGTTTGGACTGACGTTAAAGTACAAGCTGCCCCCATGCGCACACACCTCCTCTGCTGGCGGTGCTCTGCTCTCCCAGCCCAAACTCACTCGGTGCGGAGCACGTGTCCACAAGTGTCCATGGCCGCTCGGTTCTCAAGCCTGCTCTGGGAGCTGCTGGGATAACGGGCCGGCAGAGGCGGGAGGTGATGGCTGGGAGCCGGTCTTGCCATTTATTTACTAGAACAAATGGAAAGGAGTGGACAAAGATGGGCAGAAATGGTTGGCTTGGATATCTGGGAGCCCAGCCAGCAAATGGACTCTGCTAATAAAATCTGGTTCATATAGCTCATTAGGGCTCCTGGTGTTAGCTCCATCTGTTACCCTGTGGCTTCTGCAAGTTTCTCTCTTGTATCCTGGCTGGAGGGGAGTAACAGTAAGAACTACACAGAGAAGGACCCAGCAGAAGTGTCAGTACTTTGAATCTGCGAGTGTTAAAATGGGGTAAAGAAATCTTGTGTACAGCAGCCACTCAGAAGCATCATTAAGCTGTGGGACTCGGTGGGACACAACATTTGAGGAATCTCAGCACTTCACAAAGAAGCGATTGGTGGCCCAGGGACCCTCAGCTGTATTCCCCGTCTGCCTCCGTCCCCCGCACCCCCGGCTCGGTGCCGGCACCCCCCTCACCTTTGGAGGCAAGAAGTCTCTCTCCATGGACTTGTAGGGAGCCCAGTATGATGGGTTTTAATTTAATTCCTGGCTGCTGTAGGAATATGGACAAAATATAAATAACATAAAAAAGCATTTGATTGGATAATATCCGCAGTTCTGAAAGACACAAATAAATGCTATAGGCTTGAAGATTAAAGTGTCTGATGGAAGGTCGGATAAGCGTCGTCCGAGGTAGCACACTGAGTCACTATCATGGGGATCGATCCCCTTCTGACCCTGCTGCTAACGCCTCTCTCCAAAATACTTTCCCCAAGGACCCTGAAAAAAATACATCATGGCTCTGGCTCCTGCTCTCGGTCCCTGTGGGGCTCATCGATGGCTTTAGTTGTGCCTTGATCCAGAATGGCCCTCTCCTCAGTGCCGGTGTCTCGGGCATCATCACTCTCGTCAGAGCTGACTGTCCTGCAAACAAAGGTTTCTCTCTGCTGTCCACACTCTTTTTGAAGACCGACTTTCAGTGGTGTGTGGTAGACCCAACTGAGATCGTGGCGGTCCTGTAGTGGATGCTGCACTGTGGGAAAGAATCTGGACAGGGCAGGTCATGAAGCAGGTTGAAGGACCTCCTGGTGTTTTCAACTTCAGCAAACAACTGAAGATCAAAAAATATCTTTGTGAGTTGGAAAAGTACAAATATTTCCCTTTCTGATGTTTGGCATTTTGAAAGAAATTTTATTTTCTGTTTTTATTTTTTGACATGGAAAGCAGACAGACTTGGTGAAAAATTCCATTTCATTAAGAGAAAATTAAATTTAAAAAGGAGTTTTGTTGGAACATTTTCGAGCTCTGTGAAAGGCAGGAATTCTCAATCATCTCGTCCTTTAGGGGACAAGATGTAGACAGGGAGGGACCATGAGAGGAGTAAGCAGATGAGATAAGAAATATGCAAAGGACACGCTAGAGAGGTTTATGACTGTGAAAAGCATGACAAAAACTGAAGCCTCCTGGTGTTTTACTCTGTCCCGTTGCCTATGAAATTAACAGCCAGTAAATTTAAAACTAATAAAAAGACTGTTTTGTCTTCCCTCTGTGTAGAGCTAGCCCGCATAATCTGTTATCATCTGGGCTCAGACCTTGCAGTTAGGTTGGTAAAAGGGCTGGATAACTTTATGGCCAACACTGACGTAACGTGTGAGTTATCAAACCTCTGCCTCAAAGCAGCAGCTGTGGGTTGCTGGAAGCTGTGATGTGGCCGGGAAAAAGGCTCCATCTGTTCGTGTCCTGTTCCTACCCTCCTCCATCACCCCCCGCGGGGACAGGGGCAGGGCATTAGGTGTGGTGAGTCTCTGCTTCGGGCCAGAACTGCCGTTTGGAGATGAGCTGACGGCAGCAGGAGCTCACCCGGGAGCTGTTCCAGTTCCTTCTGAGGGGAGCGCCCAAGAAACTTTTATTTTCTTGTAGAAGGGTTGTCTCAAGGCGCTGTGGCAGCAGAGGTGTTACACCAACGGGAGGTGTTGCCAGCCCGATGCAGTATTGTGCGGTCTCTCTTTTTTTCTCTAATAGGAATCGATTTTGATTCCCAGGTAACTCAACCAATTACGGGAGCGCTGAGGGCAGAGCTTGCTGAGGAGTCTCCATCAAAACACGTTACATTTAAGAAGGTGTTACCAAGCAAAAAAAGACCTGATCTTGTTTTTGTTGAGGTTGCTCAACATTTACTAAAAGGATGAGATCTACTTTTTATGTAACCCTCAGCCAAAACAAACCCAACCTGGAAAACAAACAGCCTCTCCAACGGTCAGGTCTCCTTAAAACAAACAGTTAATTGTCCCAGTTCATGAAAAAGAAAACAGTGAGTGTTGGGGTTTTTTTTTCAGTTGATGATATAAAGAAAATAATTATTTTGTCTTCTCTTCCATTTCCAACAGTCTTTAAAAAAGTCAGACTTTAATCTCTGTGCAGTTCTCCTTTCATGAAAGCCACCGTGTAGTCAATTTTGAACTTTGCTTTGAAGACTCGGAAGATGCCGGCGCTGTCACTCTGGAGCGGGGAGCCGGGGACAGCAGCGGGTTCCGGTGGATTCCCCAAAGGCCCAGTGACTAAAGCTGCGTCAATAATGTCTTGAATTCTTCAACAGTTTTAATAACTGAAAAAAAAAATTGTTTCAAGTTGAAGAGACTTTTTTTCCTAAGTCTTTTTCTTACAGATTGAGGTACCGTTTTCATTTGTTGTAGGTAAATTGCAGGGACGTTTGTAAACAGAACAAACACTTCTTTGACCTTAGAAAAAGTAAACACTTTTGCCTGTAAGAAGTCACCCTAAATCGTTTCTACTCTGCCACATTTTCTTTGTCACTGCAACTTAGTGAAACAGCAGCGGAGACCTCTTGCTCTCCCCAAATCTCCATTTTGGGCATTGAATCAGTTCTGTAGCTGTTGACAGCAAAAATTCAAAGATAGGACTGTACTGGAGAAATCTGCTGATCGTGTCCATGAACCTCTTTGACAGTGTGTGTGGGGACACAGATTTGAGGTGCTGCAAATACTGATTTATTTTCCAGACTGTTGCTGGAAACCTCCAAGGCTGCAGAGGAAGCTGGTGGCATCCTGACCTGGGTGCTAGAAACTCCATAAAGGAGCTGGGAATTTGCAGAGCAGGTTTTCCAAGCGCAGTCTAATCACATGATAATCACCTTTAATGTGCAACTAATTGGTAGTCAGATTGAATTAGCCAACTGATCTAGATAGGCTGGTTTGCCTGTGTTTGTCCCATAACATAAACCCCAAGTTTTGTGTTTTGGAGCAAACCTGGGTGGGGTGTCCGGTTTAGGATAAATGTCTGCCCAGATGATTCCAGCGTAGCTCTCCACGGCAAAGAAAGTTCACATCCATCCTCCCGATTGTCACCTGGCTTGTCTGAATTGTCTTTATAGGCTTGTTTGGGGGTTTGGGTTGGGTTTTTTTTCTTTTTTTTTCTTTTTTTCCTGCAGGCTACATGTCCTAGTTTGTATATTAAGAGCGCTATCTTTCTTACTTCCGAGTGGTTAAAACAGTTTCCCTTCTTTAAAGAGCTGCGGGGAGAAAACTTGATAGCCAGCTATTGTATCATAAATGTCACTAATGAATTAATTTCTCTCTACTGTTTTACTCTCTTTGCTTATTTTAAAAAACAAGTATTTGTGGGTCTGATGTTGGTTTCACTTAAGCTGGTGCAAAATCAGGAGTTGCCTCCATTAATGGCAGCAGCAATGTAAAGTTTGAGATTGAAATGAGAACCTACGTGGCATTTATAATACTATCAGTGGGGTGCTGTTCAGCTTTGTTTCTCTTCTGTATTGAACTGAAAGCCATGAGGACGACTTGCCTTAAATAATTTGTAAAGGCAGTTTTAAGAGAACGCAGAAGAAAAAGCAAGCAGCCTTACTGAGTCTCTTTATTTGAAATTCAAGAATGTCAGCAGCCAACGAACCTTGCTTTATAACTTAAAGATAGAAGTGCTAAGAAGAGAATTACTTTGAATATTTTAAGTACAGCTGACCAGCTTCTTATTTATATATATAAGCTGTGTTTTTATCACTCTGGAAACACGAGGATGTTTTAAAGGAAAAGTAACTTTTTTTTAATGCTCACTGTGAGGCTTTCTTGAGTCACTGGAATGGCACACAGGAGTCTTTTCAGTTTCAAGCAGTCAAAAATCATGAGCCAGGCCTGGCCTAAAAAATTAAGAGGAGGCTAAAAATCATGGGATTTGTAAACAAATATTTAGATTTTCTCATTTTTGTCTGGAGTCGTGAGGATGCTTCCAAGTCAGCCATCCAGTTTCTTTTTCCTGCAGTCTAAAGATCCAGAAGCCTACTTGCGGTTTATTCATTTCTCTGTGAAAGTAGAAAATTTCAGATCATGTGGCTTCCAGAAACAGAACATAAATATCCGCTGCTAGCTATGGGTTTCATGATAAGAGACATATTAGTTTGACAGTATAGCTACCTAAATGTAAATGATTTTCACACTTCCTACTTTGTTAGTCATGTTCTCTGTCAAGGTAGGATGTCTCCATAAAAACACACTTTGCAAGTCTCCGTGTTCTCCCAGAGGAGCAAAACGAGTATCCCCAAGCTTGAGCTTTTCGGAAGCCTGCTCCGTATTACCGTACTCAGCAGCGTTTTGAAAGGGCAAATGATGAGTTGGTGGAGAGACAAGACAAGACATAGAATCGATGTCTCATCTGCTCAAACAAGGTTACACGTTCCATCTCCGGTTAAAGCAAATGTGATCTAGAATGATCTGGCTGGCGCAGCAGGGGCTGCCGTAGACGTGTCCAGGGCAGCGTGTCAGAAACCAGACTGCCCCGCGGATGAGTGAGGAGGGCGTTTAGCTGGTCGTTATCATCAGTGACCCTGAGGAACAGGTACCACTCGGGAAACAGAGATGCAAAAAGGGCCGTAGTTTCTCATGTAAACAGAGATAGTTTTTCCGAAAAGGGACTCAGCCTCCAGGGTGGATCTGGTGTTGAAATATTCCAGCTGAAGCGTGTCTGTCGGGTTAAGGGAACTGTATTTGTTGTCTCGTTTCCCTTCTCTGAACAAGTGAAAACCCTGATGAGACTGCAGAGAAGCTGTGCTGGACATGGAGGATTTTTCAGAGCTGTTCACACTTCGTGGTTTCTCTCATGGAGCCTCCCTAGTCTTTGTGTCTGTTACAGCAAAAGTCATCCAAATCTGAAAGGCTTTTTCAGATCTGTTAGTCTGACCTGGGGAATAGTTAGTGGAAAACTCAGGTTGTGGCTAGCTTGGTTGTGAATCAGGAGATGGCTTAGCAGTTCAAAGGCCCCATTCATCAAATGGTTCGTGTCTGGAGCAGTCACGCAGCCCTGGAGAAGGCCCTTGGGTCCACAGCTGTTGAAAACTATTAACAATGAGAGCTGACGGGTATTTTCTGGGCTGTGCTAAAGGCCACCCCCAGTCAGCATGGATGCAGATGGTCATTTCAGGTTGGGAAGGAGACGGCAGGTGGACGTGATGTTTATTACATTTCTCCCTTACACGTACTTGGTTGTAAAACTGCAGCATCTGAGCTATCCTAGTCTGATGAGTAAGTCTGCTCTGGCAGCGCGTTTTCGTGCTCGGCGCTTGGCGATTGATGAAATTAAACTTAATTTTAAAAAAACCCAAACCCATGTCTGGTATCAATGTAAAAATATATCAAACTCATGTACTAACAGTACAGACTGCAGGCAGATGCAGTAAAAGGAACAGACATCGGAAGCTGGAGGCAGAGGAGATGAAAGTTCTGCAAAAAGTGATATATATAGAGTGAATTGATTTCCCCCCCCCCGATGCCTGAAGAGATTAAAAAGAGAACAGGATGTGAATTGAGGTATGAGACTGACTGTACTGAAAACATTATAATGGTGGGGACAGGTGGGGAGCAAATCAAAGAGCAGCAAACACAACGAATGCGTGTACGACCACAGCCTGTACTAGGAAAGATGAATAGGGCACCACCCATGGGGACACGACCAACTTGAGTTTCTTGAAGACACAAGTCTGGTCAAATATGAGAGGTGGCATTACACTGCTGTCTGGTTTTGTAAAGACAGAATAAAATGAGAGGAATGAGAAGAAAAGGAGAGGGGCAATAATACACATGCATGTATTCAGGGATGATATTTTTTCCCTATCTAGTTCTTGTGATTACAGAGAAAAGCTTGGTAATACGACCCAAAATGCTTAAGACAGTGCATATTCTTATCTTGTGGTTTGGGAATTCAGAGCTTTACAAGCCTCAATTTAACAAATTACTAGAGGACTGAAGGAACTTTTTTCCCACTGAAGAGGGCACTTAAAACTATGTCATAAGCTGAACACTGTGCTTTGGGGGATAGTTTGCTGTTATGCTACTGTTGAATAGGATATTCTTTTCCAGGTAATTTTGGATTTCTAGAGATTACAGTCCCAGTAATACAATAGGAAATGAATGGTTTATTCATTATACAGGTCTATGTAATTCTAGACCTGGGGATGCAGTCTCCCTAGAATACATTATAGCTCTTCACAGCACAGGGAGAGAGCTCCAGGCTTGCTTGTATCCCTATTTCATCCGCTCTGTGAGACCCAGGTCTTTGTGGCAACTGATTCAAATGTAATGAATCTCAGGAGATTCACATTAACTTTGGCATGTGGAATATGTAAGATTACTCTGAAGGCTTCCTTGGAAATTCATGCTTTGACAGAAAATAAGGATCAACATCAAATCGGGAAAGAAAGTGTCTGCCTTCCACTTCAGGTGGAACGTTTGGCTTTGAGCATGCGTGACTGCAATGAATGTGCCTCATATTCCTTTTCTTTAAAGACCGGTCTTCCTAGTTGGATTTCCTGGGGTGCACGGATGCCCCCGGATGGTATCTCTGGCCGGGAAGCTCAGCCTCTAGAAATAAATGAGTGTGTAAATCATGGCGCGTCCAAACTAAAAGATTTAATGTGACAGAGCTTCTGGGTCTTGTGATGTCTGAATCCACGCGGCAAATCTCGGGACACAATTGTTTGAGTTTTCTCTGGGTTGCAGATGGGCCTTGAAATTCTTCCAAGAGCTGATGATATTTCAAGGTACTTCTTAAGATAATTCAGCACGTTCTGTTAGATGGGAACCAGAAGTGGGAGGGCAAAAACGCTTGTAGTGTTAAGTCATATCCAAGCCAAAGGCTAATGGAAGAGGACTTTGCATCATATAAGCATATCATAAGTATACAGTAGGCAAATATTCCCTGGCTGTTTGGACCCCAGCTGCTCTCAACACGTTGATCCAGTGATTATCCAAGATTTTCATTTTTGCATCTTTGAGATAAGATGTAGTTCCCATGCTTTAAATTCCCTATTTCAAGTATCATCACTCCCACTCGACAGAATTATTGACCTAGGTTAATATTATAGCTGCTGAGACAAAGAGCAAAACAATGAGATTATAACAAATTAAGAATGTTGGATGAATCATGAAATTTCTTCCCTGCCCTAATAAAACAGGGGGGGAAACACAATTAAGTTTAATAACTCTAGCATGTGAGAATCAAAGTTATGAAGGACTATTTATCATGGAGATCCTGACAGTAAATAGAAAATGAAATAATATCCATGCTCCATAAGAACAGGGTACTTTATCTGTTTGTTATTAAATCACCCATCCTCAACCTTGCTCATTGCTTACCCATGATTTTGATGGATGATGACCCGTAATCTGCCATTCAAGATACTATGAAATGATTTCGACCCTTGCAAATAGAGGGAGTTATGTTTGAAATCAGTGGGTTAAATCCCTCACTGAAGACTGCATCCCTTAAACCGAGCTCTGTGTTGACTTTATCATTATACGCTCAGAAAACTTCGTGCTTAACAGGCAATTTGAATGCTGGATGTAATCTGGTACGTCCATACTGTACACTTCACCAAGAGTGCTCATAGTAGTGAGGATTCTCAATTATCCTTCTCAGCATCTAAGACTTCTGGAGGATTCCCCAGAGCGTGGTGCAGCCGCAGATGGTGACCGCTGGGACTCCTCTGATCAGATATAGGTGCCTCCACTGCTCCCTGGTCCCCTCTTTACAGTCAGTGGGGAATATAGGCACCCAGATGGATGAATTATCCCTTCCACAGAGCTGTGTGTGTCTCCTGCCTAATGGAACAGAAAACTTGGCTCACTGGGGTGTGGGTGTTGACCTCGTAGATGTCCACTGTTAAATGCTGTGGATCCCATCCTTTACTCTTCTTCCTGCACGCCCCTTTGGGCAGTGGTTTTATGAATATGTGATTAGAGCAACCTTCTCCATGGTGTTCAGTGGTTGTGTTGGTGCCGTTGAAAAATGGTGTGAGTTACTTTGTGAGGATCTGAATTATGCAAGAGACTGTATCCGTGTTCTGCTAATACAGTTGTTATAAAGGTGCAGTTGTGACTTAAAGCTACTTTACAGTCCTTTGGTATTGAGCTCCTTCTGCTGAACTCAGGATTCCAACAGTGATCAAAGAGCAAAAGTTTGAAGGATTGGGCACTTCAGCATGGACTACTGGCTTTGCCTTTGCCGTAGCTCCAGCAAATTCCATTGGGAATTCTCAAATTCATTCTTGCAGATCAGGACTTCTTACAGCTGTAGAATTGCTGGAGGCCTTCAAATATTATAAAGGAGTTCCCAACATCCTAAACGGGGGCTGGAGCCAGGGGCAAATACCTCATTGTGGGATGAAGGAAAAGAGCCTGGATGTGGAAGTGAAGCCCTTCTGTGCAGTGCTGAGCTGCTGTCCTGTGCAAGATCCATGGAGCAGCTTCCCACATCATGAGACTCACACAGGTTACCTCAATAATAAGGCAAGTAGAGAAGCCGGCATAGCACAGTAACTGGTTTCTCTTTCACACAGCCATCCTCGGTGATTTTAAACTTCGGATGAAACTGGGAGACTTGTCAGTCGTCCTCCGAATCTGAATTTTCCTCTCCATTTGGTACTTGCAGCTCCCTTTAATAAAGAAGAGGCAGTTAAAAACATCCAGAGCCGTGACTTGAAAAGAGATGTTCCCTCAACAGGCGTTGCTATTGATCTGATCAGAGTAGCCAGCCACTACCTCTGTGGGGAGAAGCCTCTGGCTGCAGTGATCTATGTTGCAGTTAAACTTCCAACTGTGCACGAATCGAGAGTGGGATCTGCCCCACTTGTTTCATACTCTGTTTTCACAGCTGTAGCTATTTCCAGAAATTGCATGGGCACGCAATGGCAAAAGCCCAACTGCGTTGAAGTCAGGGATGTCGCAGAAATCAGGTTTTCATCAGCACCGCTTGGTTCAGCTGAACTCCTGGAGAGTCCCTGGAATAATTCAGGCCTTTTTTGAAACCTGTGTATGTACGTACCCCCTGTAAACTCTGTACACATTAGCTAAAGAAAAAATTCCCTTCCGTCTCTCAGTGTTAGCACCGTGTTTCCTTTAAATTGACCATTAGGTGTTCGTTCTCCTTTTGCACCTTCAGGCAACTGCTGGGGACTCAGTGCCACTGTCCCAGGCCACCAGCCACGCAGTGCCAGGTAACTGTGCCATGCTTTTCCATGTCAGGTTGTCCCTGTTGCTGTCCCTAGACATTGTGCAGCCGCTCCTGCACCAGTACGGAGCAGAGAGAGATGCAAACCAGTCCTGCCCTGAGGTGGAGAGAGGCAGTGGCATGCCACAGGAGGACAGAGGCTCTTTGAAACTGGGGGATGTTCTGTATTCATATTATTCCATGTGCTTTCAGATCACCACAGATGCCTTTGTACCAGGGCAGCAATTTAAAACAGCCCTGAGTGGTATTGTAGCTTGCTGGGTCCCAGCAAGTGCTGAATATGGAAGAGCAAATGTTCCTTCATCCTTGAGCAGAGGATGGAATCTGCCCCTGAATAAAGTTTGCCTTGAACTCTGCTTCCCCTGGTTTAGACTTCATCTCGGGCTTTGGTTGTTGGTTTGTTTGCCTTTTTTTTCCCCCTTCACGCACTAAATGTTTAATGAGTGCTCTAAGCGTTCAGGCATCATGAAGTTTCAAAAGTTCTCATGTTCAATGCATTTAAGACGCAAATAAAATGAAAAAAAAATTACTGCCAGCGGGCAAATCCATTTTACTCTGTCATAAATGGCCAGCATGCCATGCAAAACAAAGGGACTTGAGGAGTGGAGCAGTTGAGAAAGTAGCAGCCAGGAGATCTTATTTGCGGGAGTCACAGATGGAAGAAATAATTTACTTGCATTCTGATTAACAACAGTAATAAAAGCTGCACGCACAGCTTTTGTTGTGCCCACCCTCCATCCCTTAATACAGTAACTCCTGATATTTCATTGCTTAGTCAGCAGTTCCTAGAAACTACACCTTGGCCCACCTCAACGTTGAGGACTTCGGACCTGCAAAGTTCTACATCTTCCAACCTGTGGACAGTGGCAGATTTATTTGAGTGTAGTTACCTGCTATATACGTGGGTAAAATGTGTAGATGGCTAAATGGCCCTGCTAGGCGAGAAAGTCCTAGCTTAGGTTTGGCTCGCACAAGCCTGCCTGTCTCCCAGGAGAAAGCATCTCCTTAAAAAGATCAGGGATTCGATACAGCACGGTGTGTTGGGTGCAGCCAGAGCGCTCACTCTCATACTGATTTTTTGGGGACTTGTCAGAGTCAGTAGTGATAAAGCTGTGTGGGCAGACCTTTGTTTTACTTATTTTCCTTCTCCCTTTCTCTCCCATGGTCAGCAGTAACTCTGCTCCACTGTGTTTTCACAGCCATCTCCAGGACCGAAGTGGCCTCTGTTGTCCTGCCAGGATTGTATATTGACCTTTGTTTGTCCCTGTGCCAAGTCTCACCTGGGTATGGCTTCACCTCTTCCAGCCTGAGGACTGCTCTTCTCCTCTACAATGTCCTTGGTTCACACGAGGCTTTGAAGAATCGCTTAATGGAAAAAGCCATCTGAGGAGAGAGGAAACCCTCGTCAGAAACAGCGGCTGATCAAGATGTGTCCTAAACACCATTGTGAACATGACCCTTTGCTCCAAACAGCTTGTCATCGGTACTCGTCTCGTCACACGGACTCAAGTTGATTGCCAAACATGCAGCTGTCATAGTTGGGGTAAATATGCTACAGCACTTGCTTCTCAGCAAGTGGAGCTTTGGCCTCAGGCTAGAGATCTCAATTGTTTGAGATACTTTTGTGTGGCTCCACATCCCTCATTTGATGGATATCTATGGGTATTACTTCTGCTTGCCTTTGTAGCAATTTCTTTCATGCTTCTTTGCAAATAAAGACTGTATATTTATATCCTAATAGCCTTGCTTGACTTGGGAGACTATTAAGAAGTGACATCCTCTTTCATTTTTGATGTCTTGCTCCTGTCAGAGAAGAAACAAGTGAGCTGGGAGGAAGTCCTTGAATTTAATGGTGCTAGTAATCAGTAATGATTTCTCCAGGTTAGCTCTGATAGCTGTGCATCTCTTAGGAGGACAGGTTAAGAGCATGTCTGACATTGCAGAGAAATGAGTTGTGTACTGCTGCAAAGACTTTTCTTTGCACAAGTTCAAACATTTTACACCCGATGCATTTCTGCATGCCCAAGATCAGCAGTAATGATCATCTTTTTCCACTAAATCTTGATTAGATTTCTCTCTCCTCATTCCTTATGATTAATCAATGGACCATTATCTCCTTCCTTGCCTGTGTCCATGCATTTTGGAAGTTGTTGAGCAACAAAGCATAAACATTCAGGAAGGAGTGTAGAGAATACCTCTACTGATAGCAACGGGGGCTAAGAGCCAGCGGATGCTATTTTCTAGAGGACCCTTCTCTTCCATTGCTAATATTGCTGCAGGCTAATTCCCGTGCGGACAGTCCACTGGCTGTCAAAAGACTTCAGAACTGTGGATCATAAATTCGCCATGTCAGATGTTCTGAGGCAGACACAGAGATCTGAAGAATTTGTGTAGCTGGACAAGGTGGCTCACAGACCTCCAGATACTGGGGTCTGCTGACAGATGTGTGATGTGACCTCTGCACGTTCCCTCTTTCAGCAGCTGTGTTTGACATCCGGAAAACAGCAGGGCTGCTTGTTTCATGGGTTTGTTTCAAGCCATATTGTACAAAGTCCTTTAAGTTCAAACCTCCTTCCGCTGAATCTGACAATGTTTTCACCCTCTCTTTTAGCTGCGGTTGATCAGTGAAGCTTTCTCTCTCCTTTTCTGCATTCATACAGTTTGGAACAACAGACATATAGGAAAGGAATCAAGGAAAACTATTCTAACAGCAAACTTTCAGAAATTCCAGATATCCCAAATTGTTCGCTAAAACATTACCCAGGACATCAAAACTAACTGTCCATTTTGACACAGATTGTCCTACTGTGTGTTGGATTTTCAGTATCAGTCTCTTTAATGCTTATTAAAATGAATGTAATACAAAGGTCAATGAATGAAATACAAAGTATAACAGACATTAAGGAACTGAAATATAGGTAGTAAAACAGAAACGTATGAAGTACCTGAAATGTATTCTGCATCCAAGCAATGCTTGCAGTTATGCCAGGTTCTGTAGGATCACCACTATTCCATCACAGTGAAGAGACTAATAATTTGTTGTTTCTAGTGACAAGTCTGCTCAGGACAATTTTCATTGCATATCCACTTACCTGGGTTGAGAGGGGACTGTCAGAACTGCAGTGCTTTGAGAAAGTTCTTTGCAAACTTAGGACAAATAAATAAAGACGTGCAAAGAAGCAGCAGAGCTCTGAAGGCAGAGAAGCGTAACCACGTTGGGCAGGATTGTCTCCCAGATCGCACGATCTCATCCAGAGCAGAATCTATAAAACAACACCGACAGCTTCGGAGTTGTTAGGGCTTTGCTCAGATGAATCACCCCTCGCTGGGTTCTAAAGCCAGGAGCAGTTGTGGAGAAGCAGGCAGCCTTTCCAAACGCATTGCTGCGGCAAGGTACTGAGCCAACAGTACGTCCCTGCAGGCGAACGGAATCAAGGACGGAATCAAGATAAACCAGCCTGCTGGCTCTGTTGCCTCTATTCCACACTGGGTTTTTTGTCCCTCCTGGATCAGCCGAAGATAAAATCTTCCTCTTCACACCTTGTTGAGGTTCTAGCTGTCGTTCCAGACTTTGGGATGTCCGTACCTTTGCCCAGGTCCCGCTTGCCCAGGCAGAGAACCACCAAGCTGTCGTGAGCGCTTCCGTATTATCTGCTTGCATGTGCTAGTGATCATGACCATGACTACAGCCGACTTTTGTTAACCTGAGTACAGTTATCGGGCAAGGCAGCGTGAGGCTCAGCATCAGTTAATCATCCTCTGTTCCCTCAGGTTCTTGGGGTGATTCGGAAATGTTGCTGAATTGCGGGATGTTGTAGCCTTACAATGCACCCTACCAAAGCGAGTAAGTCCAAAGTTTGCATGGGTACATCAGTGTCTGCTTTAGTCAGGATAAGAGGGACTGGAGTGTAGATTTATTACAGGCAGTGCTTTCCTTGGGGGGAAGGGGAGGTGGCTGCAGTGTGCAATGGCAAAGAGGAAGGTGGGGAACTTCAGATACTGTTCATAAAGGTAATTTTAAACAAATTTTTAACAAGGGATAAGGTAGAAAGATCCTCAGCCACCTTTTTGCTTTGTGTAGTCTCAGGAGACAAGGCACAACCCTCTTCTGAGTACATTGCGTTAAACCATGGACCAGTGCCTACAAAGCCACATTGTGATTTCCTTTATGTCTTTTTTCCTCCCTTTCTCAAATTAGAATTACCCAGAGAAGCTGTAACCTTAAGCAAAACTTAAGCATTTAAGTGCTTCATCAGACAGAAGGATGGTGTCCCAGAGGATGCCACAAGGAGAAAATCTTATTAAAGCAAACACTCTGTCCCTACAAGAGTGCTTGCTCTGTAGTAAGTTCCTCTCCTAAGCACACTACAGCAAGCTCATGGTTGTTTCCTAATTATACAGCAGAAACTTTCCCTAACACTCTTGCATTTGTGATATACACACAGCTTTTTAATCAAATGCTTGTCATTGTCTTTCCTCCTTTTTTTTTTTTTTAAAGTCTTTAGGATGTATTTAGATTCCCTCCAACTTTTTCTATCGCCACAGGACCTAGAAATTTAATTTCTTGCTTGTGCTATGCCTTGCACATCATCACAGGACTTTGAAATCTCATGCTTTAACAGCCCCCACCAGCTATTACAAAGCCCCAAAACCTGGTTGGTTTTTTGTTATTGTTGTTGATTAACCACAGCTTCCCTGCGTGTCAGTTAGTCCTGCCGTCCCTTCCTAGTTGACTCCTTAAAACGGACTGTTCTGGAGCCACGTCACTCGTGGTGCCTCAGCCCACCTGAAGCCAGAGGGTGTGAAGGTTGTAGATCCCAGCGGGAACATGTTCCAGTAGGCACAACCTTGTGGAAGGGCGTCAGAATTGGTTCCCACCCCCTGGAATTTGGCTAGAGGGAAATCATGGGAAATATTATTTAGGGCCTTATTTTTACCCTTGTTTGGATCATGCTGAGCAAAATTATAGAAACAATGTGAAAATCAGGCAGTCTTTATTCTACTCCGTGCATTGAGTACAATAGCAACTTTTCCCGTTAACTCTTAAAACCTCCGCTAACTTTTCTGAACAGCTTCTATATTTTTCAATCATTTTTCCAATTTTTCATTACTGTTTTGTCCCTTCTATTCTATAAAGAAGGATGAAAATTAAAACACATAAAAACTTCAATTTCTGCAGTATGGATCTATTGGTAGATAAAAACCTGCTACAAATCATTAATTCAAGATGCAGTTTGAGATGCTGCTGTGAAGATGCCACGGTGACATTGAAGCACAGACACCTCATGGGATTTTCTGTCTGGCACAGATAACCAGATACCGGCTAACCAGCCGCCTAGCCAGCTCCGGGTGTATCACGGGGCAGCTGAAAACTCTGACTTTCCAGAAGGGCTTCCATTTATGAAGTGCAGATGAGATAAAATCCTGCTCACAGGAATCTCCGAGGGCCCTTTGTCCCTCCAGCTAAATTGCCTCATCTTCTTCCCCGTCTGTAACCTGAACAGAAAGCTTCTGTTAGCACCTGGTTGCCCTTTTTTTGAGAATGCTTTGAAATCTCTAGCAGAATTGTTCTAAGGATGAGCTTGTGTAGAAATTCATCCTCTGGGTGGTATAAAAAACCCAGAAAACTTGCATTTAACTTCCTATTTTTTCCCCTTATACATGCACTTTTCTCAACATCAGTGCTGTACTGAAGTTCTTCAGTCTCTGTCTTCATCTCCCTGAACCTTTTCCCAGTATTATTTCTTTTCCTGGTCTGATTTGTGTATGGAGGCTCTACTGGGGGAGGTAATGGCTCTTTTGAGAGCTCTATAACGATGGAGCATCCATTGCTGTGACTGGCAGGGTGCGTTCCAGTGTTTTGCAGTACTGACTATAATCTCTTATTTGATTTCATCCTCCTTCTTCAGATAACAGAAAATCATAGAAACCACTTAGCTTTAACTGCAGAAGAACAGCCAGACATCTCTCCAATCAAGAAACACACACAAGACCTGCGCTGGATGGCTTTATTAACAGAATGCTACACAAGATTTTAAAACGTGGGCTTTGTTGTGTTAATTACGCTGTTTATCTGAAATGGTCCATAAAAATGTACTTTTATAAGCATGTGTATATATATCTCACCATGATAGTCATATTTAGAGAAAATGAATTAAGGAGAAAACACTCTAAAGACCTGTGCTGCTATATAAACACTGTAATGAGTGTTATCAGCGGTAGCTGTGGATGAATCATACTTTGCAGATCCCAGACTCACTAGTTTGCAGAGGGTCAAAGCAAACCTTCTGGAGAGGGTGGTCACGCGTCCCGGTTCCTGTTCAATGGCCCCCCTTTGGGCACAGCGTGGACAGGGCTATCGGGGGGTCCAAACTCCGGTCTCTGGGTGGGCAGAGGTAGAAACGGGCGCTTTGCAGGGCAATACTGGAAGCTGCTTTGGAAGCAAAGGCAAGAGGTCGGGGGAGCCCGAGTGAATGTAAAACTGGTGGCACAGGCTGGCAGCGGCAGCTTGTACCCGCTGCTGCAGTGGGGCAGGTTTCACCCAAATATAGTGCATTATTTTATCATAGAATCACAGAATGGTTTGGGTTGGAAAGGACCTTCA
>RSEF01000023.1:3936392-3984347 GCA_003993805.1 Himantopus leucocephalus | reverse complement strand
CCCCCCTCGCCCTGCTGGCCACACTCCTCCTGATGCAGCCCAGCGGCTCCAGCCCTCGCAGCATCAATTTACCTATATTATCTGAACATTAGTGGTCCTGAATAAAACTGGAGTGCTGAGCCCAGTGTGAGCATACTGTAGGGGGGAGCTACTGCCCACAGGAGTTTGGACTTTGATTAGCCAGACAGCACAAGTGAAGAGGAGGCGAAGTGATGCTTGCCGGGAGCGCGGCAGGGCGGTGGCAGGGCTGGCTTTTGAACCTGTCTGTCGTTCCCACCGGTGCCTGCTTCATTGGGGGTGACATCGCCACTCCTACCTGGCAGATTGAATCTCTCCGAAAGAGCTCTGAGCTAACGAGCACCATCATAAGGGGACGTGAGCATCCGTAGCTGAAATTCATTCTGGCTGAGGTCTGTGCTGTTCCGAATTTCTCTCTCTTAATACCTGTAAACTGAACTCTGTGCCCTTGAAGGGCATCCCTGAAGCTCACCAGCATCACAAGAAGCCCTTTAGTTCGTGATGCGGGAACTGACATAGGAGCAAACAATTCATTTTTGAACAATTCAGTTCAATATAATGCAGTTACAATAATTGTTACGAAATTCAGTTATAATACAGGCAGGATGTCAATGGCCGCGTATCGTGTGAGCTAGGGGATGAAAGTCATGCAGTGACAATGGGAGTGGGAGAACCTAAATAACATCACTAGTGATAAAATAAGGAATTAGTTTGCATTTCCACCTTCCGTTCTCTAAAAAAAAAAGCCTTCAAATTGAACTGACACACTCCCGTGAATCTTGCAAAAATGTAGGAAATAGGCGAATATAAGAAGTTTAATACCACGGCTCTGTTCCCTGCTATGAGAGTTGTTCGTGCTGCCTGTATTAGAAGGCTGGGCTTTCTCTGTCTGTACTCAAAGAGAAAAATACTTCCTTCAGCAGCTGACTTCAGAGTATTTGAGTAAATCATATGTGGATCTGATATTGCTAGCCAAGATTTGTAGACTTCTGTGGTTTTGGGCAATTACATAGAAGTAAAAAAACCCTGCTTTTTTGGTGATTCTCTTATTCAATTGAACCACCAACCGTCAAAGGTCCATCCATCACAGCAGCACGCTCCATTCAGATAATCATGCAATGCAAGGAGAAACCATTTGAGCTATAAATCTGAAAATGTGGGCTAGGTAATATGATCTGCAGGTAAATTAAACTTGCTTTGAATAGCTGAGCTGTACATAATAATAAATGCTGGATAAGGACAGGTGAACAATAAGAAATAAGCAGCCAAAGCTCTTTCTGGAAACTTTAGTGGAAGAAGTTTTCTCCCTTGCTTCTGGGATAAGCAGCAAATTAAAACAGGGTAAGTTCAGCTGTTAGCAATGATCAGGTGAGTGCTGTTGGGGCTGAAGGTACAAGTACCTCCACCCAGGGCCCCTCAGAGCTCTCAGCTGGAGAAGGGGAGATGGGCTGTTGCCCAGGGCTTTGCACCGGAGGGGGCTTCTGAAGCCTGGGGGTTGCAGTACCCCTCTTTTACGGAAGCCAGGAGTTTTAACCTGACTGTGTGACCTGCTTATATACGACAGCAGAGAAAGGAGCCGAAACCAGCTTCCAGAGATCTGAGGTAAGGACAGAGCTGCTGGCCCATCACTGTGGGCCCTGGGCTTGGGTGATTCCTGCTTTGGGTTCAGGCTCTAAGAAAGCTTCTAGATGATTCATGCTGCTGGGACAAATCCTCATACAGGCTTGAAGTTCTGTAGGAAGGCCAGTGCTCTAACAGCAGAGGAACCTTGGTTAGAGGTGTCAGGAGGGGGCAACTGCTACAGAACTACTTGAAGTTGCAATTGCTGAAGAGATGAAAATAACTACAGCAGATGGTGAGGGTGCAGATATAAATACTGAGTCTGGCAGGCAGTTTCAGAGCTGAAACGCTTTCTGGTCACCCAGCTAAAAATGATCTTGTGGGAATGAGTTGCTTCCAGGAATAGCAAATGGCACATCCCCAGCCATGCAGGGATGCTTGGGTGAATGTGGGTACGTGGATTGCTTGTCTCTTCATGATCTTCCCCCAAAATGTCATTTCTGCTTAGCCTGTCTGGGGGGAAGAAGTGTGATATGTAAGTGGAGAGACAAGGTACGGAAAGTCCCAGCTCTTATGGGGTCTTGAAATTCAGGGTGGTCTACCTGCAGGGCAGCCCTGGCATTTCTCACCATAGTGGTACAGCTCTTTTGGGGTTCTGTGGGTACTGAGAGGATGTTGGCTCCTGTTTTTTTTCTGGCAATGTGAAGTGCAAAGCTGTGCCCCTAAAGTAAATCCTGCACTCCTGGAGAGCCTTGCAGCAGAGCAGCCCCGCTGCCAGTGGGGGCTAAGCCTGAAGCAAGTGTAGCCAAGTGCATTTGCACAAAGCCCTTTTCACGGGTTATGTTTTACCTCGTTTTTGTTCAGGGATATTAGCACGTAGGAAGCCGTTTTCTGTACAGATCAGCTGATGCACGGTAGCTTGTTAAGCTACAGTAACTCTGCTTCATATCTGAGTCTTTGTATTACTCCAGTGTTTTTTCCAGACCTGCAGCAGGTCATGGGGAAGTGATAATGGTGTTCACATGGTGCAGTGCACACTTGGCAAGTGTGAAGTTCAGATTCAGCTGCTGTAATCCTAATCTCGTAATAAAAGGCACCTGGACATCAAGCAGTCCTTTGGCTTCAAATTGCAGTGCTGCAATAAAGATGCCAATTTAGCCCTGGTGAAACAGTTTTGCTTATCACAATGCTTATAGTATTCCCTGCAGCTACTTATAGAAAACAGCAAGTCAATGGGTAACATTATTGTGTGAAGATAACTGGCAGTTTAACAAAAGAGGTCCCCTCTATGGAGAACTCAAACACTTTTGTGGGATTTCGGGTCTTTTTATCCTATGGAATTGTCCCTGAGAACAACACGTGTCATCTGTCAATGTCCTCTGTGTAGGAAGATGAAGAAAATAGCCTGAAATGTATGATGCAGTGTTACCAACTCCCGTTTCCCTACTTCTTTTGGGATAAGGTAGAGATAAGAAGGTTATTTCTACCTGCTGGTTTCCTAGCTAGAGGGAGGAGTATCAGATGTAGCAATACTTTGAGGTATAGAGTCTGTGGTAGGTTTAAATTCCTCTTGCTGACCATTGGATTTGTGCTCCATTTCCATGGAAAATACTGATGTGCATGTGTAAAGCATGTCTAGATTCCCTGGAAAAGGATTTTGCTCATGGGGGAGCTGCTTTCAAAATTTCTGGGTTAGGGTAAAATGGAGTGTCTCAGTTGCTGCCCAAATGTAAAGTATTCTGGATGTGAACTGTTGTGGTAATTAACTAATGGTCTGCATGAAGACAAAGCAGGGCTTCCCTGCCCTGAGGCTGAAAAAGAGGAGGAAAAAACCTCTCCTACCAAGAGGAGAAAGGGTAGCAAGGCAGAGTGGCTGGAAAGCCACCTGGCAGAGAAGGGCCTGGGGGTGGTGGTCCACAGCTGGCTGAAGAGGAGCTGGCAGAGTATATGGGTGGCCATGGGGGCCAACAGTGTCCTGGCCTGTGTCAGCCATAGTGCGGCCAGCAGGGCTGGGGCAGTGACCCCACCTCGAGTGCTGTGTTCAGTTTTGGGCCCCTCACGACAAGAACGACATGGAGGGGCTGGAGCGTGTCCAGAGAAGGGCAACGGAGCTGAGAGGGGTCTGGAGCACAAGTCTGATGAGGAATAGCTGAGGGACCTGGGGGTGTTCAGCCTGGAGAAGAGGAGGCTGAGGGGAGACCTTCTCGCTCTCTACAGCTCCCTGAAAGGAGGGGGTAGTGAGGGGGGATTGGTCTCTGCTCCCAAGGAACAGGTCATGGGACAAGAGGGAATGGTGTCAAGTGGTGCCAGGGGAGGTTTAGGATGGATATTGGGACGAAAGTCTTCACTGAAAGGGTTATCAACCATTGGAACAGGCTGCCCAGGGACATGGCGGAGTCGCCATCCCTGGAGGTATTTAAAAGATGTGTAGATGTGGTGCTGAGGGACATGGGTTAGTGGTGGGTTTGGCAGTGTTGGGTTAACGGTTGGACTCGATCTGAAAGGTGTCTTCCAACCTAGAGGATTCTGTGGAAAGGTCTTGCCTAAGGGGGTCTTTAAATGCAGCTCTGGGACTGAGCTGTGAGTGTGTTTTAAACAAACAGCCGTTCCTCCCCTGCCTGCCAGCCAGCGCACCCCCAGCGCTGCAAAAGCAAACCTGCTCTGTGTCCCGGGCCATGGCTCAGCATCCTCCTGTCAGTCTCAGCTCCGCCTCCCTTCAGTCCGAGGGGATGCCACTTCCAGACACCTCCATGGGGTACCGCTTGATGGATCCGAGTGCAAAGCAGCATAAATAAAATTCACTGATACAATGACTTTCTCTCCTAAAGGTTAGAAGATAGGGACTTAAATCTGGTATTGCTGTCCTTCTGTGGTCAGGTTGGAAAGGTCACTGGAAAGCAACCGGTTTCCTTGCGAGATCAGGATGGATCCAATACCATAGCTTTGAAAAGGCGGCATGGCTTCTGATGCCTGCTCCCACCTCCGTGTGCCGCTGTATTCTCTGCTAGTGTTACTGCTTGGGACGAGCTCTTCCAACAGCCTGTGTAGCGTAGGAGCATGAGGCTGTTTGGCGCTCACTTATGCCAGCGCTCTCTCCAATACCAGGTAGTTAACGGGTTTCCAAACCTTAATTGCCAAGGCTGCTTTTAATGTCATCATTGCAAATGGTAAAACCAACCACAAAAACATTGTCCAAGGAAGAGAAGCTTGTTCTTGCTCAGTTTCACATGGACTTTGGCGGTGTCTGTCCTGTCCTTGGTGCGGAGACGGGCAGGATCAGCTGTTGCCGCTCTGCTCAGGGGGCTCTTCTGCACTGTGTTACCCTTCAGCTTGCCGTAATATGGCAGTGCCTTGGAGGGTCTGGATATATGCGTAGTGTTTGGACACAAACTTGTGTGGCAAAGAAAGCCTAAAGTTTAATATGCCCAGCATTGGCCAGCTGTTAAGAAAGCATCGGATAAAGGACACAGTGGGCAAGTGGCAGGCGTGAGGAGGGAGAAGTCAGACTTTCTGCAGTTGAGGCTATGAGGATGCGGAGATTCCCATAGCACGGACACTTTCCCGGGAGATGTCTCAGGGCGGACTGCACAGCATCAGCAGGTTTCTTTCCCTTGCACCAGAAAAGTGCAAATCTGTCATTGTCTGGGCTCTCCAGCTGCTGCTGAACCTGCCCTGGGAGAGCAGAGGGATACTGATCCTACTGGGAAACCCCCTCCATATGCAAAGACTTAAGGCACTGCCTGAATCTTGTTATTTTACATCCTCGTGACACTGAGTAGGATGTAATTCGATGTAGGTATTGCTAAGACCCTGCTTTGAAGGAGTTGCAAGTGGAGTTCGATGGGCTCTCCCAGACTGGCAGTGGAAAGGAGAGGAATGAGTCACACACAGAAGTGCCACCACCAGTTCAGGACACCCTGACCCTGTGGTGTAGGCTGGGGAGCACCGTGGTGTGTCTTCACTGCAGAATCAAAGCTGTGAAATCCTGGCTTCTGGGGAAAAGAAGCAGCTTGTGCAGCCACCCATGCCTTTTCGTTAAAACAAAGGTAATAAAGAAAATTAGCAGCCTGAAGTGGCTTTTTGTTGTTGGGTGGTTTTTTATTAATTGAAGATTTCTTAAGAAATCAAGTGTCAGAAAGCCTTTTAGGAGATTGTATCAAAGCTTGAATTTCAGGTGCCACTTCAGATGGTGAAGTGATGGGTAAGCAGTTGATGTGACTGTTTTCTGAACGCACAAGGAGCCTTATTTATGGTAACAGGAGTTGTAGAGAGAAATGCCCAGCATGTACCCACCGGTGCTTCAGCTGCATGGAAACTGATGTGACTCTGTGTATGTAAATGAACTTGTGGTACACCTGTATGGTATGGGTTAAGTTCATTTTTCTTTGGAAATCATGGGGGACACCAAATGTGGCAAGACAAAGGTGGCTGTGGGTTCCCCTTTCCCTCCGTACTTCATCTGTCACCAACTCACAAGTGATAGGCAACAGGACTTAATTTTTTCCTTTCCAGATAGGTGTTAATTGCTATGCATGTAGTGGGGAGTACTGGTGGAGCCCTCTGTCCATCGAGCAATCCGCTTGTCCTGTTTGTGTGCTCCTTTGCATGGCTTCCCTGGAGAAATAGTTGCTGATGCTCAAGATCTGCCTCCAGAGCACAGGACTGATTGTTGGGCTCAAGGCTATTTAGTTAAAACAGCGATTCCAGTAATTTCATAATCTTAAAAGTCAGCCTCAAGGATGTCTTACTGGCAGCTGGGTTGGATCCTTAAGTGACCAGGGAGTGAATATGCCCTAAATACCTTTAACTGTATAGAGGCAAGCAGGTGAATTAGTTTTCTGTGGAAAGATTAGTTTTCCTGTGTTGGGTCTCATCATCCATTTTTCAAACAGTAGGGCTAAAATTGAAGGAACTTGGTGATGAGCTCTCAATCTTCTAGTGCTGATCACCCCCTTCCCGAATAGCTGTGTTCTAGGGATGGTGGGTGACTGCGGGCAGCGCGCTTCCAGCTTTCAAACCACAGTTCTCCAGCTGTCCTGTAGTCCACTGACTGGAGCAGTGAACTTCCTTGGAGAAGATAAGTGTCTGTGAACATCTGTCCTTTTCTGGAGGAGAGCAGTAACAACAACCTAGCTCCGCAGAGCGGCTGCAGGGATGGCTGTCATGCTCGATTCGGGTTTGCCTCTCTGGTTTCCATTTGAACTAGAGTGATAAGGGGAGGGTGTCATGACTGCAGGGATTTCTCTACACTGAACCATAAATCCCTTCTGTGGCCATCATCATGCTGCATGACTGCTCCATTTAAGCTGCACTTGCTCGTCTAGCATTTGTCCCTCTGGACTTGGCATTTTACACTTGTCTGCATTAAATTGCATTTACTGGCTGAGTCACCTAAAAGATGCAAATCCTCTGGAATCCGGGTGTATTGTGCTTGCTCTCAGTGGGAGGAGTAGGAGAGTGGGATATAAACATATTCTTTCTTTCCCAGCTCTTATGAATATCTTCTGAGCTATGAACAAATGTCTGAAGGTGTCATTGGTGGTTTTGGTGTTTTTTTTGTACATTTACTTGACTGTGAACAAATCCACAGCATCTTCTGGGATGTCGATCCCACTCAGACCCCAGCTATAAATCCTGTCTGGGCTCTGGTTTTGCTGGGGATTTGCTTTTGCTTTTGTCGCAGTACCCAAGAGGGGAACCTGTTGTATTATTCTATAAAGATTCACTGTAAGCAATTCCCCAACCTCAGGAGGCTGTAATCTAACTACATCTGGAAGGATTAGCCTTGATTTGCAGGTGGAAATCTGGGACTAAGCAAGCCAGCAGCTCGCCCGGAGTTGGGTGGTGGCTTTGCAGGATTGTTGGTTTAGTACTCCCTCAGGTAGATGTGGGTTGCAAAGTACCACGAAGAACAGGTAATTCACCTGGAGACTGTGTTATGCCATCCAGCAGTTCCCCATCCCTCCGGACCATGTCAACAGAAGTGTTGGGCTAGTCCGAACTCCCGAGGCAGAAGCGAAGTTGGGAACTGGGGATTCAGAGTCTGGCTCCACCGCTGCTTTCAAATGATTCTGAGCTTTATAGTGTATGGATTTTTGGATTACTGATGTTGGATTACATGGTTGCCACGCATTTTCATGCTTGAAACCTAGCCCGGCTGGGGACAAGTGAGATTTTGGGATTATGATGTATGTAACGTCAGCTCAGTGTTCAGGAGTAGTTAAAACAGACTATAAAATGTTAGACATTAGACAATGAATAACAAAATAGAGTACATCCTTACACCACTGTATAAACCGGGGGTTTGCTCACACCTCGAACTTGTGCAGTTCTTCCCACATCTGTAAATAGATGTATTGGGAAGAGGAGGGCAGGAAGGGTGGTTATGGTCTGCAGTGGCTTCATTCTGCAAGAGTCATCTGGGCTTGAATTCAGCTCGGAAAAGGAGGACTTTGGGGGTGAAGGTGTTCTACAGAGGTCTATGATGGAGGTCTGCAGAGCCAAGTATGGTCTGGCGATGTTGCACAGCTGTAGCTGTTCTCTTCTAGCACAAGAACTGGGAGCTGTCAAATGAAGACAGCAGGAGCCAAGTTCAAAATGGACAAGAAGCAAAACCTGTGGAGGTGCTTCTCAAAAAGGTGTTGTGTGTGCAACAACTGCATACAGGCTGGGGGACAACTGGGCAAGCGCCTGGAGGGAGACCCATTTGGGATCCACTCAGCCCGGAGTTTACGCCTCAGTCCTTCCCAAAGGACTGCACCATGGACGATGCGTGAAGGTGGCTTTGCCGTGCCTGGGGTCTGCCCTGGCACGGGGCACCCCCGGCGCTCTCGGGTTGTTTCCCTTCTCGCTGTAGGGCCCGTTGGTGCGCGGCTGTGTTAGCAAGTCTGTTAAATAACATTTTCCAGAACCAGCTCCCTCCCTTCAGCTGCAGAGATGTTCTTTCTGTCTCATGAGGATTGCATAAAGCAGCTCTGCGCTCTCTGACAATAACTTGCAATCCTTAATCACTCCTAGTAATTACAACTTTCTCTGGTTTATGCCTCCTCAACTCTAGCTGAGGACAGGAGCTGTTTCATATTTAAATAGTATTATAGCTGGATCGCTCTCCTGGGGAGCTGTTGGTCTTGAAGGCTGAGGTTTAATTCTCTGCACTGCTAATTAGATCAGGAAAACAACGAGGAAGATGTAAGCAGAAGGTTTGTAGGGGCGTGTTAACAAACACGTCTCCTTTCGCTTTAGGAGCGGCGTATGGGCCTCCTGCGATTCAGAAGTGTTCGTTTCTGAGGGAGATAATGGGGAGGAAGAGAAAGAAATGGGTTTTTCTCCCTGGGTGTTGCTTTTGGAGTAATGCAGCAGGAGAAGGAAGCGGGAAGTAAGAGTCCAAAGATCACACTTGACTTGGAAGCGGAGAAGTTCCTTGGTTGGGAGAGGCCCGACGGAGCTGGCAGGGGAGGGGGCCGTCACTGCGCCTTCGTCAAGCTTTTGCTTTGAAATTGCTCTCAATGATAATGGGAGACTTGAGTTTCCCCCACCTTAGATAGATGAAATATCATGAGGGTTTGTTTAAATGTGTTCAGGCCCCGGGACTGACAGCTCCCGGGAGCAGCCAGGCACAAAACCCCCAAGGGATGTGTAACTGCCAGTTGTAAGCTGTGTACAGGACCTTGCTCGAGAGGTAACTATCAAACAGCCATTCTGTTGTGGAGACCAAATGTACTCAAATTCAATGCTTTACAGTAATGAAACAGCCAAAAAATCCATTAAGGCAACGCTGTCGATGTGGTTTTCCTTTTTGAAGTGGAGAAAGCTTGTTAGCAGGGAATGAGGAGGAGGAGCAGAGGGTGAAAGGCTTGCAGGAGGCTTGGAGACTGCTTAAAGACATTGTGTGAGCAGTTCAGAGTAAATGTTTTACCGCCTATCAAAACCATAGCTGAAGTACTTTTAAGAGACCAGTGGTGTGGTTAAACAGGGGTGAAATGGATGTTTTTAGAAGCGGAGGGAGAACCATGCTCCTTAAAGAAACTGAAGGCTCTTAAAGTGCTTAACCGTCGTTGGGCAGTATCAAAAGGTTAAAAGGTAGGAAATAAACAGCAAGTTATTCACTAGGTAGCTAAAATGCAAACAGAGAGGAATTATGTCCCAAGGCTAAATGATTGGAGAGAAAATATCTAATGTTTACGGAGTTGCTTTTTCCCCTCCCCTGCTTATGTTACTCTTGTCTGTGAGGATTTATTAAGCAGAGTAGACCTCATCAGTATGGGGAAAAAGGATTATTTTAGCAGAGGGCAGGTGATGATAATGATAGAAAACTGCTTTTTGCCTGGGAAGAATAAAAACTTGGTGAGAAGCAGGCTGTGGGGGCTTTTTACAGTACTTGGAAGTAGTTAAATGATTTAATCTGCCTATTGTGCTCCCCCTGACAATGCTTTCTGAGCACATGGTCATTAGCCTCTTCAGCTTGTGAAGTTCCTTAAGATGCCTCAGAAAGCTGTTGCTTGCTGAGGTGTGACCGTATCTGTTCCCTGCTGCCGTACTGGTAGTTGCCTCATTTGTGTGAGGATAAGAAATAACACATCCCTGTTTGTCTGCTGGAATTCTTCCTTTATGCCCATTTGGTACATAAAATCCAGGGAGTTTTCAGCCATTGGAGAGAAGCTGAAGTGAGCTGATGTGTCTGGTTCTGGACTTGACTGGGGTCAGAGGGGTTTGGAGCAAAGAGGAGAGCTTGATGGGCTTTGGCTTATGTCCCACAGGAGAGCAAGCATTTGGGCTTCCTTCAGGACACTAGCCAAAACCACCTTTGATCCCTGTTACAACTCCGCTCCTGCTGTTTTCCCCAAACTCTTGTCTTGAACTCCATGCTGGCGTGTGAGTAATCTGCTCGTGTACAACTAATTTCTGCATTTAGTGCATGTTCTCGCTGTCTGCTCGGGAGAGAGCTGTGTGCAGTGGATGAGATGTTACAGCAGGAATTCAGCTTTTGGTATGTCCAAGCTACAATTTGAGAACCTGGATCGGTGGTTTGGTTTTGCACTGTTACGTTTGATATGGTCCTGAGGTGCAAACGCTGCGTTCATGTTCTCAAACGGGCTCCCCAGAAAGACCCTTTCCCTGAGCCACGGAGAGGAAATCCACAGCCCCAAACAAGAGAGTGCCATCTCTAGTGCTCATCTCAGAGCTGTTTCTATTCTAAACCACCGAATATGGAAAATAACCTGCTTCTCCCTGACAATTGGGGGGAAAATAGGCAGCCTCAGAGCACAGTCTTAATTGCTTTCCTTGCTCTAGTGATGGGGCAGTGAAGACCTCCATTGCTGGTCCTGCAGTGCCATGAGTGTCCGCCCTTTGGTTTCCATTCTCCGGGCACTGTCTCTGCCCCCTCTGAGGCTGTGAGCATGACTCAGTTGCCTCCGTACAGCATAGCTTTTTTTTTTCCCCTCTGAAGTCTTATTTTTCATATCATCTTCCAGACATTGCTGCAGGTGGCACTCTTCCCTTCTCCTGCCAGGTCCCATTCCAGCCTTCATGGCCGCAAGTGTCTCCAGAGGGCAGTTCGTTTGGCCTTCACCACTTTGAGATGTGTCGTTCCCTGGAGCTGTGTATTTCTCACCATCAGCCGCCTTTAATGTGAGCCGGTACAGACCTGCACACAAAGGACTGGATTCAGCTGCTCTCGCTTGAACATCTGAAAGCTATTTAACTCTGCTCTTGGTCAACATAAACTAAACCCGATTCAGCCAGATTTAATCTGAAGCAATGCTTTTTACAGCGGATTTACCAAGTTCTTCTTTTTCCAGAGAAAAGGAAAAACTTCAGGCTTAACTTCAGTTATTAAGGGACTGCAAGTTCCTGTAGAGGAGCCTGACTGTAGATGTAGTTTTGCATGAGTCAGAAATAGTTTGTATTTTTCTGAAAAATATTTTGTATGCTGACCTTTTCTCTCAATGGAAGGCAAAACACAGATCACCTCTTTAATGTGGTGCAATTTGAAACGTTTGTCTTTTCAAACTGGGACAAATGGTAAATTGACATTTGGGACATTTTAGAGATCCATTTGCTATGCGTCGCAGCGGGACCGAATCTGCTAGAGGCTCCGAAATACCCACCTGAATTGAAAAGTTGAATGTCAAGATTAATTTTTACCATTCAGCGGCACAGAAGGCCCTTTTAACCCCCTGTACTGCCAACTTGCAAGGCAAGCAAATTGGATACCTCTTTATTTTATTTGGTTATTTGTAAAGATTATTTCTGCCCTCTCTATTTTTTTCCTTTTCCCTCTCGAGGGTGTAAGGCTTTATTCTGTGCTGCAAATAGGCTTCAGACTGAGATAAAAAGAGGACAATTTTGATAGAAATGCATAAGCCAGAAAACAAAGGAGAAACTTAGTGTTAAACAGTAAAAGCAAAGAGGGAGATTTTTTTAATAACCCCTGAATGATTTATGTGAAAGCTTTGAAAACACTGTTAATTATGGGTGGGAAAAGGCCACAGTTCCTGTCCTTAAAATGTCTGCTTAGCATAGTGGATACTTCATAGAAAACCCTATTTTCCTGTAAGGTGTTTTTTTTTTTTTCAAAAAAACCCCAGTTTTCCCCCTCAGGGTGTGGTGGTCCTGTATGTAGTATATGCAATTATTCCTGTCTAGCAAAGGTGACTGTTCAGGACTGTGTTTTCCAGTTTTATTTGACTGTCCTGTTTCCACAGCAGGGGAAAATGTGCTTACAAAGAGGATGGCCAAGGTTGCAGGTGTCGGGCTGGAGCCTGGATTTGGGTTGCTTTTCTCAGACCTGATGTCCTGTGTGGCTTTTGGCCAAGGCAGCTGGTCAGTTCTTGGGGTGCTCTGTGTTCCCAAGGCATCGGGGGGAGTCAGGGAAGCCTAAATTCCCATGCAGGCACCTGGTGCCTTCAGAGGATTCAGCTTTCTGTGCCTCGGGAAGTTGTAGATGTGTTCTGGGTCTCCCCAGTCTTATTTCACATGGAAATAAAATGAGCTTGTCTTTTCTCCACAACTGGAGTTGTCCTTGACTGTCCTTGAGTCTGTTTGGCTCTTCTGACAAAGGGATATGGTATTCCTCGGATGAAACGTATTACACTGCTGCACGTTTTCTGTGCTCTCTTTACAAGCCACAGCCTGGAGTTTTGAGCCGCCTTATTAACTATAAAACCCAATGATTAAATGCAGCAAGGTTTATTATTATTTAATCAGGACACTTGCTCCGTGCTCACCGTGAGATGAGACATTGCAGGAACCAATAGAGAGCTAAGCTCAACAGTAACAATTCTCCTTTTCCTGCCGAAAACTTTACTTTTTGACTAATTTGCAGACGTTACATCTTTTATGAGGGAGAGCGAGAAATGAATACAAAGAGTTTGGCAACTTGTTTCTATTGTCTATCTGCTGAAGAAGTTTCTTCTCTGTGGCACAGTGGATAATGATACCTGGACTCTGCCAAGGGATTAATATTCTGTAGTCCTCCTTGCTAGGGATGAAGTCGTGGGTGCAGCTAATTTGATGGGTCCTAAATAAGCTCCAGTCTCCTTATCAAGCAGGAATCCAGTTGAGGTTATGCGAGAATAAAAATGGTCCCATGCTGCCTTTGTCATGCTCGGGTCCTTTTCCTGACAGCTGTGTCTGGGTTACAGAAGAGACTAATCCATGTCCGTGTGTCATTCGCCACTGTTCTTGACAGAGTGGCTAAGATGAAAAACTGGGTCCTCTTAGGCATTTTAATCTTGGAGTGGTGAGAAGCCCCTGAGTGGCATCAACGCAGTGGCTGTTCAGCTGCAGCACCCAGCCCAGACCTCCCGCGGTTACAGAGTCCCTCCTCTTACCCAGACCAACAGCAAATATATGTCACTCTCCTCCATGTAGGACAGCAGCGAGTCCATACCGCTAATTCAGCACAGGATCAGTTCTGGATATTAAAGCAATGCTATTGCCTCGGAATAGGTGTCAATATTATTTTCAATAAGTAGTGGTTTAATTTCCCGCTTGGTCATTACTAATGCAAGGAGTGACCCTTCATCACAGTCTTCCTCTGAGTAGTGGGGTTACTCTTGTTGGATGTGACTCAGCTGGGAGAAGCACCTCTACCTTTTGACCCTACTGAAATAATCATGGGGAGAAAATGAATGGTTCCCCAGTAAATTGAAGCCCGCCTGTCCCTGGCTAGCTTGGAGGATGTGCAACCCATGAATCTTTGTTAAAAGGCATAGTCATTTAAAAGTCCTAAAAGTGGCTCCTGATGCCAAAGATAGCTTTGCAGAAATGATGGCGACGTATGGAGGTTGAGTCCAAAGCTCACAATGGCGAGGGGAGGAGGCTGCAGGGTCAGGGGGCTTTGGCTGGTGGACAAGGCGACCGGTTTATTATTAATGCTGCTGCTATCTTCTGTGAAAGCTCCGAGTACCTTCAGCCCCATTGATCTGCGTGGTCAGTGCTTCTCAAAATCTGTGCTGGTTGCAAGGAACCAAACCTCCCAGCTCTTCTCTCTGGGGTGGAGGGGGTGGTTGGAGCTACGAAATACCAACTGGTGCTGAGTTTTTGCCCTGTGCAGTCGGGATTCTTGGCTTTAGCACGTTGTGCCCTTCTGTCTCTCCCTCCTGAACTTTCAACTGTCCATCCACCTTATTTCCCCTGGTGGTGGGGTTCCAGTAAGCTCTGTAGCAACAGAGAGCTGAGAAGAGAGACCCGACATATTTTCCAGCCAAGACAAGGAGGTGTGTAAGCTCAGTCCTGCGCCTGAAGCTCTGTATGATTTCCATCTGCATCCCTGCTACAGGGACAAATCAGAATTGTTGGTCACGCTTAAAACACCGATAGTCAACCAACCCTGAGAAAATATCTGTAACGAACCGGCCTCTTCACTGCGCTCCCCGTACACTTGCCCGCCTGACCTTACACGGGCCTGGGAGCTGCCAGATTTTTCTAGGGAGGGCATTGCTCCCCCCTTTGCTGCTGCTGCTTTTCTAACTCTAACGTTAGAAAGACTATTACATTTTGTCACTGTTTTGTAAGAATGTCACGGGCTCGAACACTTACAGTGAGACATCGCGCTATTATTGCAGAAGTGTTTAAGATGTTCTGAGGTGCTTTTAGGTGCCAAAAAAAAAAATTTAGTTGACAAAATAATAATAAATCCAGATCTAGCTAACACTTCTAATGAACGTAAGAGATCTGACTGAAATTCCCTTTACCTCTCGGTTCACCCCTGTGATGTCTATACTTACTGCTTTGCTCCCTACTAAAGCTGTAATTTATAAGATCTGAATGTCTCCTGGAAAACAAGGAGGGTTAATTTTGGGGGCTTTCTGAGACTTGTCCTTTGTAAGTGAACTATGGTACAAAAAAACCAATAAAAACATAGATGTTTTAATTTATAGTAAAGCTTCTGCACACTACTGGGAATGTAAAGCAGTCCTGACACCATCATTAATTACCTCCATAGTTACTGTAAAATAGTCCCATCTTAAGACAGAATTAGAGTCAAAGTCCTTTTTATTTGTGGGGGGGTGGGGGGCCGTGCAGGGCAGCTCTAAGCTGGAATACAGTTCTCCCACCCACCCTCCAATGTCCTCGTAGCTTTAACATTTAACATCTGGAGTCCTCTGCTTGAGTATATCCCGCTAGAGAATATGTGATGCGGAGTGGTCACATCTGCTTTGTGACAAAAGAAACGCGGGTAAAGCTTTCGAGTGTCATTGCAAAGTTGGAAAGCGCGGCTCACCGCAGTCCGGCTCCGAAGGCGTTTCAGTGCCTGCCGTGAAAGGGCTCAGCATGACACCTTCAAAATTCAGAAGAACGTGTAGCTCTTGTATTTTTATTTTGCAGAGTGATTAATGACTCTAGGAAGAAGTTTTTAAGCTTGATCTCCAGATGGAGGAATATTAAAAACACTGATTTATTGTGGCTTCTTGTGTGAACTCTGCTCCAGTGGGACTGCTGAGCTGCTTGGGCCAGTTTTGCTGTCAGCGTGGTCGCTCGGTCCGTGAGGCTTTAGTGCTTCTGCGAGTCCTTTCCCTATAGCACTTTGGGGAAAATACCAGTTCTTTGCAGTCCTTGAGGGTTTTAAAAACAATATGAGGCAAATCCCATGACCAGTTCCATATGGGAACTGTCAGTCACAGCATGCCTGTGAAATCCAGCTGCAGGCACAAGGACACCAGCTCTGCCTCCTTAAAAAAAAAAAAAAAATTAAAAACTTCCTTTGCTTGGAAGAAAGAAAGAAAAAGCTATCTAGGGCCTAAATCACTGTCATTTGTTAAATCTGCTCAGGGCTGTGTCCTCAGCTGGTGCCTGTTAAAATCCTGTGCACCCAGATTAAGTTGCAGTAATTTGAGAGGAGGATCTTTAATTAAGCAGAAAATCATGATCATAAAACTCTGTTTCTATAGGTACCTGTTTTATCCCTGGCTCATCTGCATGTGTGCTGGTGTCCTAGAAAGTCTGAGTCCCTAAAATAAAAAAAAAAAACCACTTCCATTAGCTCTTTTAATGAGCTTTAAGCACTGTTGTAAAAAAAATCCTCATTAATCAGCATCTTTTGTTCTCAGAAGTGTATTGAGTTGGGGACCTCAGGAATGTGCCTGTCCCTCTCCTGCCCCGCCAGCCCCTGCAGCCCAGGCCATGAAAAGCTGCTGCCTTTCCAGAAAAGATTTCAGTGCCCCCTGTCCCTCACCGTCACAACACTTTCCAATGTCTGCACTGATTTTCTTTCTGCGTTCTCAGTGTGTTCTTATTATTTCTACCCTGGGCATCGGAGACAGTTATTGCCTTGCTCATATTAATACCTCCAAATTTGTGCTTTCATAATGTCAGGAAAACTCCTGGTCTTTTTTCCGATGGAGGGAAGCAGCAGCTTCTGGCTCAGCCCCAGCTCAGCACCCAGGTGTAGAAATGCAGAGCAGTTTGGGGCTGAAGCACCCCTAGTTCTTGGTGGTAGGTGACAGACAATGATCTCTTCCAGGTGTGAATCTCGGCAGCTGCTCCTTTCCTCCTCTCAGAAGTACTTTGGTGGTAATTAATCAAATATATTGTTCCTCTCTGCCTCAGAGCAGTCTTTCCTCCACAGACTTCCCCTTTCTAATTTTCTTCCAGTCCTTCATCATATTCAGCCTGGAGTGAACACCTCAAAGAGTTTATCATCTGAGCCTGTCGGGGTACCGGGGCAAAGTCCTTCCTGCTGTAACGGCATCAATCCCATAAAACCAGTGGGGATGAATGAGGGAGCTAACCAGTGATGGCCCTGCGTCCCCACTGCGTGCGGACCTGGAGGTCCCACCGTAGCAGGGCTTGATGCTGGAGCCAACTCCCAACATCTGGTGAAGCCTGACCCAGTCCGGGGTCAGGAGGGAGGAGGACTGGAGACTGGCGGATTTGGCAGGTCTTGTGCTCTTCTCGCCCAGTTGCCCCATCTCCTGGGACCTCCCTGTCTGTCAGGCAGGTGGAGGAATCCATCTCCCTGCAGATGGACAGGGATGGGACACCATGGTCGGTGGATCAGATGGGTGTCCTTCTGCTGAAACCAGAAGGGTGTGGGCCTTGCTTAAAGGCCAGACTTGAACCAGTATGGTCACCAGTAAAGGCCACCAGTATGTGTGTATTTCTCCTACCATAAATAAAAGTAGCACCAATAGCCCAGGATGCAAAAAAAGAATGGATAAAGCAGTTGCAGAAAAAGGCAAATTAAAGTGTTAGAGCTTGAAGGGCTCCTTATTCCACCCCCCTGCCCCCATCCCCCTTCTCTTTGAATTACTTTTCATTTCATTCCTAATTTCCTTACATCAGATTACAGCCCGGTCATTTGCCAGCGAGTGACAATCGCACTTGGGCACCTGTCCTGGCTGCTGCCGTGCGGGGGGGATGCCGTCCGCGTGGCGGAGGCGATGGCGAGAGCTGTATTTCACCTGATTATCAGCAGCGTGCTTTAATTTTCCCAGCACATTGCTGTTAATCTGGAGGTAGGCAGGGGAGTGCAAAAATATAAAACAAAATTAAAGCCTAAAAAGCTAGCCGTGTGTGATAATGAATGAGATACTGCTGACCCGTGGGCTTTCTTTCTCTTCTGGATAATTACAGAGGAATAACTGTATAAATCTTAGCTGGATTTCCTGCCCCCTTTTCTCCTGGAAATGGATGGCTCTGTTGTGTTGCTGTTCCCCAGGCTGGAGGATTGTTTTAATTTAAATGCAACTTTACGATGCTTTGCTGCTGTAGCAAGTAGAATTTAAAAAAAAACCCAAACCAACAACACAATAACAAAGAAAAGAGAATGAAGCTTTTAGTTAACTTGGTCGTTTATCATAGTAGCTGGTAACTGCTGGTCTTGTGTCGGAACTGCAATTTGTTACGCCGCCGAAACTCAGGTCCTGGCAATTCTTGCCAAAGGGTTTGGTTTTCCTCTCCTCCTTGGTGCTCTCTGGTGCGAAGGGGAGTACTCCCCAAATTGTCTCTTTCGGCTGAGTCACGTTTTTGGGGACAGCACGTTGGTAGCCCCCGTCACGTTATGGCTGAGGGCGTCTTTATACAGTGGTGAATTTTGTGCTCTTGTGTTGTCCAGCTGAGTTTGGGAGATGACAGCCGGCTCCTGTCAACCGAGCGGGCAGAGACGGGACATACATCGAGGCTGCTGCAAACGCGGGGTTTCTCTATAGCGGTGTTAAAAGAAATGGTAGTTGGGGTTCTTTCTTCTGCAATTTCGCAATTATCTTTGATCTTTTAATATGAGTGTTCAGCCGGTTAGGAGCCAACACCTACCTTGTGCTGGTGTCTCTCACCCAAGGTTTCGTCACTGTAGTAAATGTGATACAGTTGATCTATTCTGATCCTCTGTTTCAGCCCAGCTTTGCAATGATTGCAGCCATTCCTGACCCCAAGGTATCTCCCATAAACCTGTTCAAGAAGAGCCTTTGGACTTCTTGCGATGTTCCTTATTAAAACTCGAAGTGACTGGTGCTGCTCTGCGGCCCTTTCCCTCCTCTCAGCGTGCGCAGTGTTACCCAGAGAGACCTTTTCACCTGTCCCCAGGAGGGGACCACAAACACTGTCACGGGGTGGAGGATGAACCCGCGGCATAAAGCAGCGTAGCTTCACGTGAGGTTTGTTTCGGAGTGCTGCCGCAGGCAGTGCTAATGCACTTATTCCTCGTATGGGACTTTTTGGCCGTTTTATTGCAAATTGCTGATTTTAAGGGAGGCTTGCTGGGGAAGAGGCAGGACAGCAAGTGCAACGCGAGCCTGAGAAGGCGTTGGCAGATGGGAAACGCAGAAGTGAATTGCAACGGGGATGCTGGGAGGAGAGAGTGTATCACAGAAATACCAGAGAATGTGGGATTTTGGCGAGCATCAAGTGAAATTTGTTTGCAGGGCGGGTGCAGACTGGACCCGTCCAAACAGCGAGGCTGACCGAGGGTCACGCTTCAGCTGTACCTGCCCGAGGGGGGGTTGGACCAGATGGCATCCAAAGGTCCCTTCCAACCCAAACGAGTCTCTGATTCTGTGATTTCAGGTTCACAGCAGCGTTTGTTTGCGTGCGGCTGTTCACATGAAGCTGCCTTCAGGCTTGGGCACCCAAGGCTGTTGCTCAAGGCAAGTCCATTACGTATGGCCTGAATTCCCCGCTTTGGGATCAGGGATTGCGTTAAATCCCAGTGCAGGCACTCTTCAGAGTGGTCTAATTCAGTCTAGCTTCAGCTTCAGCATCAATTAAACTAAATCAAATCAGTGCTGTTCTAATTCTGAATAAGAAAGTGCCTATGAGGGGCCTTAATGTGGTTTGAGTAACCACTTTAAATTTACACCTTTAATTCATTTAAATTTTTAAGGTGCTTAAAAGCTTGTCTACGTATCGTTTGTGAATACGTTCCTTATCTAGGATGCTAAACCTGATGGGAAAAAGATTGGGTATAGGTTGGCTAGGAGAGATTGGATAAAGGTTGGTTGTTTTTGTGGTGCTGTCAAGTTTTATTTTAAATCGCTTTAGGGTATTTTCTTGATTTTGGGAGTTTAAAGTTTCTCATTAAAGCAAAATGAAGTGTAAGCATTTCTGGTCTAAGCAACTGCAGAGGAAAACTTTGTATACATACATATACATATGAATGTGCAGTAAAATCTCTAAAAGCAGAAGATCACAATTTTTTGAGGCGTTTGATTCTAAGCTTATTTCTTGATTGTGAGAAGCATAACCGTGTTTTCTGAACGCACAGAGGCCCCTAAACGGTGCTTTTTACCTCTCATAAAGATGTAACTTCTGATATTTCCACTCACCGAAAGGGCTAGGGAAGTTTTTTTTTTTTTTTTTTTTTAAAAAAAAAAACCCTCTTCATAATCTTTACACACTCTTCTGTTTACTGCAAAACTTCCCATCTAATCAATGATACGGCCAGATTCTGCTTAATTAACAACATTTAACCAAAAAGGCAGGATCATCCCAGACTGGGTGGCAACCCTCTGCAGATGAGCCAGGGGAACGTCTGCGGATGGGCGGCGTTACAGCTCCCACTTCCACTCCTAAACAAACACAACAAAGGCTGTAATTTCTCGTTTCCTAACAATATTCTGCCTGCATCTGGAGCTGAAGTTCTGGCTGTGAAACATCCAAAACCTGTTCATTGCAGTTAAAAGATAACTATTTGCCAGCGTGTGGAATATAGGTCTGTGTGTTTGAATAAGGAAAAGCTACTTATATAATCCATTAGCAAGCTGCTGGTCTGCAGTTTCTTGGTAATAAGATAAAGAGCAAGCATGGAACACCTTTTCCACAGTAACTGCAAATGCTCCCATGTGTTCTTCCCTCTTAAATTATATTTGCTTGTCGCTGATGGAGAATAACATCCTATTAGTAAGGAAGACCTGAAGAAGCCATGGAGGGCAGGAATGTCTGGGGCTGAGGACCGCAAAGGAGCTGCACCTGGGCTTCTTTTTTGAGGGGAGGAAAAAAAAAGGTATAAATTGTGGAGTCCAGGCACAGGAACCCTTTCCTGGCCTGCTGCTAACGCTCTCCAAGCAAGATAGACACTCTTCTGTGTCTTCTGACCCAGCGATCTGGTGAGATCCAAAGCCTTCTCCAGAGCTGAAAGCCGTTCCTTCTGTTATTATAGGTAAATCTGTCAGGTCCAGTTGATTACTCCTTTTCTTCCACCATTCTTTTTTTTGGAGACGTTGGTCTATTTTAAAACTGTCTTATTTACTACAGAATTGTCTCACATGCTACAGAAACAAGGACACTTTCTCTAAAGCCAAAAGCTACATACGAAGGGAAGGAAGACCCAAGTCTGTCTAGTGAAAACTTTGAAAGCTTTGCCCCTCCGTAAAGCCCTCTATGTCTCTTTAGCCCCTGAGTAGCTGTCTCCTCCCCCAGAATATGGCCCTGCTTCTGCAGGGAGCTCTTGGCCACGAGCACAGTCTTTGCTTCAAGCACCAAGCCAGAGGATTGAGCAAGAGAGCATCTCTAGAAAATGATTGTTCTTTTTCCTTCACCTAGACTCAAATTGCTTGTGACAAAAAGTTGAACCGACTCCTGAAGGCACTGAAATATTCCTTTCCCAGCTGCCTCTCGCCCATCCCCTCTCCCTAGTTTGGGTCCTTGCCACCTTGCTCAGTTTGGATCCAATTCTGCTGTTGTTTGGCTGAGCCTGGCAGCGATGCCTACGGCTATAGAGCTGTGGATGCACTTGAAGGTTACAGCCTGCCACCTCCTCCAGGACGAGGGACTTCCGAGCCCGCTGCGACCCTAAGAGTGGTTCTGACTGTTGGAGGCTCCACAGTAAACCAGACCCCCTCTCCTTTTGGGGCTCACACCTGACAGCTGGTGCACACAGCCAGAGACTATGCCAGAGGTGGCAGATGAAGTTCCCCTTGACTTTATGGAGCTGAAGAAAAATACAGATTTTACTCAAAAGTGAGAAGCTTTTGCATGCTAGTATCTGCCCTGGGTTCTTCATGGTTCTTCAGCAGTTTGGGCATTCTGTGTTTTTGTGGGGCCATCCATCTCTGGGGTAGCCTTTGCTTTCCAGTCCATGGCATCTCAGCAGCCTGATGCTTCCAGTTCTGATAGCTTCACCCATAGGAGAGGTTTCCCAGCTGCTCCATAAATTGCCCTTTTTCTCTCCCCTCGACTGTAATTTAGCTTTAAAGTGGATATGAGCACTAGGTTTCTTTGTTTGGTTTTGGGGATATTGTGGCTTCATATCCTTCTGGCCGTGGGATCTTTCCTGCCCTACCCCCCTCCTTCGTGTCGGCAGTGGTCTTCTGGGGCAGAGTCATTAAAAAGTTAACGCCACATTTTCTATGATCTGTAGCTTCCTTCAGGCAACGATTTTAACAGGGTCTCTGCCAGCCTGTGCCTGATGTATCGCTCCACAGAAGTTGGAGTGATGCATGGATTTCCTCAGAGCAGAGTGCCATCAGCTTGTCCCATCCTTGGCTGCGCATCTGAAGGGACATGAAGCTGCCAGGGAAGTGATTTTCCTTGTGCTCTCCAGCAACAAGTGCAGACACAAAAAGCTCTTAGAGTTTGGCGATGGGAAGGAGAACCTGAAAGAAAGGGCAGTTTCCAGGTACTATGAGCCCGGCATCCCTTCGTTAGAGGAGTTAATAGGCAGGGCAGAGCCTGGGCCACCAGTTGTGACCAAAGATGTGACCTGGGCTGGACCAGCATCTGCTTCAGAAGGATAATTCAGGAAGGTGTGGGGAGAAACCCACCTGCTGCCAGGTTCTCTTCGGAAGTTTTTCCGTCTCTCCCTACCAGATTCATCATCATCATCAGGGTCTGGTGATGACGAAGGCAGATGAGACATAAAAGAAATAATTATTTAAAAAAAAAATCTGGGAAATGCTGTCCTTTGGGAATCTGTCATACAGTTGAGAGCTACATGATGCTACAGAGCAAGGTCCTTTAATTTCTGCTTCCCTGAGACAAACATGTGAAGGCTGGAGCAGGTTTTGCCCCTGGTAGGTGGAGGGAAAGAAGGTTTCTGTTTCACCTCACAGCCATCCTTGAGCCCCCTTAGGTTAGGTATAATCCAATCCCCACTTTAAAGGCAGCTTTGGAAAACTTTCCCACAGATGCTTACAGCCAAGATTGCTTCAAATCTGCTATGTCCCACTTCATTTCACATAATTAGGAGCTGTGACTTCCTTGACCTGACTCTTTGTGTCTTGAAATGAGATTTTTCAAAGCAGCAACCCACCAAGGAGAAATTGAAAGCAAACTGATTATCCATGTGGGATGGCTCTGACCTCCTGGTATTAAAGGATTGACCAACTTCTTGCTAAATTCACTTAATCTTCCCTCCCCTCCCCTCTTTTTTTTTAAAAAAAATAAAAATAAAAGGTCTTATGCTTAAGAAGAAATACAAATCCACTTACGTATTCAGTGCCCACCTTCCCTTTGCTTATTGTAATCACTTCTGCATCCTGCGATCCCGAGTCGGGTCTGAACCAGGAGGGAAGGGCAGAGCCGCGTATCGACTACAGGTGCAAAGATGTTGGGCTTGAATCAGACCAAAGAATCTCCCACGCGCTGCAGCAAAACCAGCAGCAAACTTAGGGCGAGGAGAAAACTGAAGAGAGTTCCCAGTTGAGGGGAATCTTACCAGTGTGCAGAGCCATCCTCTCTGGAGACTAAAGAGAACCGCGGAGGCTTGAGCTGCTTTGGTAGGACAAGAGGGAACGGGCACAGACTTGAGCATAGGGAGTTCCATCTAAACCTGAGGAGGGACTTCTTTGCTGTGAGGGCGGCAGAGCAGTGGCACAGGCTGCCCAGAGAGGTGGGGGAGTCTCCCACTCCGGAGCCATCCCAAACCCGCCTGGACGCCGTCCTGTGCCACTGCTGGAGGTGCCCCTGCTCTGGCAGGGGGTGGCACTGGGTGAGCTCCAGAGGTCCCTTCCCACCCTCACCACTCTGGGATTCTAGAGAGGGGGCGATGAAGCAGAACCTTGTGGCTCAGGTACAGACCCGAGATGTAAGAGATGGGTGACTTCTGATCTGACCTTGGGCAAACTGCTTGTGCGGTTCTGCCTTCACGCCCGCGGTGTGAGCCTCGGACGCTTGACCCTGTTCTTGTGCTCCTCTGCCGCTTCCCTGTGTGCACCTCCAACCTTGGTGAGGCAGCGACCCCCCCAGGGATACGGGGGGGTCTGAGCCCAGGTTAGTGCACCACAGCTGAAGATGTGCCTTTTAGGAGCACTGCACCGAAAAAGAGCCTTCTGGAGAAGAGGGGAGCCCCCCCAGGGACGGGCTGTGGCTCCGTGCTGGGAATGGGGAGCTCTGGTCGTCTGTGTTTGACCCCAGCCCTCCGAGCCCGCAAACTGGGGCCGGGTGCGTACAGGGACTCGGACACCTTCCCCTAATCTGCCTTTCCACATTTATTTCATGCAGGCATGGAAAATAAATATATCAAGCACGTTACCTAAAATTAGCAGCAGCAGCAGTTTAGGTTGCATATAAAATTAATCTGATTGGATTTTAAAGAGAGACTTATAATAAACAAGGCTGGGGCTGTTTACAAACCTCACTGCAATATAATTATATTTTTCAGCATGAGTTGAGAGCTACGAGAGTGGCTGGTCCAGCGGCAGCTTTATTATATTCAGCCAGTCCTAATGAATAGGGAGCAGATTGTAAAATATTGTATATTTTTATTGTTATTCATGCAGGTGAGAGTTTTGCAGCAAGGAGGTCACTGCCTTTATTGCTCTGGGTTCTCAGGGAAGAGACAAGTGCTTTGCCAAGATTCAGAAATGAGATGCTGTCAAGGAAAAGGAGGAGAGGCAGGTCTGCTCCAGCCTGAGAGTCACTGTTTTATGGCAGGGGAGGTGCTGTGGGGGATGAATTTGACCTTCGGGTCACCTTGGACCAATTCTGTGCCCTGTGCAACTCCATGGACTCCCAAGTTGAACCATGCTGGTAGTGATGACCTTAACCCCATCCCACAGAGTGCCGCAGCATCCCGTTAGGCATCACATAAAGCTCCGGACTGTGAGCTGGCGCCCCTCGGCCGCCCATACAAACACCCTGATGTTTCCATCTGCTCGTCCGTCAGGTGGGACAAGATATGACCAGTTTTTCCCAGTGTGGGCATGGCCCTGGGTCAAACCACACCAGGTTTTGGCCCTTGAGATCGCAACTGCAATTGGAAGCGGGAAGGGTTTGGTCGCAGCCTGTTGGTGACTACACCATGATGGGCAGGGTGACACTGGGGACAAATTCTGTGCTGTGGTACTGCCCGTCTGCAGGTGCACCGTAGAGCAAGTCTCTAGGGTTGAATTTCCAGCAGAGAAATTGTGCCAGGAGAGAGAAATTTCAGTGTTTGTTCCTCGCTGGCTTGTGCGCAATCTGGAGAGATGTTTATTCCAGTTTGACCGGTAACAAGAGGGCCTGGGGAGGGCAGAGCCATGAGCAAGCAAATGTTCAGGTATTTCTTACAACCTTCTGACAGTTGCTGAAAGAGGAGCAAAGATATATGCCCAGGTAAAATGCAAGCTGCGAATACGCACACGCAAAAAATTGTGCTTGTCTGCGTTTTGTTTTAATGAGTGTTAATAATAAAGTCGTAGAAGATCACAAAGGTTTTCTTCCTCAGGTGTTAAAATAGGAAGCAATGAAGGCTGTTAAAAGTTGCCGTGGTGGCAGAATAAAGATGGTTTGGGGAGGTGAGTTGTTTTTTTCAGTCTGATATCTGGGACTGGGATTGCTGCTTCATTACTCTCATTTGCCGGAGATGGGACGGTTTTGTATCCGTTGCAACAGAGCAGGGAGCAACCTTCACCTACACATGTGCAGCCTCATGGTGCGTACTGATGCTGGGGGCACTGGCGAGGGATGTGCCTGCGGCACGGGTGGATGTACAGGTAACGACTGGGACCAGAGCGTTGCAGGCTGCAGCTGGAGTGGGGTTAGAGGAGATGTCCTTCTCCGTGTGCTTCTGGCCAGACCGACTGCCACCCACCCAGCATGGTGTAGGGACAGCTCGGGCTCGTGCCCACCTCGTCACTGGTCTGGGGATGAGGTTCACACATGGCTCATCCAGAAGCACTGTAGATAAGCACAGAATTGCAACTTGGCTTTTTTTTCTCTCCTATCTTTTTTTTCCCTTTCTCTAAACGGTTCTCAAGGCATCAGATTTGATTGGGTGGAGTTTGTATTAATTAAAAAAGAAGTCATTTGCCAAGGAGCTTTTGAAAGAATAGGTCTAGATCTCTGAGCTGGCTCAGGGGGTAGGGGGTGATGGGCTTTGAGTGACATGTAACTCAAAGATCCAGTTTCTTGCTGCGTAATACCTTCCCTGCCAAACTGGGAATTCAGCAAACTGGCTTCAATACTGACCGGCAGCTTTTTGTGGGTGGCTGTGTGTGTTACCGGATATTTTGGCTTTGCAGTCAGGGTGGTGGGGCAAAATGAGGGCAAGTCTTAGACCTGCAATGGATTGTCTGGCCGATACCAGGCGAGTTCCCCAGCCTGAGCTCTGTAACGCCCGAGGTTGTGTCTCTGTGCAAGTCTAAGCCAATCTGATGACGGGTGCTGTCGTCCCACCCTGCCCACACATTTCCTTCTGGCATGAGCTTTCCATCCAAAGTGGTTTCAGCTCGCCGAATTATCGGGGAACCAGCCTGACGAAGGGGTGGGTGGTTTCTGGTGGCTGGGGGGGCTGGGAGGGCAGCCCCTTCTGTGCACGGTGGATGGAGCAAGGCAAGGTGCTTGGGTGGCAGGCTCCCATCGGATGCTCGCTTCGGATGAGATTTGTCAACAAGTTGGACTTCAGAGCTTGAGCTTGTCATGCCGGGCCGGACAGGCCTCTCCCGAGGGCTGCTCCTCTCCTGTTAGGACTGGTGTTAACAACAGGTCAGAAGAATTGTCCTCTAGCCGTCCTTATTTCTCTCCAGAGAGAAGCACATTCACTAGCTCAGTCTTAAAAATTAAACTTTAAAATGCCCAAAACCAGGCAAGGTGAATACTTTTCCAGGAGGATCCGGGATTTGTGGCTTTGCTGCTGAAAAACAGCTCTACTTTTCCTTGCTGTCGCAGAAATCCCGTCCTTAGCTCACTAAATCCACCGTCTCCAGATACGGTTTGTAGTGTGCGGTTTTGCTCGGAGGCTCTGATGGATGGGTTCCTCGGTGGAAGCCATGTGGGATCAGCTTTAGCGTCCCAATGAAATCCTGAGGTCCATTTGCTTTTTCTTCTCGAAAGCTTTGTGGTGCGGGCTGGGCTGCTGTCTCCCTGTCTCCTACGCTCCAGAGAGACGTATGTCAGCAGTGACGTGTGCAAGCAGGCCAAAATGACTTAAATTACTAAAAATTGGCTGAAATAGCCAGTGTTACTAGAAAAAGACTTCTTAAAGGCCCTGGTTTTCAGAGGGTCAGTGTCTGAAACTGTCGTAGCACCAAACCCCCCCCGATGAACGCCCTGAGAAGCTACATGTATTATTTACCTGCGGGGTCAATCCGCCGCTGTTGGTGGTTGTTACTAATGTGCCGCTGAATTAAATGGGGTGCAGACCCCAGCGCTCATCCCGGTACCCCCGGTTCTCTAAACACCTGGGTTGCTCCCTGCCATCGCTCATCCCCCCCGAAAGCGCCGAAGCCCGGGTGAGGAGGCAGCAGAGGCCGTTCCCGAGGCGGTACGGGTGATGGGGTGGTGGGAGACGCTGTGGGCAGATGCTGCGCAGCGCTGTGGGATCTCAGGGCAGGGAGGGAGAGAGGTCTCTGCCCTGTTTGATTTGCTGCTACAGAACAAGCCATCAGGATAAAGCAGTGTTATTCGGCTTGCTGGAAGAGGGGGAGAGGAGGAAGGCGTTAAAATGTGCATTGCAATATTCCACCCCAGCGTGCTGGATGATAGAGGAGGGAGAGAATCTCGTTCTCCTTCTCATAAAACCTTTTAGCTGTTTAATACAATTGAATCCCATAATCTCCAAGCTTTAGCACAGAGCAAAGAGTTTCCATCTTCCTCGGGCTGCGCAGAGGTTAACCAGTTGTTCCTTGCCGCATGCGTTGAGGTCCATAGATGGCGGGAGCGCGTGACGAGCTGTGCTGTTTGATTCCCGCGACTCCAACTGCAAATGTTTTCCTCCCCTCGGGCTGCACGTTGCCTCTGCAAAGACCTGGATTTGGGTGGGCTTTCGGTTTTATTTCTTTTTTCCCCCCCTCCTATTTGTGCTTAAGAATATTGCGACTGCGGTTGCTGCCCTCCTGTCTGAAGATGGCACTGCAACATCTCGCAAGCAGAATCCCTGGTTATTAGCGTCTCCCCCCAGCTCCTTCCAGCCCCAATGACTATGGAGACTGACGGTCGAACTGATCATGGCAGAGAGAGAAACGCAGGAGCTCGGGAGCAAGCAGGGAGCCAGGATGGGGTGCTCGGACACGAGCTGTGCAAAATTTGCCAGTGCTTCAGGGAGAAAGGGAAGAGCAGGAGAAGGTTGTGGATAAAGGCAGGGAATTGGGAATTCCGCTGAGGTGCTACTTTGTCCTTCTCCCAACCCCTCCGTGCTTTGCCAGGGGTGGGATGCTGAAGCGCCTGATTCCCGTACGAGGCCAATTTCATCACGGGTGCAAACTGGCTCCCGATTCCTCCGGCTTGCGTCTGCTGGCTGAGGCTCCAGCACCACGAACTTACTTAAAATAAAAAGGGAGGTGTCTCAGTGAGAGGGGGAAAGGAAGGAAATTCCCATTGACTGAGATGATTTCAATGATAAAATTAAAACACTGCAGACACTTCTGTGGCTTGCAGCCGCTGCTGTTGGCTTTGTGGATTCTGCGTTGTGCAGGCAGAGGGGCTTTGCTTTCCAGCAGGGGAAAAGGAGTCTGAGAAAATGTAGGCAAATATTAAAAAAAAAAAAAAGAGGAAAAGAAGAAATTGGATGTATGTAGTGGGTGTTTACTAAAGTCCAGGGAGTGGGGCTCGTGTAGAGCTCATCTGCGGTTACGCAGGGGCTGTTAGTGAGGGGAGGGCAGTGCCACAGGAGTGGCTGGCAGGATCCAGGATAAATCTGTGGAGAAATGGAAAAAGGCGAGGGAAGCTGCTGCTGTTCTTTGCACACCCAGCTCCGAAATACCTTCATCTCCTCCCACCTGGTCTGGTACAAATAGCTGCTCCGTAGACTCCCGCGGGGCCAGTTCTCCAGGCAGCAGGAGGGACGGGAGCCTGCTCGCTGGCTTCTCGCCGCGCTTAAGAAACACGGGCACGTTGCTCTCCTGCATTCTCTAGTCCACTGCCTCCCTATTAGCTCGGGTTAGAAATCAGCCTGGGTGGACTTGCTGCAGTCCCTTGCAAGGACCTTCTGCCTCCCCCATCCCTCTGTGCATCCCTATTTATCACCCGGGGTGTCTCAGCCCAGGAGAGCTCCCCTGCGGCTTCAGCCCCTGCGGTCCTGCGCAGCCGTGCCCAGAGCTCGCGCAGGGAGCAGGAGTGCCACGGCAAAGCAAACAGTGGGTCCTTGGGGTTCCTGGGGCCGCTTGTCAGCAGGCCGAGGGGACGTGGGAGAGGCAAGCCTGGAGGCTGAAATGCAGTCGCCAGCGCTTCTGCTGGGAAGTGTTCAGTAAGCTGCAATCTGAGAAAGGCTGAAATCCATTGCAGAGGTGGGTGAATTCAACAAAGGCGGCATTGAGTTCGTGTTTATTCCTTTTATTCCTTCCCCCCACCAACTCTGAAAGCTTTTGAATGCAGGCAGCTCACAGGGACTTCAGAGCCCCTTTGTTTCTCCAGACCTGTGGAAACCTTTCTCTGGCATGTCGGGCTTTGCTGGGAGCAGCGGGCTGCCTCCGGCAAACCCGGCAGCGGTGCTGTGGTGTGCGATGGCAGAGCACGCCAGCGCCTCGGCAGCTCTCCTGTGCCTCTCGCACAGGAGCTGGATGCAGGCGAGGAAAAGGATCTTCCCCATTGCTGCCCACGTGGAGAAGGGGCCGCAGGAGAGTATAATGTCCAGCTGCTTCGGAGGTCCCAGAGAAGATCGGTCTGCTGCTAAACGTGATCCCTCTCTCCCCAGCACCAGCCAGGAATTGGGTGCAGGATCTGATTAATCAGGATGTTGTTGCCGTAGTGTGTGTTAACAGGGGTTATTGGCACAGGGGCCATAGCATAATTAGCCAGAGATACTTGTGGTCACAGCACTGCCTTGTTCCAAGGAAATGCCGAGGTGCCCAGTGCAGGGGAGAGGAATTCCCTGGAAGGATGTGGAACAAGCTGGGAAATTTGGGGATACATCCAGAGTCCACGAAACAAGGTCCTGCCTGCAGTTGATGTAAGAGCCACAGGAGGTTCAAACCCAACTTCTGGAGCTTTTATCACTGAAAGCACAGTGGAATGTTTCCAACCACTTGGAAAAGGTTTGGAGATGGGGAGAGTTTGGTGAGTCCCTGCCCCCGGCTCCCCGCAGTCTCCCATTACTGACGTGAAGAGCCCTGGTTGAGTCCCAGACGTGGTCTTAGTGCGTAAAACCCTGCGTGCAGTGCTCGCCATGGCCTCTCAAATGCCACGTGTGCGAGACCCGGCTCTCGCGTCTGCTCGCTAACCCGGTGCGAGCTGCCGTTCCTGGTAATCCTCTTTGCTATCTCCTTTCATCGCTGCCTGAGACCTCTCCCATCAGTTACCCTGTGCAGCACTGAAGCAGCAGGTAATCTATATGTACAGTAAATTGACTTTAGCTTTTGCCTTGAGCAGCTAAAAATGAAACAAGAAAAGAAAAAGAGGGCAAACACTGATTAAAAACAAGTTATAACCTCTGTTGCAAAAGGGACAGCCTGTCATCAGAGCATCTTCTGCCATGCTCTGCTTCTCCACTGCAGAGTAAACAATTTTGTCCTCACTTTGGAATCGAAACACCTGAACTATGTGGCCTCAGCTTTGAAAAAATTGCAGGTTCATTCTGGGGAGGAACGGGCAATTTTCCTCTGAGAGAAAATTGTTAAATGTCAGTCATCCTCATGTGGCATCCACAGAAGCGACGCGCTTTCTGAAGGTCTGGGAATATGTTTCGGCAGGGTAATGGACTGGAATCGCAACACTTAATTCATAAACCAGCGCGGCCCCTGTGGGAGAGGCGGTGGCTGGATGGTGTTGTAGGGGCAACAGGATGGAGAGGAATTCAGAGGGGTTTCGCTTGCTGGTGCAGGGGATGCCTCTGCTCAGCGGGCAGCAGTGCGACCGAGCTGGAGCGATGGGGATTTCTCGTGGGTCTGTCCCAGCCTGACATCTCTGGCCGTTGATAGAGATGCTGCTTTGGGGTGAGGCAGATTTTATTTGGCGAACAGTGGGTCCCTTTACCGAAGGGAGCTGTGAGACCCTGTTTCTCCTCTCACATCCATCCATCCAGCCTTCCCTGTTGGGCTGCCCGTCCCCAGCGGCGCGGAGGCAGCCATGCCAGTGGCTGGTGGTGGCGAGGGCCACCAGCCGTCTAATTTCAGTGGAGATGCACTTGCAATCAGACCTGCTCACTCTGAAGTGATTAGGAAGAATTAGCCTAGGTTTGTTTGTTTTACTCGCCGTAGACCTCTGTATTTCCCTTTTCTCTCCAGCCATTGATTTGAACTCCAGACATTACGTCGTGGTGAAATCTAAATTCTTATCCAGGCTCCACCAGTCTTATGTTGAGCCATCTCATAGACATCCTTGTTGTCCGTTACTAGGAATTTAGCCTTGAAGGCTTTCAGAGAGATGTCAGCCCTGGGGGGGAAGTATGGCCTCGAGTGACCGAGTGAAGAGCCACAAAGAGATTTTGCACTGACAAGGGGACAAAGTCTAAATTCTGCATCCTTCAAAACACAGCTCGGCTCACACCGAACCCTATTTAACAGGCGGCTCCATCCCATCGCAGCTCTTTGTCTCCAGGAGAAAATGGGTTAGTATTTTGCTTTAGACAGAGAAGGTTAGAAATTCACCTTCAAGAAATCATTGAAGGCTGTAAATCTGAAGCAGAGAAATTAGCTCCTGCTTGTGCTAAAGCGAGCACCTAAATCCTGGAGGCAGGATTTGCTGAGAACCTCAGCCAGGACAGGTCTGTGGGTCTGATTCGGACATCCACGCTCTTGTATCAGCAACGTGGGGAAACTACAGCATCGGAGTCCCTGGGGCTCTAGCGTTGGGAATTTATTTGGCCTGGAAGAAAGAGGGTTTGAACCAGGGTTCCGCAACAGACTTAAAACAAAAAACCTGTCTTTTACTAAAGGTTCTGATTCGTTTGATGCGTAGGTACCTCTGGGGGGGATTCCCCACTGTCGCCATAAACTCAGATATAAATCAAAGAGTGTGAATAAAGGATGGAGGGAAGGAATATTTTCTTTTGTTTAGCACTGTTAGGGAAACAAAGACCTCTGAAGCTTTCTTTAATGTTTTTGAATGGGAGATCTGTTCTTGGCTTGGGTTTGGTAGGTTGGTTTTTTTTGAGTAAACAAGCAGGTGTGTTCACTTGCCCTGTAGCTTCGGGTTCAAACATGCACTGATGAAAATGTATTTTTCAATGCAAAAATGACATATTACTGCGAAGTCATATTTAAGTATCTTGTTCTGGGATATGATATACTGTTGCTGTGGGAGTTCTGATGCAAAGAACAGGTTTTCAAGCCGGACCGTGACTGCTCGTGGGGCAGGTGCCCGGACAGGGCTGTTAGGGACGCTGGATCCGCTGCTGGATCAATCCAAGTCCTTTCCGCACCTCAGGAAATGCTCAGCTTGAAGCTTTCACTGAAATGGGTATGTTCCCGCAAAAGGGGACCGGTTTTGACAAATAGTCTCTTTCCAGCAATCATCTATATTATTTTCAAGAAATTAATTAAGAAAGTATCTAATAAATGATGTCTCAATCTCATGAGCCATCTCGGAGCAGTTGTGCTTTGATTTCTCCCAGCCTGGAGGAGCTCTCCTTTGCCTCCTGCGTAGTGGCCAAGCCTTTCCCTGGGCCTTCCCATTTATCTTTGCCGCAGACAGGGAGGAATCATCCGTCGGTGCGCAGAGCTCAGCAGTGATTGATACCAACAGGCCATTGATTGTGTTTAACAGGCAGGAATTTCTGTCGCTGGCTTCCCTCCCCTCCGGTTTTAAAGTCATTTCTGCGTTTTGCTCAGCCTCCTGCCCCCGTCTCCTCACCATTAATGCCGCGTTCACTCTGTCCGATCGTCTGATTCTCCTCAAAGCAGGCCCGTCGCTGGCTGGCTGGAAATGTATCACTAGCTCGAGGGGGGGAAATAAAAGAACCAAAATGGGAAGGGTGGACCCCGAGGCTGTGCCCTCCCTCTGTGGAGTCAGGAGACTTCTTTATCTGTCCCTTCCACAAAAACCACAGCGTATTGCTGCACGTTTTGTCTGTCTGTACCTCTGTCATGTGTTTTCTCTCTCTTTTTCTCCATATCTGTGTGTTTATTCATAATAGCCAAGGCATAGGCATATAGGCATCGTATTTTCCCACTTCTCTGATACGATCTGCCAGAACAGAAATGCTCTAGCTGAGAAAGTTCCTGAGAAGCTCAGCACTAATATCAGAGGCAGCAGCTTGATGCGGCAGCTGAAATAAAATTGCTTTTTCTGGGAGGAAACATTCTTCTGCAAAAGAGAGTGTGCTTGAGTTGATGCATCCAGGAATAAGATTAGATTCTTGTCAGGGGACTTGACATATTTTGTTGATCACAGCGAAAGCTAAGGCAACCAAGAAAGAGTCAACAGAGGAGCAGCTTGTGCCTGAAGAGCTCAGCGTGTCTCGTGTAACCAGTGCTACCAGTATGGAGATGTTCCTACTGCTTTGCTTTGGGTGGAAGGGTGTCCACCTCAGAAGAAGAGGTTTGAGGGGGAAAGAGCAGCTGGACTTTATGAAAAGCTTATACCACATTGCAGAGCACTCGGTTCCAGTGGGAGTTTCAAGTCCAAGTCCTGGAAGGAGTTGAAGTACCGTGACACGGGGCACTTGCTCTCAATGTTCAGTTCAAACCCGGAGCAGCAGAAGGCACACGGGAGATAAAGGACTCAGTTCAGCAGACTCAAATGAGGAGGGTATTTTAGCGAGACTTGAGAGAGCTGGCTTGAAAAGAATCCTCCTTTAGCCAAGGAAAACCTGAGAAACCTCACAGTACTTGCACAAAATCCAATAAGAGAGGCAAAAGCTGCTTCTTGTGAGGTTTGCTGGTTTTGCTGTGAATATTTCACAGAGCTGCAAGAGGGTAAAACTCACCTCTTAAATCTAATTTTTAAGGTTGAAAGCCTCTTCTCTCTTTACCACTTTTTATGAACATGAGGGTTAAATGAGCAGTGATCTGTCTTTAGTTTGGCTTTTGCCAGCTTGGAATAGACCGGTGATTTTCTGTCTCCAGCGTAAGGATGGGCTTTTTCCCTATGAATTTAACATACAGGGGAGATTTTGGAGGAAGGCCGGGGTGGGGTGTGTGTGTCAGTAACTTTGCAGTACTGTGTTGTTGGGATGATGAGACTTCCCCCTACATCCCAGCTCAAGATCAGTCAAGACCCTGAAAGTAAGATCAGTCCACATTTATTCTAGCTGGTGTACCTCAGAATACCTCTGTGAAAAGCCTGAAAGCATTCCCGGGGCAAATGTGGCTTATGCCTAATACCTCTCCTACGAAAACACAAGGTCAAGTAATTTTTCATTATAAAATGACAGGTTTTCCTAGCTTTCCAGTTTGCAAAGGGAAGGTTTAGCAGGTGATCCACATGTCGTGGGCAGAGCTCTGCCTGGCTGGGTGGACAGCTTGAAAAATAGTTCTGAGAGGTACGAATGTCCCTGTTCGTCCGAAGGATGAGTTAATGCTGAAACACGGTCACCTGGAGAGCGAGGGCACTTCCCCGCTCACACCGCAGCAAGCAGGGTGAGGACATGGCTCCAGGACAAGGTATTTTTCTCCAGGATCTGAGAATAATCCGCCCCCTCAGAGCATCGTGCTGTTTACTAGCTGACTTCGGTTTAAATACTCCGAATAAAAATCTGAAAGGTGAATTTATTTACCGAGAGGATGTGACCAATGCAGTCTGGAAACAAAGAAACAACCATCTCTGAGGTGGCTCCCTATGAAATGTAAAAAAGCTATTAAATATCCTCCTTAAACACGGTGGAATAGGCCAGTGAGAACAATGTGTCTCCTGACAGCTCAGATAGGAAACGGTTCCTGAGGTCAGTGAGCTGTGAAAGACTCATGTTTCCTCCCATTTAATTGCTCTGTAAAAATACGAAGTGAATTGTGCACTTTCCAAAGGTCACCCAAAAAGTAGTAAAATCAACAAAATCCTTCAAGCTGGGATTCCTTCTCTGCTTCCTCCGAAAAGACGTAGAAGGACGTGTCAAGGGCAGAGTCCTGCACCCCTCCCAGGTCGGCAGAGCTGCCCCCATGCTCTTTGCCCAACCTGCCCTGATGGTTTATGTGGCTTGGGGCTCTAGGTGTGACCAGAGAAGGGCTCTGGAGCTGCCCGTGGGGAGTTTGGCTCTGCAGATAAGAGCGATGTACCCACAGAAGTCACCAAAAGGCTGAGAAATGAAAATGGGCATCGCTGTGAAATGCACTGGCGACTCGTCCACTGGGCAGCGTTGGAAAAAGTCCGTCAGGGACTGGCTCTCAGTTGCAAAGAGTTTGTCTCGTTATCAGAGGTGGTTTGTGCCCATGTGCACGTGCGCAGGGATGTGCGTGCTCACGGGGAAGAGGAGGGGCAGTGCCTGAGGGGGTTTGCTGTGACCAGAGGCGGGCAGGCAAACCACCGGCTGAGCATCTGCCAAAAGCCACCCCAGAACTGAACTGGGAATGAGGCTGTGAAGGATAGCGGCCGCATGAGCTGCTTCCCTGGGTGTGCTTTCCCTAGAAGTAGTGTGTTTTGGGGAACGGGAGTGGGTAAGCCCTACCAGGGCTCTGACAGTGCCATGTGTCCAGCTGGCCACGCGTTCTGCTCTCTAAGCCATGCCTCCCTGCACGCAGCTGCGCTGTCACCCGGTTTCTCTTAATCTGCTGCTTATCTCAGGTTTCCTGCAAGATGAACTCTCGAGTACCTCTGTTGCGCTGTTATTTCCCACCCTGACAGATTTATGGGCACAGGCATATTTTTTTTTTCTTAATGGGAAGCTGATCACCTCCTCTACCCACGGCAAACGGTAGACCTTATCCCCAGTGAATCGAGCTCTAGTAAAGGAGGAATGTGAGGGGAGATGGAAGTGCAGAGTTGCCCTGGGAGGACAATGGCAAGTCAAGGAGTAGAGCTCAGGTACCTAAAGTCTTAGTGAAATCTCTGCTGTATCGCTTTTCCTGCTCCTTTTCATTTGTTATTTCCCTGCATCATTGTGCCGTGAAACATCTGAAGCCTCCTCTGCTGTCCGTGTGTACTTAATCTTGCAAGAGGAATGCAGGGAAAATCCATGAACTGTTACTTCTGAGGCATGAAAAAGAAAGAAAATTACCGTTGAATTACCTGGAGTAGTTACTGAATGAATATTACAGAGGCCATGTAAAAACCTAGAGAGGTTTTTAGGTGGATTCAGGAGGTATTTGCAGAGTCAGTGGACTTAATGTTTCCTAGGATGTGTTGCTAAATAAAATTATACGTAACTTAATGGATATGACCATGTAGAAGATATCCCCAGTGGAAGCATTGAGAATCGTTTTCTCTCTTACAAGACTAATTTCATTCATCTTTTTCTTAGTCAATTAACACAAAACTCCACTATTAATATTAACCAATACAAGCCTGGAAGGTCCTCTACTTAGTAAGGAGATGATCAGGAGAAAATGGTACTGTTAATAATCTTTCAAAGGGCACCAGATGCTCACAAACTCAGCAACGGAGAGTGTATACTTGTGTTTTGGTTTTGAAATGATTACATGCAGTTTTAGAACAATTTGTAGTATAATTAGAACTGGTTAATTAAAGCGTGACTTGCTTTCAACATCAAACTGCGTTTGTGCCTGGGATTTGGAAACTGGGTGCTGTCTGGGTGGGCTGGTGCCCGGTAACTGGCTTGCGGGAGTAGTCGGCATCCTCAGGTGCCGGGATGAAATCAAGTGCACCAGAAAGTCCCCGTTCCACCCTGCTGTGCTGTGAAAAGAGCCGGCCACATTTTCTGAGGGCTTCTAATTATTCCATTTAATTTCTGGGGAAATTGTGCTCAGGTTCCCCTCTTCACCCAGCAGGTACCTACACGCATAAAAGCTTTCCTTGCCTCGTCGGCAATGGCAACACTGGGTTTTTGTTCTAGCAATAACCCTGACGGGCAAAGGTTCAGACCTTCACTGGTAATTCAAGAAGGATCTGCTGTAATGTTCCATTTTATGTGATTTTAATGTGAGTGAGGTTTTCTTTTCTGTACTTGTTTACTTAATGCAATAACACGTGTCTGTTCTGCGGCTCCATATGGACATTGTCACTCTGGTCTGGCTAAAGACCCAGTTCAGTCCCTCGTGGCTGATTCGGGCTGCATGGTAAAGACGTACCAGAGTCGTACAGCCGGTCTGGCTAGATCTCTGATTCACAGCCTGTTTCCCCTCAAAATATGGTTAAATAGGATAACCACGGTAAGGATAAAGCAAACTCTGGGACTCCAGCAACTTAATGTAATGTCTCTAATTGAAAAGCTTGTCAGATGTCTCATTAGGCATGCAAGCATTGAGATTAGCAGAAATGCAATTATATTAATCCACATCTTAATACAAGCGGCAAAATGTGGGAACTTTTTGGTATTTATAAAGGATTTTATTATTTCCCATTCTGGGAAGTCTTTTTATACTCTTACTGAAAACTGACGTGCCTCGTCCAAAACTAGCTCTGGCTCGACTGTGAGCCGTAGCGCTACGCTTTCAGCATTGACAACAGACTAGAACAGTATTCCAGTCTCAGTGTTTCCTTCAATTTGGGTCTTTACCTCTCACCACCTCCTCTTCCCTCAGCAAATAAAATCTGTAACTTTAGTAACCAGATGCTAATAGAGGAGAATGAATATTGAGGATATTTTTGCACTCATGGTTTGCTTAGTAATTAGGAGTGATGAATAAAGTCAGCAAAGTCACATCTTGTCTCAATATATCTCCCTTGACTCTGCGAACCGCTTGAATCAGTTGTCTGTTAGCAAATTGTTGGGACGTTTACCAGCGTAGCAGATGTAGCTGGGACGTAGCTGGAAGAGTCATCAGCAGGTGCATCCCATCTTCTTATTCCTAAATGTTCAACTTGATAATGTGCTAGGATGCTCCAGTGCAGGTGTGTGCTCCCGGCGTGCCTGGGGAGCGCGTTGTAAAGTGGCTGGAATGTTTCTGAGTGCAGGTTCCAGCACAGCTAACCCATGTAGACTACATCTAACTTATAGGCACTTATGTGGTCACACACCTGAAAGAGAAACGTGGTCAGTGCCGTTGTGTTTTGGGTAGTCTCCTGTTTGTAATTGCGCACCTGAGCTCACTGTACAATGTACAGGGAAAATCAAGTACTTGAGAAACCCCACAGGCAGAAGGAATGCCAACTTTTGTGGCTGTGGGGAAGATCTCAGGTTGTTTGGATGTTGTTTGGATTTTGTGGTTGTGTGCGTACCTAACACCATCAATGTGACATCTGGAGAACCTCACTGATGGAGGTTAAACTGCGGTGAGAATTTAAACGAGACTGGTGAAGAGTTTAGAGAATTTAATTTGGTATTTAACATCTTGCGTGGCAATGATTCACTTCAACTGACACGAGGTATCAGCAGTATGAACATCTGCAGTTGAGCTGGCCACCATGGGGTCCCGGGGTCCCTTTACAGACAGTGGAAGGAAATGGGCACGTAGAGGAAGAGATTGACCTCACCGCTTCCAGACACGGATGTTTGAACAAGATGATGAGTGGCCTCAGTTCCACTGTCTGTATTTCCCCTGGGATGTACCTACGCGGAGAGGTACTGCAATGGTTGGATCAGATATAGCTACTTAAATTCCTGTGAATTCTGCCCAGCTCCAGGGAAGAGTTCACTGTGTGGACGTTCATCAAATGAGGTTTTAGGCATTTAATTAGGGGACACCTCCTGAGACCAGGTCAGCCTGCCAATCACCTGATCTGAGTCACCCTCTGGAAATACCTGTCTATATCCATTGACTGCAAAGCGAACGTCAGGCAACTGTGCTCCAAATTTCATCTCAAATAGATTACATGGAATAAATCCAGACACCTGTATTTTTGGCTCCCTATATAGCCATGATTGTTTTCTTTCTCCATCGTTTTGTCCACCTGGTTGCTTGAAGACGTGGTAGTATAGGCATGTGAAGAACACCTATTAGGTGCTCTGATGTTGACAGGGGCATTCCTTAGACTGTAACGGGAGAGGGAAATTTATCTTACAGCACTTCAGCCATTAATCATCTAACCTAACCTCCCCGTTTGAGCTTTGTTATCTGGCGGTAGATATGCTGGTGGCCTCCTGGTTTGGAGATAGATGTCTGATTTAGGCAGGATCAGTCGTCCTCTGGAAGCGTCCCCTGCCCGTGCCGGCAGTAGAGAGCCGGCTCTGCAAGGGGAGGTGAGATGTTTCACTCTCAGCCAAGCAATCTGAGCACAGCGAAGCCACCCTTTGCCTTTTAGATTGCGGATGATCTTTCTGTTGTACGTTGGTATCTTGCCTGGCACAGCAGGATTTTAGTACATGAGCAGAATTCCGGTATCTTACCGTAATACAAATGATGGCAATAACGTAATAGTTATACTAAATCCAGAAATGGTGTGTAACGCAGCAGGTGTGCGGATCGTGGCTGTATCCCTGGTGTTCATTAGTCATGCAATTAAACCTTTTTTTCCCCTCCTTCGTCTTTGAGATTGCACAAGGTTAATTTTAAAATAGCCAACAAGATGATCGAAAATGAGTATACAGGTTAGTCCTGAAGCAAAACGCCCAGCTGTTTCCTCCAGCCTGTGCTGGAAATGAGCCTGCTTGTTCTCACGGAAAATGCCACCGATACAACTTTAACTTATCGAGTTGCAAATGTCAGTGCTGTAACAACTGAATTTAACATGGGGAGATGTTGAACGGCAGGTTACTGCAAGTTCAGCTCAAAAAGAAACCCTTCACTGCTATTAACAATTTTACTGTTCCGTGAAAAAAGAAGAAGAACGGGATCAAATAGTCATTATCTGAATTGGCCAGCGAATGCAAGACTAGAGACCAGGCAGTTTTTAGTAGGTCAGCTATCTATTTAAGGTAATTTGAATTATCTAAGGATAATTGAAATCCAGTGTTCATCCATTACTTTCACTTTCTGGTCTTAAATGATTATATCCATAGCTCTGCCTCACATTTATTTGGTGACCTATGAGACCTTCAGCTTTCCTGTCTGTAATAGGTCACAGTATTATTTTCCATCAAATTATAACATACGTAGTCACAGGTTCTTCAAATGCAATTGGCTTGGCTGTGCGACAGCTATTGCCGCAATCTTATCTGGAGCTATTTATATTCAGCTCTGCAACTTAACACTCTCTTTATTGGTGTTACTCTGCTTACCAAGAAAAAAAACCACTCAGTCCTCTTTTGCATGGGAGCATTGGTTTTATCTTTTCCAACATGAAACACCAACACCAGCGGCTTTCTGAAAAAACGTGCAGTGCTGCAATGTGTGAGGAAGCAGGGTAAGCACCTTCCTACGCTGTCCACAAGGGCCACCAGAAGATGTTTGGTGTTTTTTTTTTTCTAATAAGAGATCTGAAAGCGTTTAGCATTTGATTTAGCCCACAACTGACGATTAACGCGGTAAACTGCATTCAACTTTTATTGCCACCTCTTAAAAGTGAGCAGTTACGGAAGAGAAAGAATATCAGTTCGTATCACAATCCACCGCAGCTGTACAACGGACAGGTTTCCCCGCAAAGCTGGCGGTGATACGGGTTATGGAGCATGTGGTCCCACGAACAGCACTCACAACCACCGGCATCAGTGCCATAGGGCAGAAGTTTCACGTGGCGTTACTCAATCTTTCTGTTGTGGTAGGTTGCAGGTTGAAGGTATGGCTTTGGGAGTGGTGTAGCTTTAGAGACTCTTAAGTCTGTGCTGAGGTGGAAAATCTCTGACGCCACTCCACTCCAGCTAGATTTTTGGGACTGCAGCAAGGAGCTTTTAGGATACGCTTACACCAGGCAAGAGTACAAAGACGCCTGACCTGAGCTGCTGCGTGCAAATGGCCCATCTTAGTCCTGGCAGCGGCAGAGCTGCGTTAGCTCCGTGCCGTAAACCGGAACAATAAGCGGTGGGGACATGGCTGGGTCTGCAGGCCGGGCGTATGGTGGCTCCACACCTCTTCCTTCACCAGCGTCCTTTCATCACTTTGCAGGAGAGTGTCAGGAGCTGGATGATTGTAGTAAGAGCTGCCGCCCAGAGGCGGTAGGAGACTGCCCGTGGCTTTGGCTGGTTCCTCCCTGCGGAGGTTCCTCCACAGGGCTGGTTCATCCATGGAGGAGAACCTCACAGGCTCGGAGCAGAGCTAACGAGGGGCTCAACTCCATCAAATAGGCATTGCTGCTGATGGAAGTGGCCACCTTTTTTAGGGTTGTGTGGTGGTNTTTTTTTTTTTTTTACCAGCTGAAGACACTTGGTGAGGTGTAAGGGTGCGATGGGGCCAGACAGGGCCAACATCCATTTCTCCCTCACCAGGCAGGGCTATGAATGGCATTGACGGGCTGTGACGTGTGGTAACGTTGGCGTGAAGACCATTGAGTGGGTATATGCCTTAGCTTCAATTTGTCTCACGCAGCTCATGGAGAGGGAGGGGAAACAGTTTTAAAAATGAATAGAGAGATTTATTTCTTTTTTCTTCGTTTTATTACAAGAGCTTGTGCTATCAAGGGAATCTGTCATTTGGGTCATCTCTCTCCTTGTCAGTCCCGCAGCAGCACAACTGGAGAGAGCAAGAAGGAGTGCACGTGTATTTGCTGAACTGCCGCTGTCCCAGCGCCTGTCGTATGGGTCATAGCTCTCTTCTGAGTTTTCTTGGTTTTGTGTTTTTTTTTTTTTTTCCTGGAAGGGAAAATAGATAAAATATTTTATTTGAATTTATGCTGATGGAGATATTATTATTTGGGCAAGATCTGTCACTGACTCCCGTAATTCCACAGAGGTCTGGCCCAACAGCAACTTACTAAACAAGCAAGACAATGCAATATGATTTTATTAGCTGCTGAACTGTAGAAGCCCGCGGTTTTCAGAAGGCTGGAGAATCGTCGATTTCTCACAAGTTTCTCTTGAGGTGATCAGTAAAATCTGAGTATTTTGTCTACAGGACCGGGGTATTTTCTCAGCGGCCTTAGACGATACAAACTATGATTACTTTTTCTTCCTGTAGGGATAAAAGACACAGATTACGTGTATCTGTAGTCTGTGTTAGGCTCATCCCCAGCTCAGAAGATACCTGGCACCCAGAGGGTATGGATGGAAGGACGCCTGTGCTCAGGCAGGAGCTGCCACCAGGTCTGTGACGCTTGTATTTGAGCTAGGTGTCCAGATTCCCCTTAGAGTCAGAGAATAGAAATGGGATAAATCTAAGGAGAGAAACCCTAGGTGAGAAAGTGCTGGCTTCTGGAAAATTTGCGATCTTCTAGACCTTCTTTTCCACTCTTCATAAGGTCTTTCCCCCTTAGTAAATTCTTCTCGTGCTTAAAGCTTAAAACGTTTTACAGGAGGATGTTATTTCCGTGTTGTTGAAGGGATAAATTGGGCCAGGAAGCAGTAGTAACTGTCCTGAGGTGATAGTACTGGCCGGTGTCAGCCTGGAGGTTGGCACTTCTGACTTTCTCCTGGGGGCTCAGATCTCCCAGAGCACTTGGGCAACTTCTGGTCTTGAAAGGGTTTGTCAGATTGCACCAACATTGTGGATCTCGGGCTCCTTTCTCACACAACCCTGTGGGTTCCGTCCTGCCTCTCGACTGCCGTGCTTGGCACTGTCAGGGCAAAGGGAGGACCTCCAGCCTTGATCAGGAAAATACCCGGCATTCAGCGGCCTGGCTGAAGGAGACCGTTGCAGGATCAGGAACGAACCCAGACAGGACGCACTGGGGTTAACTGTGTTGCTCGCTGGAGTTAGCAAAGCCTTCTCACCCGTGCTTTCCTAACTGACTTTAATGTAATCCGTGTCAAGAGGTTTGGCCAAGATTGTCGGAGCTTCATCATTTCTGAACACTTACCAGGTCCTTCAGGAGCACTTTGTGCAGGAGTAAAATTCGGGGGTCATTAAGTTTCCCATTAGATCTCAAGGAGACAGGCTATCATTGGGGCAAATGAGACGTAGCACATGATTTCTGGGTTTTTTTTTTTTTTTTTTAAATGTAAGATTTATTAAGGACTCCAAAACTCCAGACAAAAAAGAGTTTCTTTTCCTACTGTTGCACAAGAAATGAAAAGGTTAATCCTTGTGGGGTTTCAGGCTATTGTGTTGATTGTTCCAGTTTTTGTGAATCTTTTTGTTTATGGCAAGCTTGGGAAATCATGCGGCAGTTTTAAGTGTTGCAAGTGTCCATGTCTCCCTCTACACTCTCACATACTTTATCCATCTTCCATAGTCTTTCTGTCCCCGTCCTTCTACGTTTTCCATTTTTGCACAAAATGGAAATGGAAAAAACAAAAAAGGTTTGAAGTTAAGTGTTGTAACTCTCCAATTATTCTCCATATGGGATGTAAACACCTCTCCCTGCCCTCTGGCTTGCAGGCTATGGGACACTGTTGATACAGCGGGAACACGGGATCACCGTGGTGGTCTGCACAATGGGGATGCAAACCACGTGAACCAGAAGTCTCACGAGCTGGGCAGGCAAAACTGAAGTAAAACTTTTCACTTCACTGTGACAAACCAAACTGAAGCACATCAAAATAGACTTTCATTCCAGAGAAAAGGGAAAAAGCTGGTTTGATTTGGGGGATTTTTGTGCTATTGATCTGGGGTGATAAAAAGAAAAGGATATTGTGGGGTTTGATGTCCCTATAATAATGACACCCACGTTTCACTACCAGCTCCACTACAGAGATATTTCTTCAGCGTCGGCTTTGCTGAAGTATTTCTGTACTTTATCGTGGAGTTCACTGCGCCCAGGTCTCATCCAGTGAGTCTGACCAGCTTTGTGAAAGGCAGATTACCTCCAGAGCTCCAGCAATCTGTTGAATTTAGAAGGCAATTATTTTGATATGTAAATGAAACGATGGGAGGAAAAAGGTATCAGTTTTGAAATGCAATCAAGGCCAAAGATAAAAAAGATTTCTCATCTACTCTCCAATAATTGTTTTTTAAATGATGCCCTTGGCATGGGATACGTGGCTGTTTCCTTAGCTAAAACTGCAGGAAAAGCCACTTGTACCGTTACCCCCCAGGCTGGGAGGAAGGTCGTGTAATTCGCTTCTGCAATGGCAAAAAAATGGTGGTAAAATCTCTATTGAGTGCACTTAATGGCTCGACAGATTATTAATGAGATATGGAGCTTTTCAAATCTAATTCCCTAGGTTTAAATCCAAGCCCTGTCAGCAGCTGGAGGAAGACCTAAGGAAAATTAGTTTATGTTCTCGGCCCAGCTCCTGGAAGATGAAAAGCCGCACAACAGTTGGCACTAATTAGTGCTTGTGTTGGCCCTTTACTCGAAATACCAGCGGCAGAACAGGCCAGGGAGACGTGAGCTAAAGCTGGGGGGGGTGGGATCTGTCTGCAGCAGGGGCTGGAGCACCAGCCGCGCTCCCACCCACACGCCCATCCCCTTCCGCAAGCGTCCCATCTTGGGTATCCCATGTGGATCCCTGGCTAGGTCGGTCCCCAGTCGGGGCAGCTGCTGCCCAGGCACAATGGTTTCAGTGGGCTGAGAAAGGGCGGAAGAAGAAACCCAGACACAGGAGGGGAAGAGCCAGAGCCAGGACCCACCATCTGACCCTCTTCTCCTCTCCTCCCTGACTACGTACTCCTCCTGTCCTACCTTCTGCTGGCCTCTGCTTCTGCTCTCCACCTCTCACCAGCTGTAAACCTGCCTGGAAATTATTGCAAGGCGCAGTTTTCCACTGTATTTGTGAATACTAATTTTACAACTTGGGGTGGCCTGGATCCTGCTCTGAGACGTATTTCCCAGCAGTGACTCCATCTTAGCGTAAAAACCAATTAGGATAATAAATAAAGTTCAATATTGAACATGGAGTTTCTTTTGTCAGTGGTACTTAATCACTCCGTTTGGGCTGAGGCCAACCTCCAGATCCCATCTGGAAAGCTGGAAGGAGAGCAGGATGACGTCTGCAGCGCTGCGGTCCCTGGAGCGGTCCAGCCGTGTTTCAGCCCTGCCTAGCTGCCCTACCCTGCGCGGTCTCACCGTGCCCTGCTGCATCGCTTGTCCTCAGTGGTCTGTCACACCGGCTCTGCCATTACTGCTAAAAGAGGTGAAGACAGACCTCGGTGCACATCCTGAGCCAGAGCGTTCTGCTCTCTGAAATCCCCTGGCAAGGGGAGAGGTATCAAACGGATCTCAATCACGCTGGGACAGCCTGGAATGCGTTAGGTATCCACCTAATTGGCTGCTCTTATCCTGTGCTAATATTGCTTTTCTTTGGAGTCTTTTATCTTTAAATAGTAATAATTATCTGTAAAACAAATAAATAAATCAAAATTCTCTCTAAAAGCTACTACACCATATGTAAAAGTAGGCAGTCCAGCGACTTAGAGACCTTGGCCACTGCATTAATGCAAGTGAATGTCTGATCTCTTCTTTCTCCATTAATCTTCTTTAATCCACCAAGGGCTTGTAGGATTTCCAATTAGTGGTCATTCAATAATTTCATCATTTCCAGAGAGGCAGAAGTCTCGCTCTGACCGGCAGCGCAAGCTATGGCACTGGCTGACTGAACAGAGCTTAGATTTCAGATTATGGGAGAAGAGGGAACAATTGCGAGGTCAAGGGAAATACCTTGCCGGCAAAGGCATATAAATGTCATTCAGCTTGTGAAAGTTAAACCAAGGTTCTAGGAAGTCCTGGGATTTGTTTTAGAATCACAATGCTCAACAACGTTTGCAGGTTCTTACTTGACCTTTATTTTCTGAAGCTTTATGCAGCAGGCACTTCATCCTACTTAACTGCAGCCTTCCAGAAGTTAAGTATCCACCCTGAGCCCTTTATAGACTGTAAAAGAAACAAGCACAGCCTGAGCCACCCACCTTGGAAATGTATCCTGTCTTCGAGGGGAATGCAAAATGACAGGACGGGAGTCCTGCTGACCGCGTTAGACTAGCTGCTTAAATTTAAAATTAATCCTACACCGACATTATTATTTTATTATTATTAGGTTAGTCCAACTAGGTCTGACGCTGGGGAGAAATTTCCCTCGGAGCTGTTTTCCAGCCAGGCAGCAATATTAGACAACACGTTCCTTTAGAGTAAGTTGTCTATTTACGCATAGGGCGGCAGCAGCACGAGAGAATACGGTTCAACAGCGAAAGGTATGCTCAGGTATTCCGCACTTCCAGTTTTAATTCTGCTCAAGTCTATCCCAAATTTCTAGATTGTTTAGGAGCGTGTTATTAAAAGACAGTAACAAAAGCCAAAAAGGCTCTTGGAGTAGTTAGGACATTGGAATAAGGGTCTTAGAGGGGTTTTCACTTTTGCCTCAACCCAGAGCTCCTGGACTCATCTGTTAAAAAAAAAAAAAAAAAAAAGTGTAGCTCTTTTGTCAATGCAGTCTGTTCCTTTGGGGTTTTGTCACAGGTCTGTAGAGTATTAAAACAATACACACAGCTATAATACTGGTATTTGGGGAAGATGTCTGCGGAGCTCAGTCCTGGCTGCGAAGCAAGGGCGGGTGAAGCACGGGGCAGCTCCGAGGCTGGAGACCTGAAATGGGTCTGCAAACCCTGCTGGTGTGCCGGGGGGGTTGAGCGGTGAGATGAATTTTTGATTCAGCAGGTTCAAAAGCTAATAGGATTCAAGAGTTAGATCCCAGATAGCATACAGCTATCGAGCCATGAAGAATGGAGCAAGGCTCAGTTAGTACCATAATAGCATCTTAAAGAAAGGAAAAAAAAAAGCCCTAGAAGGAAAGATTTTCTTTTCTTTTCATCAGGATGGGAGGGAAATAGATTTTCCTTCTGTTGTCACAAACAGCCGTGTTGTCTGTGCTCTCTCCAGGCCTCGGTTCCCTCTTTCTCCAGCGCTTTGTCATGTCTCTTTAGACTGAACAGTCTTCAGGGCAGAGACGGTCTCTTAGAGGGATTTAGAAGAGGGCGGTGGTGCCCTGATCCTGCTGGGGGCTTGCAGGTGGCACGGCAGTTGAATCCACCGGGTATTTATATTGCAAAGAGGAAGAGAGATGGTATCTTCAGCCAAGAGTTGTTCATCCCTGCTTTTATCAGCCCAGCTGGAAAACGGAGGGTTTCCTGCTGGTGCCACGCGCCGCAGGAGGAGTTTCTTACAGCCGGGACCTTGGAAGAGCGGCTGCCGCTCTGCTTCTAAACGCAGATGTATGGGCCACAGCACCGAGTGGGGAAGACAGCATGGTTCGTGGGTCAGCTTCTGTTTCTCTGCTCCCTCTCGATCTCCGCTTTCGGAGATTCGTGTCAGCTCTGGGCCTTGCTGGGGTTTGTGCAGGCTCCTCAGCTGCTTTCTCCTGGAACGGCTCTTTGCTTCCCTCTGAGCCGTGTCCCGGCCGCCAGCTAGGAAATACACCCTGCGGCGCTGTGTTCCTTTCATTTGGAGTGATTAATACTAAAAACTACAAGTAACACCCATGGGAAGTTTACAGGGAACATTCTCTGTAATTAAAAATAACACCTGGGTGACCGCCTGTGGGTTCTGTTACAAAAAAGTACCGTTCCCCCTCTCTGCGTGTGCAAATCAAGATTCTAAAGGGAAAATATTAATAGCCGATGGATTGACTGGCCGGGGAGGTGGTTTAGTTGCTGTTTCATTCTACAGTAGCAATTATCCGCACCTGCTTTCAGCAGTTGCTCACTCAGGTATATTTGGGCAAAGGACTGCGTGGGGAAATCGCTGGGGAAGTGGAGAAAATGAAGGTGTCTGGGCAAACGAGGAGACGGAGCTGCTTCTTGAGCATCAAGTGCTCTTCCTGGCACTTACAATGTGCTTCTGCGTGCTGCAGAGTATCAGGTCCGATCCTTACCATCTGGACCAATAATCAAGGCTTCATTAGAAACCCAGATTTGTTGTAAATTAGAACATGTAATTAGAAAATGTGTCTGCTAATTGAGTCCCTTTGATGTAAGCTTCAAGATGCGATGCTGATCCCACACAGAAAGGGTTTTTAATGCCTTTTATTTATATACATTTTCCCCCATTTATTGTTATTTGCAGCTTGAACTCTTTGCTGATCAGAAATATTCAGAAATTCATCTTGCAAAGAGCAGTGTCACTTCGGCTATTTATAAACACGATGCTGGCACAAAATGCCATTCAGCAAATTCCTTTTTTTAGGTTGCTTCT
>RSEF01000023.1:3917947-3936360 GCA_003993805.1 Himantopus leucocephalus | reverse complement strand
TTCCCCCCCCCCCCCCCCCCCTTTTTTTTCCCCCCATTCCTTTATATTTCCAACTACAAAACAAGTTTCTATTTTAGTTCGCGCAGAAATGTTCAAAGCAAGCCAAGTGTTGATGATTCAGTAGGTGGCACTCCTCCCTCTCGGTCGGCTCTCCGCCGATGGCAGCCCTGGCACCCTCAGAAGGATTTTGCCTTCCTAAAGGTGCCACCTCTCACGAGCAGTGGGAAAGGGCCTCCTTGGACTCCCGCGCTCGCCCGGCGTCCGCAGGCACCCTCTGCAAAAAAAAACCCCTATCAAGGATGTAAAACTCAATGCCACATTTCCAACTGGAGTGATCTCCGTTTAGCTCTCTGCAGTCCCGCCTGCGGTTCTAATTAGTGGCGGTGGCCTTTACTTACGGTCTTGGGACAGAACCGCGCGCTCTTGTTGGGTGTTCAGTGGCTGCCGCTCTGCTCTGTCTGTGCACGGGGGCAGCTGCGAGGACTATTTCGGTTTCTGCAGAATGTTTTTGAGTTTCTTGAGAAAGGGAGCGCTGCAGACATGCAAAATCTTATTACCCTTATATAAGCCAAAGGAATTAATTAAATAAATGCATAAAAATAACCTCTCAGAAAAACAGAACAGCTAGCTTATAACTTAATTTCCTGCCACTCTCTAAAATCTGCTACAGCACAAAGCCGGGTCTTTCTAAATGCTTTTCACCTTGTGAGAAAATATCTTCAGATAGAGGAGAAGAAGGTTTAACCCCTAAGGCTCTGGCCTTTCTACATTTTAGGGTGAGAGCTTCATTCTCTGAATTTTTCAATGCCTGTAAAATATAAAGGAACGCGGATAAAAGCACAGCACGGGGAGCCACAGCCCTGCCGGGTGCTGTGCCCGGTGCTGCACAGCAAGAGGCCGGTTCCGCACCCCTGCCGAGCGCTGCTTCGCCAGTCCTGATTTTTCAAGATGTAGCAACGAGCTTCATGGGACCAACGCTGACTTCCTTACAGCCCCTACTGATCCCAAACGGGAAAGGACGCGAGCAGACGGAGCAGCAGCCCCAAAAGGGTGAAGAAGGCGCTGCCGGGGTTGTATGGGACCGTGCTCTCCCCCGGCATCGCTCGCACCGCCTCGGGGGGTGACTGCTGCATTAGACGGAATTAACGAGGGAGGAATCACGCCCAAAGGATTTTTTGCCAAGGGAAGCCGGATCACCAGGATGAATTCACCACCAAACTCTGCCTGCTCCGAGCAGGCTTGGCTCGCTAGCAAAGGTCTTTCTGGGACTGCTGCAGAAGGAATTAGAGCAGTCCAACGTGATTATCCCAACTTGCCAGTAGTCCCCACTGCAGAAAATACGGTTCAAGGAGTTCTCCCTCCTCTTTAGGCAAAAGGCAATTGTTTTCCTGGATATGGGATCGTCCTTGGAGATGCTGAACATCTCCAGCAGTGGAGGGGGTATGTGGTTGGCCCCAGCGCGGAGGGAGCACAGCTGCAATAATGATCCTGCTCTGCAGGTGCCACGGGAACAGAAAACACCTCTCTGGTCCTGCTCACTGGGGAACTCATTCAAAACCCAGCTCAGCTACCTAGATTGCAGGAATGGCTGAGGATTTAGGTCTTAATGAAGCAAATGCTCATGGCCACAAACCCCACTGTGACAACAGGCTGTGTGCTGTAATCAGACAAAATGCATATTGCTAAAGACACAAGAGCGTGGCAGATGAGTTTAGTGTTCCTAATAAAAAAATCTAATTCCCCTAATCTGTATCAAACACTAAAAGCTACATGCTACCAATTATTTTCTTCTAGTTTTAATTTACAACAATCAGTTATAATGGATGAAATTAATTCTTAGTTTAATTTTGTTGGCTGTGTGCTTAGAATCCCATTTTTTTCCATCTCCTCTTTTCCTGGTGCTGGAAATTAGCTGCATCTAGCTTCAGTGGCGCTAGTTGAGATGGAACATTGGGCCTAATTGTTTACTAATCATCACAACCTTTGGTGTAATTCACTATTTGATGCAGCTTCAGTGTGGGTTTTAGTCCCATTAGCTTTGCTTACCCTTTCAAATTCCAGGTTTTAAAATTAAGATGATAAACATCGCCATCTGTATCTTCCATCAACACATCTCTGTTCCCATCCCTTACTCCAGTTTCTCTCTTCCTTTAGAGAAGCCTGTGGGGTTATCCTGATTCGCACTAGTTTAATGAGTTCTTAAGACTCCAGGACTGGTCAGAAATCCTCCATACACAGAGGCGCACACCTAAAATTCATCTCGCTGCAGATGGGGACAGGCAGGGTGAGGACTGTGCTCCGGCGTCGGTGCACGGAGGATGAGCCGAGGAAGCAGCGGAGCCTTCGCGGGCGTTTTGCACATCGGTAAGAGAACTGAAAAGCTTATTTCAGAAGACGGTGTATCGTGAATGGCAAAATTATCCTGCGGGTTATAAGCTCTTGTGCTATGCAAATCATCGACAGCCTCTCCTTCTTAACTACACTCTGCAATTTCCTGCGGCAGCGGTGGATGGGAACAGCTGTTGCATGGCAGAAACTCAGCATAAGGCTCCCAGCATCCAGAGGAGGGCCTTTTCCCTGCTGAAGGGAGCTGCGAAGGAGAGTTTTCCATCATGCCATGCGTGATGCAGTGTATTTATCCCAAAAGACCAAAGGTTGCGTTCCCTTTTTGCTTGCAGTTCATACTCAAGCCTTAACAACCTTTAAATAAAATAGACCTGCGGAGCGGGCTCAGAGGATCTCTGACAGATCGCGTTCGCTTAGCACTTGTTGACATGAAAACGTTTTCCAGATTTATCCTGATTTCCCTAGAATTTTGTCGTTGCGGAGAACTGGAGCAAAGTTCAGACAAAGTCAAAACGCTGGTATTTTTAAATACGACATCTCACTTTCTCCTTTCTACATCGCTTTTCATTTTGAATGATTATTTTTGCCTGGCAAGTGAGAACGTATTACATCACCCAAAAGTCAGCTTTAAAGCCCGACACACTGCAACCGGAATGTCAGCGTTTTGGGTTTTGTTTTCTCTCTGACACCGAATGAAACCAGTGTGAAAATTGAGACCTCTGGGCAAACAAAACACCATTCCTCCGCTCATCTTTAACAACAGAGAAACTTAGGAATAGCTTTTAGCACCCTCGCCTGTTATCAGCGCTCTATCTGATCTACGCGATGTGCTCAGGGCAGCGGGGAGCAGGAGGACTTGTACCCTTGAATGCTCACAGAGTTAAACCCATCAAACACTCTCTGCTTTTATTTGCTTTAAGTGACTGAGCTTATTTTGCCTTGATGAAGACGCAGAGATTGTTATCGAGCTCAGATCCCTCCTGCAGACTGGACGTTGCTGGCTGCGCTCCCCGCACCGCAGCGGATCTGCGGCAGTGCCCAGGCTTTGGCGCCTGAGAGATCGCTCTTGCCTGCTGAGAGATGCCACGGACAGTGGGAATAGATGGGGCCTTTGATTTCTTATCTCCTAGAATAAAATGCCAGACACCAGCCAGTTTTAAGTGTAGCATCACGACCTCAGGACTGCTGCTGGATTACGCACTCAGTACCCAAGAGATGTGCAGGTCTGGAGCCCGAGCGTCAAACCCCCCTTCCTCTCTCTCTTCCCCCCTTTTTCTCCCCCCTTCCTAAGCAAGGTTTTAGTCTGTAGTATGGAAAACCCTTTAAAATCACCCTGTCACTGTGCAGAGCCTTGCATGCAGATGAATGGTTAATAGGTGCAATGCAGACGTAATTACAGAGTTATAAGAGCTTTATTTATGCTCTTCACATTAAAGTGATATCACGGTATTAAATCTTCTTACCATTAGCTACTCAGCGTGGAGGGGGAGAGAGAGAGCACGTGTAAGTGAGGCAATCACCGCAAAAATTTCTCATTAGTCTCATAAGAACAACGAAAGATCCAAAGAAAGGTGTATTTGTCAGTCTGGGCTGTGACGGAGGCAGGCAGAGGTGCGTTACACGCTTTGACATTGTTCCTCTAGAGAAGTTTGCAGACATTATTCTGAGGAGCAGAGCGTGGAGGTCACCACGTACCTTCCCCTCCTTTCTTGCACTTTCCCTAGCTTTGGGCACTTGCCCGCGACGCCTCTGCTCAGAGACCGGTCCCCTCTCGCCCAGGGAAAGGCGCTTCCAGCAGGCGATGTGCCTGCTCAGAGCAACGGGGGATGGTTTTCACCTGGAAGTTTTTTAGGGGGAGAAAAGCGCAGATTTGGTGATACTGGAACATTTTTGTTTTCACTGGGGTGGGTTTTGCCTGTGTTCTGCACGATGTGAGTGAAAGCAGCCTCCCTCCACCTCAGACGAGGTGCTTTGTGGCAAGGGTCTCCGAACAACGGGGCTCGTTTCTGAAATTTGAAATAATCATAGAATTCTTTAGGTTGGAAGGGACCTTGAAGATCATCCAGTGCCACCCCCCTGCCCTGGGCAGGGACACCTCCCACCAGCCCAGGTTGCTCCAAGCCCCGTCCAACCTGGCCTTGAACACCTCCAGGGATGGGGCAGCCACAGCTTCTCGGGGCAACCTGCGCCAGGGGCTCACCGCCCGCACAGTCGACAATTTCTTCCTCAGATCTCATCTCAGTCTCCCCTTTTTCAGGTTAAAATCGTTCCCCCTCATCCCATGGCTCCCCTCCCTGATCAAGAGTCCCTCCCCAGCTCTCCTGGAGCCCCTTTAGGCACTGGAAGGGGCTCTGAGGTCTCCCCGCAGCCTTCTCTTCTCCAGGCTGAACCCCCCCAACTCTCCCAGCCTGTCCTCCCAGCAGAGGGGCTCCAGCCCTCGCAGCATCTCCGGGGCCTCCTCTGGCCCCGCTCCAACAGGTCCATGTCTTTATGTCTTTCCTAAGTAATCCATGAGTTGAAATTCCTTTCCAGCATGTTAGACCATATCAAAGCTGTGTATGGGTGAGAAAAAACTATTTATTTATTTACTGCTACACATCAGTAAAATATTTTATTGAACTCAAAGCAGAAGCCTTTTGAGTTTTCTATTTGCCAAATACCCCTTTTTGGTTTAATTTTTCCTTNTTTTTTTTTTTTTTTCCCCAGAACTGTCAGCAAAACACAAAGAGAATCAGCCCCGTGACTCCATGTTCACCAGGGGCTATGTGGAGGGTTTGCTTTCTGGTAAAGGACTCTTAAAATGTTCATCTGAAATTAATAGTGGAATATATTTTTATTATGTGATGTGGAACAATAAACCCAGATGTTCACTGTGCAACAGAGAGCTTGCTGCAGTGATATAAATCTTTGAATTCATTTAGTTTTTATCTTTTGTCAGATGTGTAAGGACAGGTTTTTGTGCATGTTTTATTCAACTCAGGTTTTACTTAGGAATCAAAAATGAAGCTGTTTTGGTCCCAAACACAAATGTTTTAACTGGGTGAACATGCCTGCAAACCCCAGAATCCAAAGGGTGAGCTGGGTCAGACCTCGGAGATGCTCTGATCTGGGGTCTGTTTCAGGTGGATTTAGGGTTCTGGTTACCCGTCTTCTGCATTACGATGGCTGTGATACATGTCAAAGCTTCGCCCTCCTCCCCAAAAAGTAAATCCAAAGGGAATTGCGGCTGCTGCTGAGGCTGCTTCCCAACTTTTTGGGGTCGTGCCGTTTGCTCACAGCCATTTCACGGTGCATTTCAGTTCGTTCCTTAATAAGCCGACGGCACAGGGGCTCAGCTGGTGGCTGCTCCGGTGGCCGCTCTCCTGGCAGGTCAGAGCGCCCACCAGTGCAGAGAGATGCTGGTGCTGGAATGAACCGGAGCTTCCAGCAAACTGGAGTCATAGAATCACAGAATGGTTTGTGTTGGAAGGGACCTTGAAGATCATCTCATTCCCACCCCCCTGCCCTGGGCAGGGACACCTCCCACCAGCCCAGGTTGCTCCAAGCCCCGTCCAACCTGGCCTTGAACACCTCCAGGGATGGGGCAGCCACAGCTTCTCGGGGCAACCTGTGCCAGGGGCTCACCACCCTCACAGCAAAGAATTTTTTCACAATATCTCATCTAAATCTCCCCTCTTCCAGTTTGAAGCCATTCCCCCTCGTCCTATCACTCCATGCCCTTGTGCAAAGTCCCTCCCCAGCTCTCCTGGAGCCCCTTTAGGCACTGGAAGGCTGCAATGAGGTGTCTTAGAACAAGTGTAGTTCGCAGAGTTGTCTTGTGTACAGTGCGAGTCCTAATGCGAACAAAGAAAACCTTGGCGTAACCACTCACTGGTTTCGTTTGTCCTTCCCCGCCGTTTGTGTGATGTTGCGTGTTCAGAGGACAGTGGTGTACACACGCATGTGTCCCAGCTGCGCACGTGGGGGGTGACTGTGCCGTCTCCTACGTGGCACCGCTGGTCCGTAGATCGCAGATTGCGCTGCAGAGCGGCAGCACCGCATCTGCCTTGCAGGTGGGGAGACTGAGGCACAGCGTGCTGGCTTTTCATCACGGTTGGGAAGAAACCCCAGGCCTGAACCTGAGTGCTTTCCCCTCGGTCTCCTTTTCCCCTGCGGAGCCGTAAGACAGTCCAAGTTTTTAAGAGGCTACAGAGGAGCTATTGCAGCCCCCGGCTGTTACACGTTGGCTCTCTGCACCTCACGGCCAGAGCTTCGGAGTGTCACCCCCTTCCCTCCCCGACTCTGTACAAGAGGGCGAGGGGAAGGGGAGGAACTGCAGGGCTGGGACAAGCCGCACAAAAATGCTGGGTCAAGAACAGTTCAGGAGGGGGAAAAATGGAAGAAGAAAAGGTTTGTCTTGTGCTTCCAGTAAACACAATATCTGACAGAGAATTAATGGGGGGATTATGCGGAATCAGCATATACATTTCTCAAAGTGACTTTCCTCGACAGAAGGACACTAATCGCACTTTCAGAGATCAAAGCCTTTAATCAACGTTTAAGCATCTTAAGTTTGTTCCACTTTATTAAATGAAAATAATGACACTGTGTTTTACATTACGTTAAGGAGGAGGAAGATGCCCCAGAAAAGCTGCCTGTTTCCTCTCTCTGCCTGATTCCTGCCCGTTACAGCTGAGCACAGAATTACCGCCTGTCCCACGGGGACACGGGCTTGGTGGCAGCTCACAGAGTGTAGCTGGAAAAGGCGAGCTTGATCTCCACCACCCATAAGCAGATCAGACGCATCTTCTCTTGACATGCGGTGGAGGTAGAGTCCTGTACCACGGGCACATCCCCATCTGCGTGTTCAGGGAGATGACAGGGAGTTCTGCGATGATTTGATGGAGTAAAACCTTTTTTCCACAGCAAAACACTGAGTGCCTGATTGAAATCTTGAGCAGATTTATCCCTCTTCTGCTAAGTAGCTTGCGCTTGCTGGCTGTGCTCAGGAAGAGTTGGATGCGTCCCCTTGGAAAGTGCTAAAATGAAACTTTTACATTTTCCAGTTTGAAGCAGTCTTGCTTAGAGTTCACCATTATTTTTTATGATCGCTTTTGAAAAGGCTCAAGCTGGAAGTAAAACTTTCCCTTGGGTCTGCAATTACTTTTTTCCTTCCAATTTTCCAAAGAAAAAGTTTTGAAAAAAAAAACAGTTAAATAGAATCTTTTATTTCCCATTTTAAATTACTCAGCATTACTGAAGAGCCTTGAAACCAATTATTCAAACAGGTCTTTGCTTTCTCCCACGCTGAAGGACAAATCCCGCCCTTGCAGTGGAAGAACGGCCCCCGGGAGGGGAGGGAAGCCTTGCCGACCTGGTCTCTCCTCGGCACTCCAGCGCACAGGGGGCAAAATGGGCCCTCCTGTATCACACTTATTACCATCTCATCTGTATCCAGCCCCAAAGCCGTCTCTCGCGTTGCGGTGTCAGAGCGGGAAGGTCTGATCCGGCTTTCACTCACCCTTCTTGATAATTAGGTGTTGCTTTAATAGGCTTACAGCGAATAACGCCAGCGCGAGGCAGATGTAACACCAGCCACGGTTCCGCGGCGGTTGCCGTTTGCTGTCTGTCTTACACCTTCTTTTGCTCCACGCTTGCCCGCTCCTCCCTCATTGCCTCGTGCCGGGCAGTGCGGTGGGTGTCCCGGGTCGCAGCGGCACTTGGGGAGTCTCCTCCCCAGGTTTGCGTGTGCTCCTGCGTGGTTGGCGCCGCTCCGTGCCCCGTCCCGCCGTCCAGGCCCGGGAACCACTGCTGCCGGCCAGCTCGGCCGCCTTCCTCTTCTTGCCGGAGGTGCGGTGATGGACGATGGAGGTGCTGTCGTGACGGGTGCCTGTTTTCCATTGCTAGGAGAAAAAGGGGTTTACGGCAGATGGTTACAGCTCCCCACCCCGAGCAATAAATACCCGGTGACAGGGAGACGCGTGAGCGGGATTGCGGGAGTCAGCATCAGCTCAGGCTCCCAAAGCTGCTTTTCAGAGCGCGGTTAGCAGCTGCTCTCCTCCTCAGCGTTGCTGCGAGGCTCAGCTCCTTGGCAGAGCGAACGCATCCCGTGGAGGTGAGCAGCATGGAGCCCCAGGCTCTGCCCTTCAACTCCTGGTTTCGCCTGGGAGTCTCTGTGTCACTTTTGGGTATGTAATCTGTAAGCTGTCAAAAAGGTTCTTCCATCCTGGGCTACTCCGGGTCCATCTCAACATCTCACCTGTGTTTGAGAAAACCCACTTGTTCCCGTTCTGGTTTCGGTGCACGAATCCGCCAGGGTGGTGGCCCTTCGGTGGCCCTTCGGATAAGTGCTCAGCACTCTCCCCCGTTCTTTACCTGTCACTGCAGAGGCTTTTGGCTGCACTTGTAGTTCTTGGCCTGAACATTTCCACCTTGCCATCCACATGGCTTTAGAGGAAGAAATTGGACAGTCATTGTCAAAACTCAGGGTTTGTTAATTAGCAAGTCAAACTAACACACTTTTATTAAGCAAATGGCTTTCCCGGGCCTGCAGAGGTTTGCAGCTTTGCTGCATGTCAGATACAGTCATACACTAAGAGGAAGATGAGAGGTGAGATATAAATCTGTAGTTTCATCTTGAAACGATAACTTTTTCAATGTCTAAATCTTGCTTTCTTCAGTCAGCACAGCCCCTCTCTAGGCACACCGGTGCTGTTGTCTCTTCCTAAATAGCCAGTCCAACGTCTGTGTGTTGACGAGGTGGCAAATTCACTCTGCTCTTGCATTCCTTCCTGTCCAAAGTCATATTCGCGCTGGGTGGCACGGGGTCCTTCTGAGGTTTGTTTTTCATAAACGATCATTATCGCTGTCTTTCCTGCAGTACTGAGCAGCCTGATCTTTGCATGTCACATGTCATTAGGTTTAAAGTCATTTAGCAAAGACATTAGTCTGCAGCTGGATGGGACTGTCTGGTATGCGCCACTTGATTTCAGCCTTTGTGGTCTGACACTCGCTTCAGGCTTTAAGATCTTAACGTGACAAATCCGCACCTCAGTTTACCTTCCTTACCTACTAATTTAATTTAAAAATGGAAGAAATGTGTTTTTCTTCTAAGCTTTGCTGTTTCAAGTAGCAATGCGCTAACTATTGGCGGCTGCTTGAGCCACGGAGACTTTTACGCGTGAAGAAACACACGTGTGTGCGAGCACAGCGCAGCCCCGGTCAGGCTCCAAGCAGAGGGAGACGCGGGTGGCTCTGCCGCCTGGGGGTCTGCTCTGCTGGTGACTCCTCCTGGCAGTTCAGACAAGCCTTGGCTCCCCCTTCTCCCCACGCGCCCGTGTTTCAGAGGGCTATCGTAAGGGTTACTTCATTAACGCTTGTAGAAGGCTCCTGAAGCGGAAAATCGTTGATGAGCGGTGGAGTCCGGGCAGTGGAGAAGACCCGTCATGCCAGTTCACTGCTTCCCGTGAAACCGTCACCTCCGTTTGGAGTTTGCCTTTTGCGGTGTCTGAGCGTGGACGTGTATGTAACTCCCACCCGGAGCTGCCGGCGTCACCTGGGCTGGCTCTGGAGGTGCAGACAGACGTTTGTCTGCCTAAACAGGCAGAGTGGGGGTCCAGCAGGAGATCTGCCCCTGAAGGGTATGAGATAAATAATTGCCCACAACAAACTCGCTGTGCAAAACAGCCTGGCTGGTGGCTGGAGCACACCGCTTGGCCTGAACGGTGGGGACTGCCATCCGCAGGCAGAGGACATAAACTCCCCACCTCTCCTTTGTACCTATTTTAACCATGTGGGCTGGCGGAAAAAGTCTGGGGGGAAATGGTTTTCCCTCCCAGTTATGACAATCCCACTCTTGACCTCTGTGGCATTCATCACACAGCGCTCAGGGCAAAACAAACCAAATTTTCCGTTTTTTTCCACCCAACACACATTCGTGTGGGTTTTGTCTCCCTACTGGTGAAGTGATGGGTGGGCTCACGCTCGGTCCCAAACGGGGACAGGCAGCTATCGCTCCCACATCCCCGCAGATCCCAGACCTCGTCAGCACAAACCGTTCAGCAGCTTCTGCCGCTCTTTGGGCAGCATCTGTGGGGACCTGACGGGACAACGCGTCGAGCAGAGCGCAAAGGGCAGAGGCAGCAGTCTGTGCAGCCGCCGCCGCCGTCGTCCCTCCGCGATCCGTGTCTCTCCCTGGCGAGTGGCTGCACGCCTGTTAGAACCGATTGCTGGGAAGTGACGGGGTTGGTACAGGCTGCCACGCCGGCTCATCATCGCTTTTGTCACACGGTGACCTTGGCAGGTATCGAGTGTCTGGCAGCACTGAAAATATCAGTTATTGCTGTCTGTTAGGCTGCAAAACCGCGGGGCACCCGTGCGGAGACGGGGCCGTGCCAGCGAGGTGAGGCTCTCCAAGGGCTCTCCTCTCCTCCTGGCAAGGCGACGGCTCTGTTCTCCTCTACAGCAACTGAGTTGTCTTTGAGTGAAGACCTTTTTCAAGATGAAACCCCCCTTTTGAGGGCAGACAGGAGAAACCCATGGTGACGTGATTTCAGAAAGTGTGATTTAAGGGGAGATGCAGAAGAGGAAAGGGATGGATGGATGGATGGATGGACAGGCACTGGGCTAGGATGGCAGGAGAGCAAGGGCAAGGGCAGCCTTGAAGAGACAAGATGGTCCAGACAGCTCAGCAGTGGTGTTGGCAGAAGGCTCAGCAGGCTCCTGTGGCTCTGATGCTTTTTCACACTGACTTTTTGCATTCTGTTCATGTTTCTTTCTATTTCTACACCTGGATCGTGGCCAGAATGAGAAACAAGAAGGGGAGACAGAAAACTTAGTGCTTTTCAATTAAACAAGAAGCACTTTGCCATTGTAAGCGAGCTTATTTAGACATTAAATCAAAATCAAATGCTTGCACTATCAGTGCTACTTACAGTCTGATAATTAATGATGGCTTTCCCCAGCGAAAACTCTTCTGTGTTGTGTCAGCACCACTGTACATCTTTGATCGAAAGCTTTTTAAGTAGTTTCAGAAGCTGGATCTGTAAAATAAAAATAACACGTAGTGGTAATTCTCTGCCCAAGAAATAAATAATAAAGGCTTGTAACATTTAAGTGTTGGATGTTAGCTAATCAACAATTTCAGCATCATTGCGTGGTGGAGAGCTGAGAAATGGGAGAATGAAGGGTTTTCTTCGCAGTTATGTGGAAACTCTTTTACATCCCTCTGACAGTGTGAAGGAGTTTTAAAGCAGATGTAAATTATTTTTGCCTTGTTTTCAGGACCTTTTCCATAACCTATATAGTGGAAAGGGATCTTAATGCTAATGAAAATCAAGCTCAGTTCTTCTTATGGAAATAACAAACCATCCCCATCGCGTTTGCCCTTCCCCCTGCTAAGTGTTGGAAAAGGATAAAAGCAGAAAGGGAGGCAAAACTGCACGCATTAAACTCTGAGCATGAGCCTTTGCTAAGCAGAAGTCCCCAAGGTCGTATCCCATCAGGGGCCCTCAGCAGCCAGAAGGTAACCTGGCCACCTCTGGAGCTGGAATCGTGAACTGCTGGGAGGAGAAGCTGACTGCAGGTGTAAGGGCTGCAGGAAGGTCAGAAACCCCAAATTGGGACGTGGCGTGCAGGGCTCACCTCCCCACCGACTCCTCACCTTTCTTACAGGGTTTGGACTGGTCTCCAGTCACACGTACGCCTTTCTTTTCATGCCTTTTTCCCTTCAGGAGCACTTAGGAGAGCTGTCTCCCTTCTCACCCCTCCATTTGGAGGTAGAGTGAAGTCCCACCTGATGCTCTTGAGCAACATGTGCCTCCCTGCTCCCCGCTCAGCCGCCACGGCAGCAGACGTGCGGACAGTGTCCCTCACCCTTCCCATCCCAACCTGTCTGCTGGAAGGAGTCTTCTCTTCTCCCATCAACACGCTCAGCAGAGCAGACAGCTGCCAAGTGCAATAATTAGGCCTCACCTCGCTCCGCCTAGCACTGCCAGCTGCTGGTACAATTAAGCTGCATTATTACTTTCTAAATTGAGAAACACTTTCCCTCCTCTCTTTGCTCCCCTCCTCCTTCCTCCCTCTCCCCCGCGCACGCCCTGCGACTCTCCACGGTGCAGCTTCAGCGCGTCCCAGCCCGGGCGGGACGCTCGGTGCCAGGCAGGGTTTGAGCTCAACCAGGACCTGCCCCTCCATCCGGGTGAGAAGATAAAGGGGGTTCTGCCCCGCGCTGGGGACAGGGGAGAGGAGGGAGGAGATGGAGCAGTGGGTGACCACCGAGCCTTCCTTGCAACCTCTGTCTGCTGGTATCGCCTTCGAGAGGACCAGTGCCAACCAGACTGAAATTCTTCCTGTACGTCCTCTTCCCGACTACAGGGATGTTGTCCCCGTTGACACCCCGAGCAGGAGGGAAGGGTCTGTCCAGTCTGCTGGCACAGCTGCTCGTGTGGTCGTTTGCTCACCCCACTGAGCCAACATAGGCCAGAGTAGTGTTAGACAGGAGATCTCTGTGATTTTGGTTCATCCGGACCAAGAGTTTAAGTTTGAGCTCCCGTAGCAGATGGGGGTGCAGATAATGAGAGCAGTGGCATCTTCAAAGGGGTGGGGGCAGCTGGGGGGGCGCACTGAGCCCCAGCAGCCAGAGGAGCGCGCGGACCTTAAACCTCGGTGAATAACCAGGACTAGAAGCAGAAAGCAAAAGGGCTTTCCCTTCATTTGTCTGCGGGTGTGCAAACGGCAGAGGGGGGCAGTGGCAACTGCACGTTTTGGTTTGTGGCTGGCAGCAGACCCACCGTGCAGTAAGGAGGGTTTCATGTTGCTCAAGCGAGAGACACATCTCGTCTGCCACGGAGGACGGGCCGTAGCGGGCGGACTCCAGCATCTCCAAAAGAAACCGCGTGGCCTGCCGTGCGCTGAGGGCGTGAGCGCTCCAAGAGCTTGCTGGAAATGGTTGCTAACATCAACTTCTCATTTGACAGTCATTACATCTCGCGTTAGAAGAACACAAACTGAGGTGAAGCTGCGGTAAGCAGCCCATAAAGGACCTATTCGTTCTTCTCACTACGGGCAGGTTTGTTGTTAGTTTCTTTTTTTGATTCAGATCGGGTTGAAATAATTGGAAATCATTAAAAAGGCATGTTGGAGCAACGCGAACGGGACATGGCATGAACAGTTTGTCACGTTCCCTCAGGCTGCATGAGAGGACCGCTGGGGGAATCTGAAGCGCTGGACTTTGTAGAAGTGACAGCTTGGGTGCTACTCGCTTCTCCTCGGCATGTGATTTACACACTCATTGACTCTGATGTCTGGAGGAGATGAATTCTTTACAGTGGGGGTTGTTTGGTGGAACGGAGGGACAATGGGCCTGATTTTGTTGTCTGTGGGGATTGTAATCACGGTAATTAACAGTATTTGTAGATTTAAGCCTGGCTGGCAATAAGATTTTACATGGTGTATCTTCTGCAGAACGACTTCTATTACTTCGAGCAGATAAAAACTGACGTAGGTTCAGAATGACTTGGAAAATCAATAAGTAATAAAACTTAGCATGAAAACAAATAAATTATCCCAATCAGAGAAAACACTGAGAGACCGTCAAACTAGTTAGACGGATGAAGTCAAATGTCACTGCAAGAGATGAGCAGTTGTTAAGGCAGAGACACCGGGCTCCCTTTCAAAATATTTTCTCAGCCTCTTTCTCTCTTTAGGATTGGGCTTGCTTCCATCTGCCAAACTCGGTCTGAATCAGGCGGAAAAAGATAGACAGCTTATAAAATGCCTCAGCTTCCTAGAAGGGGTTTTCCTTTGTATTACTTTTCCATAGTGAATTTAATAGCGGCTAAAATTGCCCTTTGGGAGCGGGACATACTGTGGTCCTCCCGTACATCTCTGCCGACAGCGGCTCAGCAGAGGGAACCGGGGGATTCGGGGCTCTTGCGCTCGTCCGACTTGAGACTTAGTGTTGGAGGGGAGACGGGGGTTCACCCCGGCGAAGGTGGCAGGGGGCCGCGTTGGAGGCTGTGCCGGCACCGGCGGGTGCGGGGGCCCATCCCTGGTGCGGTGTCTCACCGAGGGACCAGTTGCTCTCTGCACGGCAAGACACCGGGAGCGCACCTGGAACGTGTCCCCCTGCCTAGGCTGGGAATGGGAAAGCAACTTGTACGAGCGATTAACTAATTAAAATGCACTAGAACAATTGCAGTTGAGTGTCTGACTATAACCTTCAACTCTGGCTTAATTGGTACATAAACCGTGCTTGGCGCCCTGTGCAAAGGAGTGAATTTAATGTGCTTGGACTCATCTGTTCAACCTACCGAGGAGGGTACCAGCATCTCACTCTGCTGCCGATCCCCCCCTCACGCGGCTGGGCTGGGATCATCCATTTATATCTTACAGGGCGCTGAATACGCGTAAAACTAATGATTTATGTCAATATGGCCTGGGCTAGGAATGCTGCGAGACCTAGATGCTGGCGGGTGTTGCTATTACACAGGGAGACAGTCTCAGACAGTTTCCAGCAGCAGCAGAAATAATTTTTTATTGCTCATAATTATATGTTTTTAGCTAAATTAATCACTGGATTAGATCTAGTATTTGGTTCAACAGAATTGCACCACGCTACGCTTGTTCGGAATTTGACCCTCTGGCTTTATGTGAGCTAAGTCTACGGGCGTTAATTATGGTGGGAGGAAGGAATAATCCACTGGTTAAAGTCCAGCTGAGTGCTCTGGAGCAGAGCCGGCTGGGCTGCGCCGCTTGCGGGGCTATCGCAAAATATTTGGGGCTTGGCTTGATAGGAATTGTGTTTTCTCCAGCTTTTTTAGCAGAAAGAAGCTGAATAAGAAATCATTGTAGCTCCAGCAAAATGTTTTCTTCATTTGGGGGAGATTGTGAAGTCTTTGTTGTTCAATTGTCTAGAAAGACGTTGGGTAATAAAATCCCATTTCAAAATAAAACTTCACAATGTTTTGATAAGGGAATTTGCAGTGGGGGAAGGGGACCAGCAAGCTGGAGTGGATGAGCTCAGCAGTAGTGGTGACATACTCCGGGTTTACCAGAATCTGGGTTTTTTCAACATAAACCAGCTGTACGTGGAGGCGGTAACCTCAAGTCCTTGCCCGTCCCAGGCTCCCTGGTGGACCTCGGCTGAGCCCCTTTGCCCGTTAGACCTCAGTGAAGGGCAATTTCAAGAGAAGTTCCCGGGGAAAAAAAGTAAAAATCTGTGTTTTCCACAAATGGGTAATCCGTATAGTGTTTATGGCTAATCTAAAGGTTTTATTTAGATCAGTTCTTTTTGATGTTGACCTTTTCATCCCTAATTGTTTCCTCTCTTTGTAAATTAATTTAAATTTTGAATTGGAAAATCAGCCTAAACAGAAAGCCGGGGCTTTTAATTAGGAAAATGTTGAAGCAGGCTGTTTCACCTTTCAAAACATTTTTAACACTTAAAATTACAGATGGGTCAAAATGGACCTTTTCCTTTGAAAAGTTCTGTTTCCAGTACATCAGCATTTCTCCAGGGGGGGAAAGATGAGGGAATTTCCTGGGAAACATCTGAATATTTCTGGTACCTGCAGCAGCTTTTTAAAACCCTTTCACATCCTTTCACTTTTACCCTCCCACACACACTGCTGAGAAATAAATCCTTTGGAAATGGAAATCAGGCTTGAAGTAAACAGATTAGTAATGGTTATTTGGTAACACTTTATTAATTAAATGTCCTAAATACATTTAAACCTAGGCATTTAATTTAGATTTATAAGGATAATTTAGATTTATAAGAATCGTTATTATACATTAAGTACAGTAAATGCCAATTGATTTTTATAGACAATATTTACTGAGGTGTAACCACACTGCAAAATTTAATTATCTTCGTACTTAGTTAAAAGGACAGCGTAAAGGCTTCAGAACCAGGACCTTGGGTAAAGGCCGGCGAGGACAGGAGCTGCTCCTGCTGATCCCGCCTTAGCCAGCCTTTGCCCTGCCCCGTATCTTCTGGAGTCATTTCCGTAAATGCCAAGTAAAAAGCCCAACATGCACTTTTCAGTGGGAAAATCTCTCAGCTGGTTGTTCCCTGGCTGCTGCTGCAGCGGGGCAGAGGGCAGCACGTGGGCAGTTGCCCAAGGACCGAGAGGTTGGATGTTGAGGCCGGAGCTAGTCCCCTTCCGCATCCTTTTTGGTAGAGAGAAGCGCAATGCATCCCACCAAATATTTCCTGCCAGTATGGTGCATCCTCCGGCTCCATTCCCACTACCCAGGAGGAGAACGTAACACCTCGTAGCATCTCTCATCCTAAAAAGGGCCAAAGTGTGTGGAAAACAACGCTGGGGAAGCCCGTGGAGTCAGTGGTTATGAGCAGAAGAGGACATTTCTGACTTGTGCCACAGAGAAACACTGATTTGTCATTCTGGGACAGTTTGTGGGAAAGGAGCCACGTCAACGCTTCTCCATATTGGGAGAAAAATTTTAACATTTTCAAGTTGTCGTATGTGGTTTCCAAAACAGAAAGTGATAATCCTTTTGTTCCAAAGGGCATTTTATTTTGCCATTGTGTTCTTTGTATAAACACAATTTTGCCATCTGAGCAACTTCCATTTTCTCGTTAGCCTGTGTAGGAACTCACGCATAAATCAGCTCTGATATATCTTCCCCTTCCCGGCACAGAAGTCGGTGCCTGTGTGGATGGATGCTGGCCAGCCCTGGCCGGAGGGAGCTCCTGGGGAAGGGGAGCAGGGACCGTAATTCCCCGAGCCCTGCTGATAAAACCACGGGCAGAAACAACGTTTGCAGCAAGGGAAAACACAGCCTGGATAACCGAGTCCGCGGTTTCCAGTCCTTCAGTGGTGGGAACCTGCAGCAAAATCACTTCCACTGCTGTCTTCCAGGACGGAAACATCATCGGCGCAGGGACAGTCTGTGCGGGATCTCTCACCGTTTCATTCTGCAAAAAGTTTCACAAACATTTGATTCATTGGCAGTTTAGGAAGGTTCGTGTTCCGTAAGCTTCGCTTTGAGATTTGAGCAAGAACAAGCCCAGAATCTCAAGCAGAGGCCAATGAGTCTCACCTGTGTTCACGTCAGCCCCATAAATCAGCCCAGACACTCAAACAAGTTCATGAACCTTCGGGAAACTTTAAACGAAGCTGGGCTGAATCTTCAGGCTAGATGCACGGCTCTCGGAGGAAATAATTCACAACATGCAGCTCAGAGGGCAAGATAATGATTTCTGAAGTGGAAATAACGTAAAGCATAGATATTATATGGGATAAACACATTTTTAATGCAGTTACGCTGAAGACTTTGCCGTTGGAATCTTGGAATGGAAATTTGCCTGCTCTGACCGCTCTGACTTTCCCCACGTTTTTCTCTCTCTCAAACACGACAAGTACTGAAAATTCCCCTCCAAATTAACAATTGCCAATAACTTGGTTACTCCAGGTGCTTTAAAACCTCTGCAAAATCCAGCCCATGCTCTATATTTTGTATTGTATCTCTTTAAGATGCAATATTGCACGTTTTCTGGATGAAAAGTGATCCACTGCTGTACGGGGTAATTTCACAACTAAATTGCTCAGCGGTCGTAAGGAATAACAGTTCAGCCGCGAGCCGGAGCACCGGGCAGGGGATGAGCATATGGCAGAGAGGGCGCTTTGAGCGGAAAGATATTGTGCACGGGGAATCTAGCGAGCAAATGAGCTGATTCTGTTGAATCTGTAATTGAGATAATTACTCGGAATATGGATATTGAGTTTGTGGAGGAGGAGCTTCTGTGTGTGTACTGGTGCGTCTGTTTGTGTATTTGTGTGGATACATGAATATTTGAGCTGACTCACTGGTTGCAGTTTGGGACCAGTTGAACTCAGTGATGATGCTTTTAAGGAAGCTTTTATTCCTAAAAATGTCGGTCTTTGTGTGTAATATTACAGAAAGAGTGACAATTAAGGTGGACTTCAGGAAGGAGCAAGGCTAGGTGCCCACGTCACCATCACCCAGTGGGAACAAGGCTGGTGACCTGCTCCGGTTCCTTTGCAAATTCTTGGGATAACAGAGTCACAGAATCCCAGACTGGTGAGGGTGGGAAGGGCCCT
>RSEF01000023.1:3899628-3917847 GCA_003993805.1 Himantopus leucocephalus | reverse complement strand
CAGGTCCTTCTCCCCAGGGCTGCTCTCCAGCCATTCCCCGCCCGGCCTGGATTCGTGCAATATTAGAATTTGTGGCAATACCAGAAGATTGTCGTAGATTGTTTTTGCAAAATGTCTATGTGGCCTGTTAATTTGAAGAAGCTGAGAAACAAGGCGCTATCTGAGCTCCCAAGAGTCTCCTGCCGATCCTCAGTGTGATACTTCTTTTTGTAATCCTAAACAAAAATATTGCAGTTTTCATTGAGGCCCACCAGAGAAGGATGGTGTCTGGAGGAACGAGCGTAGTGCATCAGTAGGGAGAGCTTCAAGGGTTCTCCAAGTGGGATTGGGATTCCGAAGTCAGGCTGGGGGTGTAACAGCCAAAGAAAAGCATTTGGCTGAAAAATGGGGCTCTTGGAGGGCTCAGAAACGCCCTAGGCTGGCGGTGCTGCCCTCGTGCCACTGCAGGAGGGACCGCTTGGCTGTTCCAAGCCTGCTGGTCACTGAGAACGTGATGGGACGTGAAGTGGCAGATGGCCCATTATTTACCATTATTTCAGGTAGAGTGGACCTATGTTATTTACAGCTCCAAAACCGACCAGTAAAACCTTGGCTTTCACTCATGTGTGTCACTTGGCAATTTGTCTACATTCGATATTGCTTCAGTAGCGTTCATATAAACAAATTAAGGGAGGAGAAAGCAACAAATGCAGCTTAAGACTAATTCCCCTCCACCCACTGAATCACTGAGGGCCTTTAAGAGTGTTCAAAGCCAAATTACACTTCAGTGCACAGGATTTAATTTGCATCTGCCAACTTCAGAAGGGGGATTTAGTCGGATAGGGCATTTGCATTCCATAAAAGGAGTTGATCTCTAATTAAACTAATACCATGTTTGAGTTTCCACAGTGATAACCGGGAAGACCAAACACGCAGGTCTCGGCAAGAGGAAGGAGCGGGCTCGGTGCGCGGGAGGAGGGCGGCTCTCCTTTTAAAATGCCAAACGCACGCGGGCACGTTTCAGAGTTTTAGGAGAGGTTGCCTGTTCTGGAGAGACAAACACTCACCGTGTACTTACAGAGCCGTACGAGGGCTCTGCACCATTTACCGAGCATTTACACTCAGAAATGTTCCGAGGGCGTTCTGCCAGGAGATGAGAAACTCGCGCGCGGTGTGGGCACGCTCCGCTCCCATCGCAGCGCCTCGCGGAGCTGAGTGCCTCGCGGGAGCGGGACTCTTTCCTGGAAAAATTAAAAACAATCTCCTCTTCTGCTCCGCATGCTCTAGCCTGTCTTTGTACGTGAAGTAGAAACAACTTTCTGTTTTTACTTTTCAACCTTGATTAGGACACAGCTTGGTATATGTCCGCAATTTTAGTCACCTGAGTTGAGCGAGAGTGATGTGATGGCTTGCAATTAAGTCGAGTAAGTCGGAAAGCGCCCGTGTTTCTCGGCATACCAGCATTCCCAGGCCCACCCACGGGATGATGCTGAGTGGTGCTGACAGCCAGATTCCATTGAGCAAGTACAGGAAAAGATATAACAAGCAGCTAAGCAAATACCCATTTAAAATTTTTCTTTGGTTATGCTGAATCAATATGTNTTTTTTTTTTTTTTTTTCCTAATTCCTGCTCAATGCAAAGAGGAAATTCTTTCAGGGCAGCTCAAGCCACAGGAGACAGAGTATTTCTTACCTACCATCAAACATTCAGGAAAATCAGTAAACTGTGGCAATTATTTTCGCGGATCGATAGATTTTAAGGCCAGATAGGAACACAATCGCAACCATCAAGTCTGATTTCCTGCTGTACAATGTCGCAGAGCGATTCCTTTTCTGAGCCCAACAACGCAGGTTTAAACCAGAATGTATCTTTCAGCGAGACATCCCATCTTGACACCAGCTGACAGAGAACGAACGCCATCCCTCAGTAAGCCCTGTAATGATAAATTACCCACCTTGGTAAAACATGGCTATTTATTTCCTCTTTTAATTCTTCTAATATTCATCTTGGAGCTCCTGAAAGCGGTGTGCTGGGTTAGTGAGCTCCTGGCATCAGATATGTGTCTGATAGAGGCCGTTCTTCCCCTACAGCTGATTTCGGACGGTGATCAAATCACGGTTTACTCTCAGTAGCAACATGCAAGTCCCTTCCGAAGCCCTGGCTTCGTTGAGGACCGCATGTCGCGTAGCCACGGAGCGGGCGTCTGTTGACACGCAACAGAGGTGCCGGGGCAGCATCTGAAGTCTTTGGTCAGACAGTGAGCGTCCGTCTGTCCAGGCAGCGAGGAGGGGGTGAGATACGCTGTGGTTTTTGTGGGCCAGCCCAGGCTGCAAGCTTACCCGCCCGTGGCTGGTTCTTCCCCCGAACCACAGCCACCAGCGGGGTTGGTAGAGCAGCCCCGTCGGGCACAGAGGGGCATCCCAGTCTCACTAAAGGCAAGGAGTTTTTTTTTTATCTCTGGTGGGACCGACATTTCATTTGGAAACCTCAGAGATGAGAATATTCAGTCTTGTTATGCATGCTGTCCACAAAACCTCCAGTTTCAGGTGAAAAGCCCAGCTCCGGATCCCTTCTACATAGTTAATTTTAATATCATTTTTTATTTATTTCACAGTGGAGTGCATCTGGCTTACAATACTTACCCAAGTAAATACCGCATTTCACCTCTCTCCCAGGAAACAGATGTACATAGATCAAACCAAGAAAGACGCCTGTTTATTTTTTTCCCTTGTGACTCAATCCTGTGCATATGCCACAGTGTGTGGCATTTTCCACTCCTCAAAGAAAGCAAAATCACACATGACATTAAAGCTTGGTTTTCTAGAAGTTAGTGTTTTTAAGATGAAAGCACCCAAGCAAAATATCCTTTGGACAGAAATGAAACAGGTAACTTTTCAAGCTAATGAGATATTTGTGGTCAAGTTCTGATCTCCATTACAGTGATATGCATCTGGGCTAATTCCCTACAGAAGATAAAAGCCCCTGCTACATCTGGTGGTAAAACAAATTCTCTCATGATATAAGCCCGTTTTTAAAAACTCCCTTAGTAATCAAAGCCCCCAAAACTCATTGGGTTTCGCTTCTTAAAATAGCAGTGGGGTGGTGTGTCCCTGGAGGTGGGAGGTCCCCTCCCCACATGCTCTCACCTTCCGTGGGGCCTCTTGGGAGAGGAGTTGGTGGGTCCCAGCTCACAGCCTGCGCACCCACCGCCGTCCCTGCGGGGAGGAGGGGTTCCCCTTCAAATCTGCTCTAAGGGGAAAAAAAAACCAGCAGGGCAAGCCGAGCTTTTTCCCTTTCTAGAAGGCGGCAGACAGACCCTGCTCCCCTGGGAGGGGAAGGCACGTTCCCCGTGACTCCCACGCCTTGGGCTTGCAAATCAAACCCGCTCCGCAGACCGAATGACAAATGTCACCCACCACAGAGGCACAAGAAGCGCAAATGCCTTCTCCTGCTTTTTTTCCTTCCCGAAACAGCGTACGGGAGCCAGCAAAAGGGGAGGGAAAACCATCTCGTCGTGGTGCCGCAGGGCAGCCAGCCTTGTAAATGGCGGTTTCTTGCTAAATAAATACATAAATAAAAGGGAATAGTAATTGTGGCTCGGCGAGCCTTCAGAACTGTCCAAATATGCAAACTTCCTCATGAGGAAGGGGGCGGGGGGGGGGGGGGGNGAGGAGGAACAAGAAATAAAAAATAAAAAAAGGCAACTCGTCAACATGCTTTGCATGCTAAGGCTGCGGTTGTTCCAGCGGGCTGCAGGCGGCTCTGGGAGATGATAAAGCCAGCTTGATTTCACAGCAGGAGGTGAGGGGACATGGAAGGGGAAAAAAACTTACCTGTGCAATTCCAATTAACATAAATTAGCAGGGTCTGCGCTCCAGAAATAAACAAACAAACACAGCATTGCTGGGAACAAAGGGCAGCGCTGGGCCAGGTCGCTTCTGGTTCACCGTTGAGACCGGGAGGGTGACAGTGCCGGTGGTGTCGGTGGGGAGGAGATGGGAGATGGAATCCAGCCAGAGAAATGCCTCCAAACCTCTGCAAAGGTTGAGTAGTTTGTAGGGCATTAAGGGGAGGGGGTGCTGAGTGGCACATCTGAGCTCCCCGGGTCAGCCCCGGAGCACAAAGAGACTCAGTGGAGGTTGGATTCATCACACCTGGATCCAACTCTCCGAAAACTGACCTCGAAATCGGAGCTGGGCACTCTCCGCTTCTTCACTGTTCACGGGAAAGAGCCCAGTGCCTCTGGGGGGTGACATCTCACCTGCCCCCTGTCAGACGCCACATGAATCTCCGCCTTGGGGACTGATTTCAAGGGCTGTTGGAGCACCTGCAGCTCCGGCTGTAGGCAAGAAGATGAACCGGCCGCGTTAGACATCCTGCATATAACACCGGGCGTCTGTCTGCACCTGTGGGTGCCTCAGCACCTTGACAAACCTTGTCATTAGGTGCTCCGAGAGGCTGATTCCTCACTGGAACACGGAGACAGTAGCACTGCCCTTCTCCAGAGCAGGACGAGGCGCATAAACACACGCCGGGTAGCAAAGCGCGTTGGCAGCGCGGTCCTGGGGCTGGAGAGATGGGGTTTGACTGCCGCTACGTGCCGGCGCAGCGGAGGAGCCTGAGCAGGAACGGATGCCGGGGTTGTGACGGGCAGACGCAAACGGCTGCCCCCGTTTTTGAAAGGGAAGGGCGGCAAAGCAGGAGCCGTGGCAGGAGGGGGCTTCCCGGACGGGCTCATCTTGCCCAGAGCTGGGGCTGCTGGCGGGGTGTGAGCAGCAGAGCTGTGGAGGGTTTGTGGCAATAGACGTTTCTGGTCTGGCGGTCGAAAGATGAGGAGAAGAGGAGTTCAGTTCCTAAAACGTCCTAAAATTTGTGGTCAGATGGTCTCGCACCAACCTTCACTCCAAAGGAACAAAATAGATCTCATTTTCTGCAGTATCGTATTCCAGCACAGCTCTGACCCCAGCCCCAGCTTCGCTCCGCTAAAATTTGTGGATTTCGGTAGCTTTATAGACAGAGCCCAAAAAATCGGGAGTAAGTCATGGAGCGCGCTGTTTTTCAGCCCTTGGTTCGTGTGCTCAGATGGAGACCTCAACGGCACTTCATTGATTTACAACCAGCAGGATCAGGTCTCCTTTTCATGCGTAAAATACAAAAATTACTGCTTTCGCTCCCGCTTGTGTTATCTCCAATTAGCTGCACTGACATGATTTGTTCTCCCATAGTCTTTGTTGCATAACTAATCACAGCCAATAAATATAAACACAAAAAATAATTAGCTTAAATCAGCTAGCCGTACACACCGAGCACATCCATTCAATAACAGAGAGGACACGCAGATTTCCTGAGATTATTACATTTTATTTTTCTTTCCATTTGGTTTGGGTTTTGGTGGGTTTTTTGGTTTTTTTTTTTTTTGCTTTGGGTAAAGTTAGGGGGCAGAGGTGCATCTGCGAGGGCTGTAGCTATAGTAACGTACATCCAAATAAACCGGATTGGCTCTCTAGGTAATTCAGTGTTTAATTCCACGTCAGTTCTGTTTATCGCTTCATTCCAGAAGATCCTAACATTTTGACATTCCCAGAGCATATGTCTGAGAATTAATGAAATATTGAAAGAAGTCTCCAATAAGGGCTCTCACTTGCACGGGGGGAGGATGAGCGGGGACCCTCGTGCTGCTTCTTGTTCTTAATAGCACTAAAGATGCCGCCCCGAGGAGTGGATCGCTGGCACGAACCCGATCGTGGTAATTGATGGGGACGTGATATTGTTTCTGTGAGACGCTCGAAAACAAAGCAGAGGTGGGCTGGCTCAGGAGGGTTGGGGAGGAAAGTCACGGCAGCTTTTACCAGATCCCCCCACGGTGCCGGGTCGACGGCTGGTGCGGGGCGGGTGGGGAGAGACGTGGGGAGTGATGGGCCGGTGCCCCCCGCCGGCTCCGCGGGCCTGGCAGGGGTGTGAGGCTGCGGGCGAGATATTGGAGGCAGAAGAGGCACCAAGTCGCTAGGCCAGCTCCCCGCGGTGATCCAAGCACCCTCTCCTTTGCGTGTGTCGGGGGCGGTAGCAGGACCAGCGCCCAAGTTCTGCACTGTCACAGCTTGTCTGAATCTGGAGGCACAGGCTTTTTNGGCTTTTTTTTTTTTTTTTTTTTTAACCCTGCAGTTGTGCTTCTGGGCAATTCCCGTCATCACCAATTGATGGAAAACTATATTTATTACCTAAAAGTTTCTTGGCTGCTACGCTCATGCACAAGGCTATCCAGCCACAAGCGCTGGGTGAAGCGCCGCCAGCGCTCACAATGCAGGCAGTCTGAGCTTTTACTTAAAAAGAAACGGGACCTCACCAGCCTTTGTAAAGAAAAGCCTGAAAATGTGAGCAGCTATGCAGTGGGCTGAGCGTCCGAGAGAGCAGATAAAGAGAGCGCTCTGTTTATTATCGCTGCCGCTCTCCTGGTATTTCAGCAGCTCTGATGACTTGGACGGTAGACACAAACTATTAGAACGTGCGGGATTAGCGATGCTGCCCGTGAGATATTGTGTCTATGAGAGCTATCCTTTTACATTTGATTTTTAAATTTGCTGGGTTTGTGGTTATTGCGTCTTACATCACCGTCTTTATTTCATTTGCTTTATTTCCCTGGGGCTGAGCTTTGCGAGCGTCCTGCAGGAGGAACGCAGCAGGAGCCGGGTGCAGGGGGTGACTCTACTGGGGATCTTTCAGAGATCCAGGTGAAGATCACTGAACCCCTCCCAAGTTTCTAAAACTGTACTTAATTCATACGAGCATCCATAAATCTGGATGATTCTCCGAACTGCCCAGGCTCCCTGACTCTCTAAAACAGGACTGGAAATCCCAAAGGAAAGAGCCTTTCTCATGAGAACCTCTGCGCTTCGTGTGCCGCTCGTGATCAGAGCTGCGAGGCGAAAGCCAGTGTAATGAGCCGGGGCCACGAGCTCGTCAGCAGGGATTGATCCCAGGCGCTCTCGGATTGAATTCAGCTGCTGATGAGTTCAGGGCTAAATCAGCAGTGGTTTAGATGGAAGGGGCAGTACGGGGATGGGGCTACTAAGGTTGAAGGGGCTACTGTGTGCTTTAGCCTGCACGGTATTCCCAATTAGACTTCAGAGGAGTCACAGCAATATCCAGCAATTAATGGGAGGGGTTTTTTTTCAGTGGATTTCAGGTACGTGTTTTGTGGTGGTGGGGTTGTGGGAAAGGGTTTTTCGTCTCAGAGCAGCAGATGAGGTCTCCCCAGATGTGCAGCACGTTGCTGTATCCGGGCAAATCCATTCTAGATGGAAAGGTGTGGGTTTGCAGGATGTTCCGGGCACGTGCTTTTGTCCCTGATTATTTATGTCATGCTTAAAACTTGGAGTTTTCTGATGCAGAATTGAAGCATTGTGCAAATACACCGATTTACACATCATTTTCTATGGGAAGTCGAATTGTTTCATTTCAGTGATCTCATTTCATTTCAGTGGTGTCCTAAATCTGTTGTTTCAAGACAGTAAATCTGCCTTTTTTTTTCCCTATGTTATTGTTATGCTTCATTTCTTTTGATCAGTTTTATTATATCATAATTCACATTGTCTCATACTTTAGATTTCATATCGCAATGTTTAGGTTCAGCTAAACAACATTTTTACCTTATTAGAATGATAAGTTTTGAAATTATTGAACTCGGATGATGTAGCTGTGTTGAAACAAGTCACTGTGCGATGTTCAATATAGAAAATGTTAAGAATTCTCGCTTCGCTGTTGGATTTTTTTTTTATTATTTAGACTTTTTTTTTCTGAACTAGAATGAAGTTCTGTGGGAAGTGGTGACGCTTTCCAAACAATGGAAATCCCCTTTTCAAACCAGTTGCAATATTATCCCATGGTTTGTCTCACAACATCCCTGGGATCTGGCAGGGAAGAATTTCCCTTTTGGTATCGGTAAGGTTTGTGAATGAATCCTTGACATCTCACAACATATTCCCCTTTCCCCAGATACCAACCGAGTCACACGTGGGTGTATGATCATGCCACCTCCAAGGTGAAGCACTTCGCAGGTTTTGACAGCGCTCTTTTGATTTTTCTTTTTGCTGTAGCAACTTCATTTTCCGTCATTTTACCATCTGGCACTAAGAAATGAGGTAAGCCATCCTTAGGCAGGCGGAGAGCTCAGGGGGACTGTTGATCACGAGGCTGGGGTTTCAAAGGATCCACTTATGGATCCTTCCAAAATCAAATCCTCCGGGCAGTGGCCAGCGCGGACAAGGAGCTCTGCTCTCTCGTGGACTGGACCCTGTCTATCCGTTAGCACTGGGGCGATGCTTGCACGTGGAACCGAAATCACGCTATCCAATTCCTAGTCCTTCAAGATTATGGGCAGACTTAAAAATGTGAAGTTATCGGAGCTTTTTAGATTTTTATATTAGCAACTTGCATGCAAATACATGCAAATAGATGTAAATAGACAGAGACTTTCTGCAGCCCGGGTTATTAAAGGAGCTGCTGCTCATAAGAGGATTTTCATAATAAGGCTAAGGATCCCACAACATCTATTAAAACAGAGTTACTGTAAATTACACTAAAGACGAGGTTGTTATCCTTGACAGAGCTTTGCGAAGGGAAGGAGCAGGGAGTGAAGCTGTTCCTCCCACATGCTCTCCTGTCTCTTCTCCGTTTCCTGCAGTAGCTGGTAGGGCAACGCAGCGCGGAGGAGACGACAGTTCCTGCGGCTGCACTGTCCCCTGGGACAGCCTGAGAGGAGGGAACAAGAAGAGCCGCTGGCTGGTTTCCACAGAAACGCTCCGAGGAGCTCGTGCCCTGCTGGGGGGTCTGGGGGCCGCTCGGGCAGAAGCCCCGGCAGAGCGGGATGGCCTCGGTTGTGCCCGAGCAGCGTTACTGCGGTCTCCCCTGCTCTGCCGGCAGCCCGTTCCCTCCTGCCCTTGGCCCTAAGCAGGAACATCCACCACCAGCCCCGACACGCGCTCCATCACCAACGCCTTCGTTCTTCTTGCCGTCTCCCTCTTTCAGCTGCCTTCCCACGCTTCTCGGGGTGCACGTTTGGGGGTCTCCCCTCACACTAAGAGACTGGTGGCATTTCGACAAGGAAGCAGGTCCCTTGAGAGACCTTCGCGTAGCCCAGGGAACCTTCCCTTGGCCAGCCTGCAGGCAGCTGTTGCTCTGCACTGGGACTGACGAGACATACTGGCTCCAGCCCAGGTCCTCCCTGGAGTGAGCAAGGACTCTCTCTTCTGCTTTTTGTGTAATAATCCACCCAGAATTGGGTGACGTTGCCCTGGCAGGGCTCCAGGCTGGCTTTCCCCACTGCTCCTCCTGGGAGCGCTGGATCCCTTTCCGTTTCCGTCGACGCGCCTGTGAGCACCCGCGTGCGTACCCCTGCGCTCGCCGCCACGTCCCTGTTACAGCCCTGCAGCTGCGGCTGAGCCCACTGTTGGGCAGAGCAAAGCCTGCGAAATGATGACTTTAAAACAAAGAATGACTTATTCATCCCTGCAAGGTGCAGAGGAAGCAGGGAGACCCCACGCGTGCTTTCCCTTGGCCAACTTTAAGCCCTCCATCCCGAGCTCAGATGGATCTGGTTTGTTCCACCTCCCTGAGCCACAAGGAACAGCTTGTGTTTCACACAACATTTGCTTTTTCTCCCTCGAATAACGTCTTCCCGGTCTGCCAAATCTCTTTCTAACGTACCGTGGGCAGTTTCTGTCTCCAGCCCACCTCCTACCCCCTGTTGCCTTTCTTACTGGGGGCTACGCACCGCATGGGGGAGAAACATCCTTTGATGTGAGGAAGGGGTAGGACACGCAGTCCAAGCGGGGCTGGCCCCGAATCCTCCCCTCCTCACCAGTCCAGCCGTTGTTCTCGGTGCTCCTTTGAAGCTTTGTACCGGAGGCTGTTTCATCTGCGTCCTCTTTACCTTTCTTGCTAATTCTTCAGGAAATGTTTTGCAGTTTCCTTGGATTTAACTCTGGCTGGTCTGGCAGGAATTGTTAGGAGAGCCGAGTAGGAAACCATTGGGTCATTGGGGATGAAAATGAAGGTGTGTCCCCAGTTTGCAGTGGCTGCAAATAGCTGGGAGCTCCCTCGGCCACGCAGGACACTCCGGGTGTCTTTCAGCGATGGCAAAATCGAGGAGTTCACCGCCTTGGGCTGCCTCAGTGGTCAAGGGGAAGAAAGAGATGTCTCCGGAGGGTTATTCAGCGCACTTGCTTTGACATCCTCCTCGCAGCGGAGCTGGTGCGGTAGGTGCCTACGGCCGGCTGAAGGCCCGGTGTAGATCCTGTCCTGCCCAGCAAGCCGCAATGAGAAGCTGCTATAAAGTGTCTTGTGCGCGTGGTCGTGGCTCTCGTGTCAAACCAAGAGCTCCAAAGCCCTCTGTCTTCCTCAAGTGGTGCAGGGGGGACCGCACGCGCGATGTCCTAGCTGTGCCCTGGGGTGGCAGAGGTCTCGGGCTCAAACTTTTGAGAGAGAGGGAGGAAGAAAGAGAGGTTCTTTTCTTAACTGGCATCGCTATTAAATTACCCACTTCCTAAAGAGGAGCCCAAATCTTGGGACTCGGGTGAGGATAGAGCGGTGACAGAAGAGATGAGTCCATGTGGAGGGGGAGAGGGGAAGGAGAGGAGGAGGCAGCAGGGCTTGAAGTGACATTTAGTTCATTAGCTTTTATTACTGGGAGGCTTTGTAATGAGGAACATGAAGTGGAGCACTCTTGGTGAGCTCGTTCTCCTCCAGACAGGAGCTGGAGCACACCCCGCATGTGCCCCTCTGGCCGAGCCCCAGACATGGCCCTCATCCAGACCTGGATGGGGCTGGAGAGGGTCCAGCACTGCATCCCGGTTCTTATTGCCCAGTTTGGGTGGCAGATGGGATCTCGTCTGGCCTTCATCTGTGCTCTGCCTTCCTCACACCTTTACAAGGCGCGTTGGATCCTGACGGGATGAAGACGTTAGCCTGGCTCTCCCTGCTGCTCTCCACGGGGGGCACGGCAGAGCCGTATGGTAGGATAGGGAATTAGTGCTGCGTGAGTGTCGGGGACCTCGCACGTCTCGTACCGGAGCGAGGTATCCGACAGCACGGCAAGATGTTACAGCGATACCGAACTGTCAGAGGAACTTATTGCAAAATCGTGCACGCGCAGCCGGGGCGGCAGGAGCCGCGCTTACCTGTTTAGTGCGCGGTGGCGCTGGGGCTCGGGGAGAGGGAGCGTCTTGCTGTTCACAGGCGTTTCCAGCATTTCGGTTCCGAGAACCAGACCAGCACGTCATTAACAGGAGCTGTTAACGGGCCATCGCCCAGCGGGGCCGTGGGACTGGGGCAGCGGGCTGTGCCCTGACCTCCCTGCGCGGCCGCAGAGCGAAACTACACAGTACCTGCTTTTCTGTAGCAGATTGTCCTGGTTTGAGTGACACAGGACTAATTTATCTTCTAATATTTGGGAAAACTGCACTTTCAGAAGACGCTAGTGTCTGAATTTGTGAAAATACTTCCTTCATAGCCAGCTATGGTGTGCGGGTTTCAAGGTCTCGGTGTTTTCGAGCTCGCTGGGTGCGGGGATGAGGAGGAGCGAGACCCGGGCGCTTGACCCAAGGTGCCCAACAGGGTTTGTTCGTACAACGAACGACACATTCACTATAAATTAGAAAGTTTGCTGCTAAATGCTCTCTCTCCCGTGATGACTGCCATCCAGAGCACTCCTTGCCCCGTTGCCGGAGCCCTGAGCCCTTCCCTTCCTCCCGAAGCCGCAGAGCTCACAGTGTCCCACCTTTGCTGTCCCCTGCTGGGGGATCCTTGTATATTTTATAGTGGTATCGGGATCAATACTGGTTCTTTAGTATTATTAACAATTATTTAGTCTTATTCTATTAAATCTGTTTATATTTCAACCCTCGGGTTTCCTTGTTTTTCGCGATTTCCCCTTCCCAGGTGGGGAGGGGTCATCGGGTGATACAATAATTGTCAAAATAATGAATCGCTGTGGGTTCCTCAAACCGTAACACAGATGTTTTCTCCTCCAAAACTATCGGATCAGTTATGCAAATATGGCCTAATCCCTGCAATGCCCTACGGGGGCACCATAAGACGATTTTAAGAGGCAGCGTGGTCCGGCTGCCTTGGGGTGGGGAGTCCTGCCTGTGCCGCAGAGCTGTGGTGGCACCGGGCTCTCTTGGCAGGTCCTGTCCGCTATCAGCATCAGCAGGCTGCTGGTACGGCCGCGTGGCTTATGGTTTATTCATGCCCACGAGCTCCGCTGGCAAGAAGGGCTCTTCTGTCCTTCAGTGCAGTAGCACAATGGATTAGAGAGTGACACGGAGGTTTCCAGGACCTCACACGCTTAAGGAGCAAAGTTAGAAGAATTTGCATGTGGCTTTGTGCTTGCGAGGGAAGTCGTCTCCTCTGGAGACACTGGACAGGCTGCGTTCCAGCACGCTTGGCGATAAGGTGACGTCCCACCTTGGCTTGCTCCCGAGGCACAACAGGAGAAGCCGCTTGTCTCGCACCTTTCCCCTGTAGTTTAAAAACCAGCTGTTAGTGAAAGGGAGCTCGAACAGACCTCGAAAGAGAGCTGGAAATTGCGGGAGCATCTGTTTGGGAAATGGTTGGATGACAGGCGGGCCCAGAAGCAGCCTTACAGCCGGGGGGGTGGGTTCACTGGATGAACCTGTGACTACAGGACAGCTGCCAAGGAGACTTACTCATCTGAACCCCTTCAGCACAGGGCCAAAATATAGGAGAATTTTTCTCCTTCCCCTCAAAATACTTTTATTTTTTTTCATAGAGAAAATGGAGCACTGGAAAATGATCAGCCAAAACTTGGAAGTGTTTCCATATGGAAATGCCACTTCAGTGTCCCGGAGCACTGTTGGTGTCTCCGCTACCTTCCCCCTGCTGAGACTACCCACGGCATAGTAGGGCATCTTCTTGAAGACTTAACGTGGAGTTCACGTCACTTAACGTTAGCTATCCACAAGTGAGGCGTTACAGTTGGCCATTTCAGACTCCCCCCAGAGCCGAAGGAAACAAACAGGCAGCTCTGCACTCCCCGTCATCCTACGCATGCAGGACATCTGCCTGAGCATGGAAGAAATCACCCTTTGGAGACACTTTGATCTGATGGCCAACATTTCACTAGTTGACCCTTGTGAGGTAAACCCAGGTAGATCCAACCTGGGCAGATAAATCCCATTGGGGAATTGTACCCATGGAGTGGATAAAGGGGACGGGATACCCACATTCCCGTAAGGTGTCGCTGTGGTAATCGGAAGGAGACCGGTATGTTTTAATGCCTCTCTCTAGGTCAGCACCACAGATGGATCCCATACCCTTACATGAAAGTCCCTTCAGCCATCGATAGGTTACCTATTCAACAGGAAAGATGTAGTAGTAAATTTAGAAGTGTGTCAATTCCGATAGTTGTTGTATACGAGCAGTAGGTGAATACGATATAGCTGATATTAGAAGTGGCTAAACTCTGTTTATAAATGTTTGCCCTTGAGTCTTCTGCCAGTAACGGAGTCATAAGCCTCCATACCTCTTTAAACGCTATAGGATTCAAAGACACACACTGGCTTAACACGATTACCCCGACTTCCATTCCTCTTCTTTAATCACTAGACCTCACTCCCAGGGGCTATTTGTAATTCGCAGTTGGAGTTTATGCACTTGCTTCGAACAAAGAAATTTGATTTTTTTTTTTCTTTTAGTTTCCTCTTAAATCCTGACAGGTTTAAAAAAAAATCCAACCAACCAACAACAAAAAACCCCACCAAAATGAAAAACTCCTAATGCTTTTCCTAATGCTTTCATGAGAAACTGAACTTTCTCATGGAAAAGGAGATACTGCTGGCAAGTTGAACAGAATAATTGTATGAAAGCTGAAGGGAAAAGAAATCTTTGACCTGTTTTTTAACTATTGTTAATTCATTGTTGTTGTTAGCATCATTGTCCGAGACAGTGCTCCAGTGCAACGAGCACTGCACAAATACAGAGCATCAGCAGAAGTGAAATCACTTAGTGCAGTGTACTGCACTCAGCAGCAGAATTAGAAAAAACTTTTTTTTTTTTTATTCAAGCACTTGAGTACATACCGAAATTTCTATTTCCAGTGAAAAATGTTCAAAACTAAAAAAAAAAAATAAAAAAAAAATAAAAAAATTTGGAGAAGATACCAGGAGGAAAAATTGCCTTTCCTGTTTCTCCAAACCTGCCAATTAAGCATACTCTCTTGAAGCTAACTATTTCTGAAAGCATTTACTGAAAAATTCCTAACTTGGAATTAAAACTGTGACACGAGGCTGGTTTTGCCAGCCTGCTCACCTCCCTTGGCCGTGTGCTGGCTCACTCCGGCGGAGTTTTCAGGTGCAACTGTGTGACATTTCCAAAAAGTTAAAACTCTGTTTTCAAAACAAGGCACATTTTTCAAACCGCGTTCCTTGTTTATTCCAGCAGGTCAAGATTTGGATTTAATTCAGCTTTGATTACACTGCTGATTTAAGGTGTTGGGAGGAAATTTCAGCTTTCTTCCACCCACAAGCACCGAGTGAGCCATCTGGCCTACCTCAAGTACCTGTCCTAAGAGGAGATGGATTGCTCTCCGAGCTGCCTGATTCTCTCCGTTGCCTGTACGGGCAGCCTGGCTCAACTTGGGTTTAGGTAACCGAATTAGGAGCCATAAATCTCACCTTTAGTGATGCTAACTTAACCCTCTGGCTAAGACTGCTTCTGCTCTACTCAACCTTACTACCAGGTTGGTGGGTGCCCTCGGGCAAGTTCATCACCTCTTCCTATCTCTCTTCCCTCCTGCTGCTCGCCCGTCCCCTTACGGCCTCCCCGGGGCTCCGATGCTGGGGGGGTGTTGGGTCCCTTCATACTGCAGCCGTAGTTATAGCAAAAAGCTGGGAAAAAAAACCCAACTTGTTTAGACTATTGCTAGCCGAAATGGTTTTGTCCTCACCGCTCGCCGGTGGGTATCGCTCAGGAGCGCAAAGATATGGGCCGCAGTAGGACAGTGCTGGACAATCCGCGCGCAAATTCAGCTTTACCTCCAAGATGGCCAAATGACTCCCAAGAGCACCCTGAAGTGTCGTGACTGTCGGTACCCACAGTGAAATATTTAGGCTGCCTTCTTTTCATGGAGAGGACGTGATATATTATACAGGCTGTTGCAGAGAAGAGATTGCCATATATAAGGTATTACTCACAAGGTTGTTTGCACATCGGAGGGGGGGCTGGTGCCGTTTTCCCGGTAAAACGGGGCCCGGCAGAGCTGAGGACCACGGCCATCGAGCAAACTCTGCGTAGGGTGCAGCATCGCTGCAGCAGTTTCAGACCTGGTCCTGGAGTCTTGCTGGAGCCTTGAGGTTAAGTTCTCTGCTCCAAGAGGGAAAAATATTTTTAATTGCCGTGTCGGATGAGGCTGCGTGGCCTTTGATGGCTTCTCTGAAAAGATGGAGTTCAGTGACTGCGGCTCCAGCAACGAAATACATATCTAAATACAAATGATACATTTCAGTTTGTAATCGTGCATTAATTAAGGTAGCCAAGCAATGCCCACATTTTGTCAGCGACTAGAAAATATAACAAGCCTCTCGGATAATGAGTTTCACTCACATGTACAGCAGTTCTCTGAAATAATGAGCTTTGGAAACAATCTGTAGGTGCTGACTAGATATTGATGTTATGAACTCAATGACCCTGTTCCAGGCAGGTTGTGTTTTTCACACAGCATCTTCCCTTCAGGTGCGAGCTTCCTCTCATCAGGGTAGTAATTCAAACACTGCGGTACACCGACACGAACGGGGACATCCTGCTCTGCTCTCGTGCCGTACAGCCAGGACCAGAACCTTCTCCCCGAGCCTTCAGCGTAGCGAGTGTTTTGCAGGAGAAATCACAGTCCGGTGCTTAACCCCTCCCTCCCTCCCTCCCCCGTGAGTTTTCACTGCTCAGATTAAACTCAATCATTTGAGCAAAGGCAGAATTTAGAGAGTCCCCTGCTGCGCTGCGAGGTGGGATCGCGCTTCTTTTGGTCACTTGGGAAATGATGCTTTGGATAAAAGTGAATCCAGCCCTGCGTGGCTTCTCTTCCCTCGGACTCGGCCGGCGTCATGCCTGCTGTGGAGGGACTTTTGCTTTGTGCGTTGGTCCCTCGGTACGCTCAGCTCGTAAGGCTACATTGCACTGAAGGCACTTTCCTGCCCGTTGTGGTTAACAGCATGCAGTCCAGGGGAAAGGCTGGAAAAGTCTCTTTTTGCCCGTTTCCCACCACGTTTCGACAAAAGCGACTCTTAAGAGCCACTGTTAAAAAACCTTTAGGAGGTGAAAACGTCCACTGGAATCACCGAGAGTGATGTGATATTTTCCCCCACGAGGAAATTCAAATCAAGACGCTTTAGAGTCAGACACGTCACCTGCCTCACGGCTAAAATAAAGTCAGCTGAAGAGTTCAGTAACCTGTGGGATCTGCGCCTGACTTGCTCTGATTTACTGCAAGAAGCTCCTGGCAGGAGCACAGACTTTGCTGCCATCTTTCCTGGCGTGAGCTGATGCTGCTGTACGTCTGCAAGAGAAAAAGAGCATTTAAGCTTTGGTTTGCTTGACCTCGGGAGGTTGGATGACTCTTTGATCGCTTGTGAGCTGGGTTTCGCCCAGAGTGTCCTCGTTTCTTCCATCAGACAGAGGAAGCATTTGAACCTGCCCGCTGCGGATCAACGAGCGGATAGCAAAGGAGAAGGTTGGAAGGGAAGAGCGAGGGCTCCCTGGGATGGTGCTGAGCCTCGGCGAGCAAGAAGGGGAAAGGAAAAGTCTCGCCGAGAGCAGCCAGCAGCAGGGCTGGAACCCAGGAGTTGCTCTAAGGGGATTACACGAGGCAGGAGCAGATGGACTCTCCTGGAAAAGAAAACCCCGCAACCAACGCTGAGCCCGTGCACGCTCCTGCGGCGAGGAGATGCGAGCAGAAGAAGGAGCGAGGGCTCTAATCTAATACACGGAGGCAGCTGGAACAAATTCAGGGCTCCTGACCCAGCGCCCGGCAGTGAGCAAGCAATGTTTTTAGAGGGGCCTCTCTAACTTGTTCCCACCATGTGTGTGCTACCAGAGATAAGAGGGAGTGAGACTGGGATCCGTTTATTTAACTATGTAAACAACTCGGCTGACAGCTAAAATTACAAGCTGCCGGTGAAAGCCTTGCCTTGCGTGTTGATCCACCATATACCCATCCCTATCCGCTTTCCTGCTGTGCGCGTAACAAACTTAAATAAAGCAAGAGCCAGAGTCCAACCAGCCCTCGTTACAAAGGCCTGCCTTCACTGCAGAGACAGGACTTGATTACAAATACTCTCAAAAGATAAAATGTACTTTAATTATCGTTTTCTTCCTTTCCTGCACCACTCTAATCCACAGAGGCGCCCTCAGCTTGGATAAGCTGCCTGTTGCTTTCTCTCTAGCACTCTCTTTTGCTCTCTTCGTAGGCAAAATGAACCTTTTCCAGCACCGTTGCAGAGGATTATGTTAATATAGAGACTTAGAGAGTGTATTCCCTGCCGCTGTAAGCAGAAATAACTCTGCTGACTTCGGTGAGGTAGAGCCAGCGCTGACCAGTCGAAGCCCCAGTTTGCAGGGGTTTCCGCCTGTGCAAAGCCAGTCTAACGGGACACCACCACCACCGCTCCCCCGGGACGTCCAAGGGCTGGTGCTACCCTGTCCACCTCACTTGGCACCAGGGTCAAACATTATTGCAGGGAAATAGCCTGGGTTTTTTTTATCTAATGGGAGAGAGATGGACAAAATTATAGCTGAAAATGCAACATTTTGTTGGATTTCTACCAGTTTTCACTTGGTTTACGTAATTTTTTTCAGTTTTTGATGGTCTTTCCCAGCCTTGGTATTCTGCAAAAAGCCGCTTAAGACTTAGTCCACGCGTTATCCCAGAGTAATATATATACCACTTGCGACACAGGATTACTTAACCTCTGTGTAAATCCCACCCATGATGGAAATTTCACTTTCCCCAGACTGCCTGTTCCTGCTGTTAACAAGTTGTTCATTTCCATCCTGAATTTCAATCCACTTTTGTTTGTTTTGTCAAAGATGGACAAAGAGATTAGATTGTTTCCTTCTTCTACAGAAGCCTATTTAGATGAAACAAATCAAATTCAACTAATTCTGAATTCACGCTTTTTACAGGGGAGGGGTACGCCCTTCCGCATTGGGATTCTTTGGGGGGGGGGGGGGGG
>RSEF01000023.1:3870939-3886173 GCA_003993805.1 Himantopus leucocephalus | reverse complement strand
GTCCCTTCCAACCCTGACCAGTCTGGGATTCTGTGATTCTGTGGGGATGGGGATGGGGCAGGTCACTGTCTCTGGTTGCCCTCACTTGATTTCTGTGCATTCAGGCTACAAGCCTGTGAGATGGGGACTCTCCGTGCAGCAGGTCCCAGCTTTGGCTGAGTTTCTGAGCACAACGGGTCTCTTCAGAGCTTGGCAACCTCTGTGCTCCGCGTGGTGGTGCAGCGTCAGACTATCCAAATTGCTGGTGGGTTGGAAACTTAGCCTGGCCCAAAAGCCCTGCAGGTCACTAAAGCAGCTCCCGAGTGCTTTGTAGTCCGGCCCTCAGGATTCAACCTGCAGCCCCTGAAACCTCTACCGTGATCAGACAGACAATCAGTAGCAGAAAAGAAACCCTAAGCAACTCGTGACAGGCTGGCTTCTCAGCACGGAGCCTCTCACTCCAGAGGACATTTGATAAACCCTCCTGATCCGTCATGTACAGCAGCCCACCCCAGCGCCAGTCTCGGGTGCGTGTAGCCCAGCGTCGCAGCAGCTCAGCCACGTGAGCCGTGCTCTCGGAGCTGTGGTGCGCTCACACTCCTCACCAGCGCAGGTCCGTGTCTCACACAGCCTCAGTCCAATTGCAGGAGAGCTGGTCCTGCAGTCCTGGTAGGAGAGAGGCATCGTAAAGCTCTTGGTGTGCCCTGACAACCCTACAAGCCAACGTGACCCTTGAGGTTGCAATGCAGTCGTCTGGGAGATCTAACCGGCCCCCAAAAGCTGTGGGATGGTGAAACATGTGCCTGATATGTCAGTCCCACCGCCTGTTGGCTTTTCTGTAGTTTCCAAGGAAACCTAGTGCCTCCGAGAGCCGGATGGATGGGTAGTGTTTGACAAAGGAGTTCTGTGATGCTTCATTTTTTAACGACAGTTGTTGTTACCTCCTTGGCCTTTGCCCCTTTGAACGTGCAACGTTGCTGCTCTGCACAGATGGGGCTTTCATGAGAAAGAGTAGGAAAATCCCCATGCTCTCGCGCGCCCCGGCTGCCCTTCCTTTCCTGCTCTCCGCAGATGAAACAAACAAAACAAAACAAAGAAACTGTGGCGGCTGGGGCTGCTTCTAATTTAAACGAGGTTTCACCTTCAAAGGAGCATCCGTCGCTGAGCGGCGAAGAGCAGCGAGCACCGTTCAGAAGCACTTTCGCGGGGACGCACAAAGGATCCTGCCTCTGAACCTCTGACAGCTTTCACTGCTCACAGCAGAGATCAGCCGCAAAGATTTATTAGCCAGCTTCAAAGCCCGAATTGCTCAGGAAGCTTTTGCTCTTGCCTTATTACTGGAGAACTCTCCAGGTCAGAGACCTGTATTGGGAGAGAAGGGCGGGTTTTTTTGGTTGTTTTGTTCTCCTGGTTCTGGATGTGCTAAGCTAATGACATGACTAATGTCTTCCAGCCTGACAGACGTCGGTGCAAATAGGTAGGGGAGTATTCAGGGATGTGTAGACTGACATTTGTCTTGAAAACAGAGGCTGGCCCTGGTCCCCAGATGGGAGAGTGCAGACCATGCTATACGAGGTGCAGAGCGCGTCCCCTTCTCATCTCCTGCATGGAAGCCCATAGGTCAGTCCCAGCGGCCTCGGAGGTCGAGGCCAGCGAGGTGGTGGCTGACATATTTCCGTGCAGTAAGTTACCAAGACAGAGGAGGTGTCCCCAGTGACACCAGGAAAAAGAGTACCTGGAGCAGCATGGAAGTGGCAAAGATCCCTCAAACACATCCCCGTTTCTGTTGCAGAACACGGGTCTGTCTGAGACCACCGGCGGTCCCAGTAGGTTGGTGGTCATGGGGTACCATGCCAGCTTGTCCTTGTTTTCCACAGAAGGGAAATGGCATGAATATAAATCACACTTTAGCTTCTAGTTTTCTGATTTTCTTTGTTCCTAATTTTTCTTCCAACGTCATTTTCCAAAGTGACTTAGAAGCCCCTCTTCTACCCTTTTTCGGGGGTCTTAGGAACATCAAGGGCAAAGGAATAGTTGCACGTGCCACCAGTTGCCACCTTCTTTGGTCACTGAGACAACTGTGGTGTCAAGACCTTGGGAATCCAGCCCTTGGATTCCTTTGAAGGGAAGGAACTTTAGCTCATCAGTCATTTGGGGCTTTTGAAGCCCTAAATGTGTAATGAGAAATAAACTGTTGGAGGGTAACCCAGCATCGTTAGAGCTTTTTCTTTGTGGTTAGTGTCTGTGACCGGACTCCAGCAGCGTTTATCGGTCCCTCTTTGCAGCCTCACTCTTTTGCATTGAGTCAAATGGACAATATTAAATGGAAATTTATTCTGTAAACACAACCCTGTTAGTCCTGAAGCCTCGGGGATCAGAGCAGGCTGTAATTACAGAGGGATACCTTTAGGTGTGAGTTATCAGGTGCTGAATTAGCAGATAACAGCCCGTAGCAAGATAGGTGAGCCCATGCCGGTCCCCTCACGCGAGGGATCTGAGGAAGGCTGGGTCCTCTTATCACAGCAGCCCGTTTAGGAGACAGGCGTTGCACATCTGCGGCTTATCAAAGGCAGCCCGTTGGAGCTGGGGAGGATTAGAGGATGCCTCTCTGGAGATAGGGTTTTGTCAGATGGCTCTTGAAAATCAGCCAGGAATGATGGGCTTGCAGGAGAGGTGCGATCATGGGAATCACCGCGGGAATCACCACTCCGCCTAAGCCACCGCACTATCTGACGCGCCCAGAGCCACGGCTTTCGTAAGAAAGCGCAGAAGCCCTGGAGCAGCCGGCATTCACTGGGCTCGCTCTGCTCAGTCCTGCTCAGATTAGGGCTCTCTTTGCTCTGATAACGAGCGACCAGTATCTCCAAAATTGCCCCCTTTCTGGGGCAGTGTCGCTTTCCTTACCTGTACGGCCCAGAGGCAGCTCCAGCCCTGCTCTCAGCAAGGGACACTGGCGGTGGGTTCCACTCCAGTATTTTAGCTGCTTAAAATCCTTGCCCTCTAAAACAAGGTAAAAGGGAAAGAGGTGTGATCTGAAATTTAAAAGCCCGCAGTGAGCAAAGTAAGTTCCAGAATCGACAGTTAAGTTCCAGAAGCCACAGAGTTCCACTGATCAAAGTCCACCACCAAACCATCATTATTTTCCAAGGGTAGCTCTTAGGAACTCCACAGATTTTCTCCTGTCAAGGTGACAAAACCAACTCAGAGTGCCTTGACCCTCGAACTGACTCTTAGTCCTCTGAACACTTGACGGACACTGTCCCTGTCAGTGATTTCACAATAGCAAATTGATCAATGCTTCCTTTTCCAAGGAATTCTGTGATCCTTCAGTGTTCTCTGCAGGGTGCAGAGGTAACATCCTTCCCATGCACCTCCTCTTATCTCCGGGGGGAGAGACGTCCTTCCAATCTGCTTTTCATCTGCCAGCACAAGAGAACCGACACTTCTTATGTCGCTGTGGTTTACGCATCAACCTCCACGGGCCTCCTTGCGGTTCCTCCATCTTCTCACCATTGTTCGCTCTAGGGCTTGGACGGTGCATCTCACCTAGCGTGAGATATCACACCTCAGGGTGTCTTCACAGCAGGTCAAGCCCTGCTATAGACAATATCAAGATGAGGCCTTTTGACTCCAGAAACCTCCTGGTGATGGGTGATACACCTCCACTGTGTCAGCCAGCAGCTGCCGTGAGTTTTTAAAGCCAACGTTAAGTGAATTTTGCCTCTTCACCTCAAGCCCTACGGGATGCTGTAGCTCTGCAGATCAGCGCCCCCAGAGCCAGCTAACGTTGCTACAACTGCTCCGGTAACAGGTTTTTGCTAGAACTGAAAATTTTGACTCGGTATCATGAAGTGTATGCATCTCTTGGGGAAGAGAGGCAAACACGCGCACCATGTCCTGACTTTAAATGCATGAGTAACTTATCGGAGGCGATAAGTGGGGATTTGAATTCAGAGATGTAACTTATCTCTAAATACACATCTTCCTATTTAGCTGCGTTTACATCCACCCGTATCTCACTGACTGCACCGTGCCTTATTATATAGCGGTGCTTACCTTTGATGTGCTGAAAGGCTGTTTGTGCTCGTGATGAGAAAAGCAAGGTAGAAGCAGCTTTCCAGCGCTGGAGTTTTCGGTTGCATTCTCCTTTTGACTGTCTTTCATTTAATGTGTCTAATAAATGGTAGTTTACTGGAATCAAAGAATTCAAAGCTTCTGTTCTTGGTGATGAATACAAGGAATAAGAGGCTTTTATACGCTCTGAAATCTACAGAAAGACTGAGATATGGGGACAGCTTTCCTATACATGTCTCGTAAGTGAGTGCTTATCATGAGATAGATGCAGTGATCTCTGCAAGAAAAATCAACATTTCCAAGCAAGCACGGTGCTGTCGCTAAAGCTGAGCGAAAGTGGAAGTGTTGCAGCATCTCAGAGCCCATTGTGTGCTGACCTGAAAAGCTTTTCAGTGCCGTTAGGATGGGTTTTTTTCAGGGGTGCCTGAGACTAGCACAGATCTGACTGCTATTTTTTATTAATTACAGTTGAGTGTTTAATTTAATGGGGTCTTGATAGTCCAGCCGCCACCACCCCCTCTTGGCCCTTACCCTGTTGCAGTGAGATATCCAAAGCTGAGGAGGGAAGGGGCATCAAAGCCACTTTGGGGACAGCAGTGACCTGGTGGGAGCTGCTTAGGGTGACCAAAGACTCTGGAAACCTTAATTTTCTTAGTATAGCTTCAGCCTGAGCTCTGTCCCAAAACAGTCAGTTTTGGGACATGTCAGATCAAGAAATGATCACTCCTTCCTCTCATATGAGATCAGAGCTCATCATGCAACTAAACAACAGAGGAGAAAATTGGAAAAAACAGAAGTATTATCCTTCTCATTTCACATGGAGAGACTGAGACTCGGCGGGAGTTGACCCGATGGGAGCAGGGTGCTGTTCCTGACCTGCTCAGGTCTTTTTTCCTTTCATTTTTGGGACACGTTGGTCCCATTAGCAGAGACAGCCCACAATGGGTCCTACGTACTTGGAGATCACCCACACGTCATCCTGCAGGATTGGTCACAGCCATCCCTTCTCAAGCACCCGACCTTCAGCACTGCTTTTCTGGATCGTGTGCTAGCCGCGCCGTTGAGCTCCTCTACCGTGGCAAAACCTGTCCTAAGAAACAGCTAGTAATATTAGAGCATGAATTCAGAGATTCGATACGTATCTCGACTGAGGTGGGGGGAGAGAAGTTGATTTAATCACCGAGTTTAGTCGATTTAGTCTAGAGTGGAAGAGGTAGACTTTGGCACGTTGATGCCAGGACACAGTCCCCTACCCTGTAAGACACCCGTCTGCTGTCGGGGCAGACATGGGCCCGGCAATGTTCAATTCCAAGCTAATTTCTTTGCTGTAAGAGAGCCTGTCTGACCAAATGTCTGTAAAACGGACTAAAATATTCCTGATGGGGAGGGAAGTTTGTGGCATTCTGGTATTTCTCATTCCATACAAAATTAACTTTGGCTCGTTTATCCTAAATTTAATTTTACAATAGTGTAATAGTTGGGTTTCTCAATTGAAAGATGAATGGCTAGATGGTATTTTTTATGGACCTTCTGTGTGAAACCTGCTTTATAAATTGTTTCCTGGAGAAACAGCATTTGCAGATTTAAAACAAAAAGAAGGAGCTAAAGAATTAGTGTTGGCTCCTTTGCAGCTCTTGTTTGTGTTTGCGCACCGCGGGCTTTGTCTATCTGTTGTACTTTCCAGTGACTCCAGATTACTGCCTCAAAGCACAAAGGCATTAACACGGCAAGACTCCTTCTTAATAACTCTGCAGAATTGTTCTGCAAATGAACAAAGATAATGTTGGCCTGACAGGTTGAGATTGGGCGGTTGATGAAGGCTGAGAAGAGAGATTTCTCCGATAAGTCCCAGCATCAATCTGAGAGAGCAGCTGGAAAAAGAGTAATAAATATATTTTCTCCTTTTACATGTCGCAAGTTATAAATATGAAGCTTCAGACTCGTTGCGTTACAGCATGAATCGAGTCACTTATCCCGAAGCTATCTTGTTTTAAGCTTCCGCCTGCTGTAGTTATTCGGTTGTGGAGCATCACGCTGCATCGCAGACGTCAGCCGGAGCCGTCTTTTATGACTATTCTCATTTCTACAGTAAAGTTTCTATCCAGAGACCATGAACGCTCTGCTGAACCACTCATTTCGTCTGGTGGTGGGTTTTGTGGCCAGGATTCAAAGGGAGGTTTGACTTGGACAAACAGACTGTGTCACAAACTAAATGATCAAAACGGAAGGAAAGGGAAAAGAAAACTCAACGCTTTTGAAGAAACTGGTGCTGCAGTCTGTTTTCTCAAGCCTAAAGCTTTTCTTTACGCTGGCAAGAAGCCAGGGAAAACGTTTGCCCGGAGTTACAGCAAAACAGGGGCCAAACTGCTGGCTCCTCCAGCAGCAGAGACACAAGAGCTGCCTAAAGTCCTCATCTGCCAGGAGCATCGGGGACGGGAGCACCGGTGGCATGTTCAGGGCTGGACGAGACGGACGGGCAGGCAAGGTTGTGGAAAGGATAGTGCTAAACAGGCTGAGGAAGAAGAGGTCAGGGCATGGCCACCTAAAATTCCATGAGATTCTTCAAAAGAAAAGGTTTGTGGTATGTAGAGAGCGAATATTCACCAAGAACTGGCTGTAAGAGAGGATGGCTGGTCTACTAAATAACTCCATTTTTTGAGAGCTTCCCTTTTTTCCCGGCTCACCTGTGGCTATAGGCATCTGCTGACCTGAGGAAAGGCGAGATGAAAGGCATCACTCCCGCAGCGGCTGCGTGAGCCGGGGGATCTTGCCAGGACCATGCAAACATTACCTTTTTTTCCCTTCACAGCAGGTAAATAGAGAAGGACCCTGGAAAAATGCCTGCCAAAACGAATTTTTCAAACGAAGGGTAGAGTTCTGAGGATGCAAAGATCAATGGAGAAAGAGCCCATTTTTTTCCTTTAAAAAAAGAAAAGAAAAAAAATTTTTAGTCAAAGTTGAATATAATTTTTCTGCCAGGAGAAAAGAACTCTGCCAAAATAGTGACAGATGTATTTTTTATTTTATCAAATATTTGGCCCGGAATCAGAAGTGCTGAGGATCTGTAATTACCTCCGCGTTTTCAGGGGGCTGGGTGAAATGCTCTTCACAAGTTCTTGGCATGAGCACATGTGGAAACTGCAGCGTATTTTGCATTACTGTTATGTTCACAGCCACTGTCTCACTTTCCCCACCTCTTCAGCGTGCTGCCTTGTGGCGGAGCAGTGCCTTAATGTCTTGTGTTTGGTGAAGGTAAAAGTCATCGTTACAAAAGAGTAACTCTTTTGGCAGAGCATAGGGGAGGCAAAGAAAGCAAACAATGGTTCAGGCAATTTTTTTAAGGAACTGATCATAGAATCATATAATCATAGAATTGTTGAGGCTGGAAGGGACCTTTCAGATCATCGAGTCCAACCATTAACCCAACCTGACAAAACCACATCTAAACCATATCCCCAAGTACCACCTCTGCCCTTTTTTTAAACACCTCCAGGGATCCTCTTTCCTCTGGAACTGATGGTCCTCTTTGCTCTGGAACTGGTATTTTATCCTGGAGAAAACCAAGTGTAAAACGTGAACGGGTTCTGGTGGTGGTCTGTGCCAGGCCTGCACCTCTTTGGAAGAGATGTATGTGTAACTCCAAGCTGCACGGCTTGGAGAAACCAGCTGCTGACTGTGTCATTCTGCTAAATATCACAATTGTTTTTCAAGTCTCATATCATAAAGCCCTTGCTCCTGAAGGCATGTGATTACAGGAGAATTTCTTCTCTCATTAAAAGGAAAAAAAACCCCAGCAAACACAAAGCTTTCTTGTATGGATATAGCAAAAAGCCCGAACGCTTCATTCAAGTAGACTTACAAAGGTTTAGAAACCAAAAGAAACGCAGAGAGCAGGCAATATTTATTGTTCCAAACAATTTACGGTTTTCTGAAGTCCGGTTCTTTCTTTTGTGCCATTCTCTGTGCGGTAAAACCGGACCCATTTTACGTGACTTCAGTCAGTTGACCCCAACACGCCTCTGGCATTTGGCCCGGCTCCCCAGCACAGGTTTATCCCCGGAGACTCGCGGCAGAGCAAGAGCGGTTTTGTTGCTTGTACCTTTTCTGTATAAAACAGAAGGTTTGAGCAACAGTTAAGACCAAGTAATTACAGACAGATATATAGCGTTACAATTCAAACCTGCACCGTAATGGCTCCATAAAGTCACCTAGGTTTAGATATACATCAAACCATTTTTCACATTGCAAATGAATACTTTTTTAAGAGCTATAACTTTCTGGGAGTTCATGAATTTCCTGGATTCATAGCCCTGTACTAGATGGAGGAAGGCGCAAGAGATACCTCTGTACAAAAAGAAAAAGGAGGGAGAGTGGCAAAGGGAACTGAGGCAGAGGAAAAAAATAAATCCTTAGAAATGAGATTTCCAAAAGCTGCTTGAAAAAAAAAGCTGGGATAAATGTATGACACACTCAATAAATACCACTTGGCTTTATCACCCCTCCTCTTTCCCAGCCTTGACCAGGGATTTTGGGAGCCTGATCTGAAACACGAGGCCGTTAGTGGCCAAGAGCCTGTAATTCTGCCCTCCATCCGGGCTGGAGTCCTTAACCAGGGGGTGTGGAGTGGCTGGGCTTGCGCCAGCCTACGTGTTGGCCACGCTGTGCCTTCAACCCGAAACAAGGCAGCTGGCAGGAGCCACCGCGACGGTGGTGACAACTCCAGGTGGGCACCAAGCAGCCATAACCATGCTGACCTCACCGTGGTGGCCCAAGGAGAAGATCTTTGTAAGGGGAATAGATGTAGCACCTGATGCTTGTCCCAGGGTACAGGGATGGCCGACCTCCTTGCCCACTCGTCTGGAGCGTCATGGACCCTCTGTCCCACAGAGACTAATGATGGGTTGAACCTAGTGCCGCGGTCCTTAAAACCACATTTTTTATTAAAAAAAAGTTTTGGGGGTCCATAGCAGTGATGGCTACATTAAAGCATGTGTAATCTTCTCCCTCCCTTTCTTCTACGTCCCCTCTCAATCTGTGCCACACACCATGTCCTTGTGTCCTGGTGGCAGCAGAGCGTGGTGCTGGTGGGCAGTGGGGCTTAGACTTCTTCCCAGTGCTCTTCCTAAAGCTTGCTGTGATCAGATCAGGCAGGTGATGAAAGCAGGCTATTATTTTTGCATTTTTAAAGTGAAAGGGCGCAGATATGTGGTGTTTGTGCTGTAATTTCTTGTCTCGAAGGGCACTTTCAATCTGGGCAACTTTGGCAATGAAGGGAAACCTCAGCGAGGCACCAAACAGACGTCTCCACGCCCGAGGAAGCGCAGGGCCTGTGACTCACGTTGTAACATCCCCCTGGGATTGAGTCACTGTGCTGGCAATACTGCACAGCAGCACCAAAGTGGCTTAAAACTGAGCATACGGCGTGCCCCGCAGTAGGCTGCCTGGCGCTGCCGGGCACGCGCCCCGGCTTCCAAGTCGGGAAGTCACGGGCGATGCCACGCTCCTGCGTGCCTTAGTGATCCTTTCCTGCATACCCATGAAAGTGCTTTTACTCCTCGTCTAAAATCCCCTTGTATTATCCTCCGCTCCATTGTCTAGACCAGCAAATCCATCTTTCTCATGCAGTTAAATCAAGATTAAGGGGCCTTGATAGGTAATTAATTTTAATAATAATACGCTTTTTTCTCTCCGAGTTACAGACGTTGGCTTGCTATTCTCTTACAGGGTTGGGAACCGATTTTGCACCGAAGGCACAAGCCTTCGTATCTGTAAGGATCAGAGTCATCTTCTCTTTACAGCTACAGAGCGAACCGTACCTGCTTTATGAAGCCAGGACTTGATGAAAACTCATTCCCGGGCACCCTCACGCGTGCTCCAGGCAGCCAGCAAGGGCTTTCATCTGCTGCTGAGAATTTTGATTTTTCTAAATTCTAATTTGCTTAACTGAGAAGAAAATCTTTCACCTTCTTCCAGGGGCATAATTCACTCCCTGGGGTTTGTAGTACTTTTTTTTTTTTTTTCTTTTTAAACATAATTTGGGCTATTTTCTTTTGTCAATTGACAAATGAAGGAGACAGGGAGAGAGGAAGAATCCCAGAGAGGCGTAAAAGTGAGATAAACAGGTGCGAACAGGTAAAGCATGCCGATACGGTGAACGCACTTGAATCTGTACATTTACCCGACTGTGGCAATAGGCATCTATCTTTCCTCCCACAGCTTTTTCTAAATGTGCCCCGGTGTCCCTGGAAGAACATTGCCTTTCATGGGAGGGCGTGTAATGAAATGCCCTCATCCTGTTTTAATCAGTTTTGAATGTGGAAAAGACAATCATGACCTGAGGAAGGCAGTGTTTCCCTTGCATGTGAATTATGTGATACTGTAGCTTCATTAACATGCTTTACAGTCTTATCTTTATTCATACTGGCAAATTAAATTAGCACTGTCTTTCAAATCTCTGCCTATTTTTCCCCCTAGGCAACCACCGGCAGCACAAAATAAATGACAGTAACGGGAGTGGATTGCTGTGCTCTTGACGCTAGTCCCTGGATTTTAAGCAACCATCCCTCCACGAAATCATACTTGTTCTTGTTCCAAGAGCCGAGCTGCGTTACAGAGCGCTTCTCGCAGTCACAGGGCCCCACGTGCTGGCCCGGAGCCTGGGCCAGGGCACGGGGCACCGGGCTGTCAGCCTGCAGCCCTCACCCTGCTTTCCTCTTTGGTTTCCCCAAACCCAGACCGTAGTTTGATGTTTAGGTAGGTGCCTCCTTCCTCCCTTCGTCGGCCTTTCCCTCTGTCGGCTCCTTTGAGGTCCTGATGGGAAGAGCCCAAAAGATGGTTGTGGTAGGGATGGAACGTCAGGAGCAGGGAGGGTTTTGCTGCACAGAGCGGTTTTTCTGGATGGGAGCGCTTTCTGCTGCTGATTGCGAAGCACATGTGAGAAAATGTTTATGGGAAGGTGTAGGGAGTCTATTGCCAATATAACCCCAGCTGTTTTGGGGGCTGTTTAGGGGAAGGATCTTGGTGGAAAGGTATAAATGTGGGATGAGGTGGAAAAGCCTTTCCCCACTTACATCTTTGCCATGCAGCTACCTGGGCTGGGGACTAGCGTGGATTCGTCAACTCTGCAGTCAGGCGTAAATTGAGCTTCATAACCTTGCAAGGCATTAGGAGCAAGTGATTTTACATTAAACACTAAATACTGCAGCTATTAAAGAACATCCATCAACCACACAAGGTGCCTGAACAGAAATGAGCTGTAGCATCTCCTGCAACATTGACTGTAAACACATTAAAACCCGTCACTGTGCTGTCAGTCATTTCCATCTCCGAGGGGAGACCTGGCACTCAGGTGAACGTCAGCCCGTCCTTCGCCACAGCATCGTGGGGTGACCTCCAGCTCAGCTTAGAGCCACAGGCCCTGGTACCTCCAAACCATCCCTCTTTGTGTTTCCTCTGGTATTCTGCGCTTTAGCTCTGTCTCCACTTGTGGTGTCCCAAAATGGAGCATCCTGTGACACTGTTGTCCCCACTGGAACAAGTGGTGGTGAAAGAGGAAGCTACAGATACTACCCGGTTCTTTGGCCAACGTTAAAGGACCACCTCACACTTGCTCATAGGTGGGTTCCACCTAAAAGATACAAGCCCGTGGGCAACACCGTGCAATTAGTTGTGATGGAGGTTATGGGGACATTGCAGCTTTCTTCCCAAAACCTCAGTGTGCTTAAATCGCGGAGACTTTGTTTCCTTTTCCTGAGCAATTCCTCCGGACTGTACATTGTTAGCGCCAATCCCAAGAGATGGCCCAAGCCTCTGACCTAACGAAGTTTTAATTTCCTTCTGCTTCGCTACCACCAGGCCAGCCAAGACCGGCCATGCATCGCTCTGTCCAAGATTGCGCTTCAAGATAAGGGTTTGGATGATTATGATTAATCCGACTGCTTTATTTGTCTGACAGGTGGACTGATAAATAGATATTGTTGCTAGGCCGCCGTTCCTTCCTGATAGGATAAACAATACAGACAGCCTGGAACGCTGATGTTTCTTGGAGATCTCTGAAACCAGAGGTCGGGGCAGTCCGTGCCTTGCCCTTTGATTGTTCGTGGATAAAGGACTTCAGTCCTTTAACTGAAGAGTGATGATTTCATCAAGACCTGACATGTCCTTAGTTTCCAGTAAGGAAAACAAACAAAACCTCATAGTTTTCAGACTATAGTCCAAACACAGCTGAATGCTCATAAAAGGGCAGAGCGCCTGCAGATCCAACAGAAAAAGTAGCTTAAAATGTCACCAGAAACTGTTATAATCCTGGGTGAGGTTTTTTCCCCACTTTATCTGATCTCCATTTATCATTCTTTCTGTCTTTACTTGACACGAACAGCTGAAATCTGGGAGTTTTTCAGCAAGCAGACACCCCGCCGGCAGCTGCCTGGCGCGGGCTGAGCTCGCCCCTCAACCTCCCCTGCGCCGGTGGAGCACCAGCCCCAGCAGCAGGAAGGCTCCGTCCCACCAGGAGCAGCCCCGGCTGCAGAGACGGACGCGTTTTCCTGCACTTCTGATCCTTGCACAGCCCTTCGGAGCCACGCTGCCCGTCCCACGGCCGAGGGGACGCCGACGCGCTCGGAGCAGAGAGGCTGCAGCCTTGAAAACCCTCTTGCTTCGCTTTGCGTTCCTACTCCATGCCGTGCATCCGCGCGTTCCCGGGATTGACCAGTCCCCTCCCTGAGCCCTCTGCCCTGCCGTTGAGCCACCCGTCCCCTCCCAAGCTATGTAAACCCTATAGAGCTCTACAACCCATAGAAACAGCCTTGCTGCCTGTTTGCCGGTGGGGTAGGCTGCTGCCGCTGCTGTGTTAGGTGATCACTGGGGACTTGTGGTTGGGAAGGTCTTTGTGCAAATTGCTTCAGAAATATGCGCAAGGGAATCTCACAGCAGTAGTTTTCAGGGACTGTATTGTTAATCTGTGGAACTCAGACTCCAGAGAAGATTAGCAGTGCTGATTATAACTTGCCTGTCTCAGTGAAGCGGCTCATTTAACGTAGGCTCTTCTTGCAAAAGTCTCTGGGAGCCTCCCATTTCCTAATGAATTTTTTTTCTTAGTAGTGGAGGGACTACTGATATTTCATTGCACTGCTCAGGAACTTCTGGAGCTAGGTAGACAGACAGACAGGACCTCTGTCTATGGAGGTGAACGAGGGGAAGCTGGAAGTCTGCTGCAAAGCTTGGGAACCTGTAGCAAGACTAATGTGCTAAAACAGGCACCATTCTCCACCCAGACCATGCATCATTGCCCGCTGTCAAAATGTGAGCTGATTTAGGTACTCTCCTTGATGAGGAGTAGGTCTTTTTAGCCATAATTAAGGGGTTTATTTTTCCTGAGGTTGATGGCCTCAGGATGAGATCAGCTTTTACCTACCTCTTGTGTGTTCCTCTTGATCAGCCTCCAAAGATGCCTAGGAGGGTAGGTCCCATGTACAAACTGAAACTGGGGTAAACTGGTGCCAGATGAAAACCAGCCATGCACAGGTAAGCTGCTTTCTTCTGATGTGCATCTTACCCTGTGCCTTGGGGCTAGCAGGAGTGTGAACAAACTGCACACTTTTAGCTAAGTAGCTCTGGCCAAGTTCAGGCTCTTCTGTGCTCTCTGGCCACTAAAGGCAGGGGAAATGCCCTGTCCTTTCTCTGATTAGTTAAGGATATTAGCCAGTTTGCTCTAAGGTTACACAGCTTTGCAGCAGATGTTGGAACAATGAAAGGTTCCTGTTTCTTCCTAGGAGCTCTGTTGAATATCCAGCGCTCTCCAAAGGTGCTGCTGCTTATTTCAGAAAAAAATTAAATTTGATACATGGCAATTCAGGAGAAGCAAGAGCTTTCCAGCCTGCCCAGCAGCCCGCGTAAGGGGGCCAGGCCACCGCTGAGGACAGAGACCCAGCAGTTCATGAGGTGTCCCTGCCCACCCAGGTGTCCTGCACGAGTTATCAGTTCCCCACCGACCTCTGGTTCTCTGTTGACTTTCTTCCCCTATTTCCCATCTGCAGCTGGAAGCCCAGTGTGTCCAGAAGACTTTCTCTGGTCCCTCCTGTTGTCAAAAAAGCCGGAGCCTGGGTGGGATGGGATGTGCGGCTGCGGAGGGACGTACCTGGGGTGGGGTCAGGTCCTTCACCAGCTTCATTTAGTCCACGTGTGCTCTGAGTCTCAGGCACTGGTGTTGCCCAAAGAGCAAGTGACTGTGCTTGGGGTTAGATGGAGCTTGCTGGGGTCTGTCCTTTCTACCCTGCCCGTGACACCAGCCGGGCTCCTGGAAGGGGTCGGGTGATGGGGAGAGGGGAGCAGGTTGACATCCCAGCGCAGACCTTGCTGCCATCAGGTCTGGGATCAGCTTAGTTGCCCTCTGTTCTTTAAAAAGATGAATCTATCCCCTCAATCAGGCTTTAAGGGAAGATTAAGTGTTCAAAAGCACTATTTACATTTCAAAACCTAACCGGGCCCTGGTGTGAGATCAAAGGGAAAGTGGGTTTAGGTGTATTGATCGGATGCCCACGATGCTGGCCCTCGCTGCTCTCCTGTATCTTGTAAAGGATCAAACAAGAGTTTGGAAATGTAAGAACTGTCAGCATGGTTATTTTTTTCTAGGTAAAAAGAGCTTGTAATCCCAGGTGTTTAAACGCTTGCCTCAAAGAGAAATCATTCCTTTGCTGTATTCCCTGGATTAATTAGTAACTACACCTTACATGCATGGCGCTTGTCCCTCCCCGCCCCAGCCTCCTCGCTGGAATGCTGGTCATCCCCCAGACCTGGCAAACAACTCCGGTCCACCTGTGGGATCCTGTCGTTCGGAGCTCACACTTTACTACCGCTCTTACGCGTAGCTGGGGCTCAGCCCCGTGTCCTGGCTCTCCTCACCCCGGGGCGGTGACGCGCATTAAAATTTGGATGTGTATGGCGCTGTGATGGACAGGTAGAGCTGCGCTAAAACCGAGTCTCTCTGAATGGCTTTCAAGAGCAGGAGGTGCCCAGCAGGGCATGAGCAACCGGGTTTGAAAGCGGGTGGGTTGGCAGAGACACCATCGTCATCCCGTGCTTCATCCACCGCACGGATACAGAGCGGAGAGGTTGGGGCTCCTCTAGCGTGTGTGAGACTCCTCATTTTCATAGAATCATAGAATTGTTGAGGTTGGAAGGGAC
>RSEF01000023.1:3853596-3869939 GCA_003993805.1 Himantopus leucocephalus | reverse complement strand
CTCACCAGCTCCGTTGCCCTTCTCTGGACACGCTCCAGCATCTGTCATTTATGCCATGGCTAGCGTTGCTCTAACTCCAGGCTAGAGCAGCCCAGAGGGCTTTTACGGGGACAATACAGCAGAGCACGGGCTTGTCGAGCTCCCTTCCCCTCCTCCCATCTATGTGAAGCGTACGGGCTGAGCTTCATGCGCAGTGTTGGCTGCACCAGCAGTTCTAGCTGCTTTATTTGAACAATGTACCCTCCCGCTGCCGGTGCCACCCACGTTATCCCCCCTCCGGTGTGGGGTCCCTCCAGCTCTCCAGAGCAGAGCCCAAGGTGAGCTGCAGGCCAACTTGGTCCTCTCCTGCCCTCCGCGAGTTACAGCTGTTTGATGCACATCGTGAACCTCCAGCAGCACGTATTGGTAGGGGAGCCATGAAAATGATGAAGAGGTTTTGAGAATTGGGCCTGGGAGAGACAGGCAGGCTGCGGCTGGAGAAAAGATGACTGTATGGAGGCAGGAGGGCTGTTTGCAACTGGAGGAGAGGCTGTTACGGGGCAAGTGGGGAGAAATTATCCCCATTAGTCACTGACAACAACATGAGAACTAACGGGCTGGGGCTGCGGCAGGGAAACTGCCGTTTAAGTGCTAACTTATAACTCTAAGCAAAACTGATGCATTTCAAGTGGGTAAAGAGAGGCCACGGCATCCCTGCTCCCGGAGATACTCAGCGCCGCGCAGACCTCTGTCCTCTCTTAGGGAGAAGAAAACACTGAGCAAAGCTCCTCTCTCAGACGCAGAAGACACTAACGTATCGTCCTGTGCCCACACTGCGGTGATGGCGGTACCAACACCCGTCCCGACCTGCTGCCCGGCAGCACAGCGTCCCCGAGGGGGGACCACGGCTGGTCCAGCCTGCGCGCCCCAAGGCAAAGGTTCTCCTCACTCGGACTTCGCAGCTGGCTTGCTTTGCCGCATTTCAGCCATGCTGCTTCGCTGCTTGTGGCCCGGTGCCTGCTATTTTCGCTACAGAACAAACCTCACTTAAAAGAAACTCCTGCTGCTGAAGTGCTGGCACAAGAGGCGAGACGCAGCAGGCACCGCGGGTGGTCAGCGTAGCCCCCTCCCCGCTCCACAGCACTTTCCCTCCAGCATGCACAAGCCTCCTGGCCCCACTGGAATAACTGGGACTGAGATCCGGACATTCAGCGCGTCCGTCCCAATCACGCTGCATTTGCAGCATCATCCATAGGGTGGTTTTTTGGAAGAATTTGGGGCCAGCAGCTGAAAAAGCTGCAATGCAAACGCCAGCCAGCCAGCCGGCGACTCCCACCATCCGACTGAACAAAGCTGACAAACTTCATTTTTAGCTCTCGTCTCAAGACCGCACGCTGCAAAGCACAGGGAAATTAGTGTCATTAGCGAGGAAACACAAGAGGAGGACTCGGGCCAGTTGGGGTATAAACTCTTGGCTCTGAGGTTCAGCTCTCTGGCAGTGTCTGGTAGCAGAGCCTCATCCCACTTCGGTCCTAAAGGGATGTTTTATGCCGTCTCCAAATCAAAGCTACACCTATACTCATAAAGAAGCAGCACAGTCCTGCAGAGCATCTGTGTTTCCCTCGGAATAAAGAATTACACCAGTATAAAGGATTTCTGTAAGGGAATGTGCTGCTTGCATAGTTATTAATTCATTACTGGTCATGGCCAAACTCACTCCTCTACTAAGTCATCTATTAAATGAGCCAAATGAAATTTATTAACACAGCATTGATCATTTAAGTCTTTTAGCATCAAGCATAATGGAATAGAGGCAGAAGTAATAATTTCTTGCCTGGCTTCTGGTTCATGTCTTGTGCTCAGAGCCCTGTGTTACGGCTTCAATTGTTCCCGCAGCTTCTTCCCAAACAGGCGTCTCGGAGCAGCTGGAGGCTGGGGGGGGGGGCAGATTTTCTGGATTTTTGTTTAACGACAAAGCGAGTTTCCCTTTGGACTTGGCCTGAAGTGACTCCAAAAACTGAATCGGAAAAATAGAAGCAAGCCTTTAAATAGCTCGGAGGACCGGCTAGCCAGAAGGCAGAAATTCTTGTTTGGCCGATAACATGAGCGTTGCCATATTGGCACTCAAAGAGGCCGGTTGCACTCAAGCTCTGTCCTTGTAGGACCTCACCTCTTTTTTTCGCGCTTATTAAAACCAGAGGAGCAGAGGCTTTGGGGGGAGCCGGGGCCGGGTCTGGCGGGCAGCAGAGAGCGGGGTCTCTCGGCGGGCTCCAGCGCTGCGGAGCCGGCACAAGGCAGCTCCTGCCTTCCACTAGAGGTTGCCCCAGTGTTGCTTTTTCGGAAGGAAACGGCGCATCCCCGGAGGAAATTGTCTAATCACCGTTTTGTACAATTAGACTCAGTCTTTATGAAGCTCTGATCATTTACGTTCGCAAAGCTAAGTTTGTTTCTACTGGAGCTAATTTAGCCTCTAGGCAGACGGGGATTTTCGTGGGGTTTCTAAGTCTGAATTTGTTTGACGGGGAAGCGCGTTTCCCTCCCGCTGCCCCCCGGATGAAGAAGAAATCATAACTATCTCTGTGCGGTGAGGCAGGTCTGGGGCAGCGGCACTACAGACCAGCGGCTCTCACCTTTGAGAGCCCCGCGCGGACTCGGAGGTGGCAGCTAATGACGTTTGTGAGGATCTTGGTAGCACCTAAATCTTAGACGTTTTACTACATGAAATGACAGACAGGTCCCTAAGTGTTAGGCCATGTCAAAGATGCTCAAAGCTCTCAGCTCCTAATGAAGTTAAATAAGAGTTAAGCTCCATGGGTCTCAATTGCTTTAAATGGGACTTACAAGATTACGCCGTGGAGACACGGGGGAGCACAGCCCTTCCCTTGTTCCCGTCTTTAATTCAGCGTGGGGACAGACAACAGAGATGGCAGTTTGCACAGCGGGGGCTCCGCCGTGTCTCCGGCAAATCGATGTTCACCGGCGGCATCAGTCATCCGGTGACTCACCCCGGCAGCGAGAGGAGAAGAGCAGCAGCATCGCCTGGCCCGGTGGGGAGAGCGGCAGCGACTTGGTGTGATAGAGCTATCACAGCCAGAAATCTCCGTCAGGTACCCGCGGTGAAATGTCATATTAAATCCAAGTCGGAGGGGGAGAGGGGAGGGACAAAACACTGAGCACCTCAAGAATAAAAACATCAATTAATCCCCTGTTTTCACTCGTGCGTCAGCGCAGTGCCCAGGGGAGCCTCCTCCGCCCCTCACCGGCAATCAGCCTATATCAAAGCATCATTAACCATTGTCAAGTCAAAGACATCTCGATTATAAACGAGTCCTGGCCCAGACTGAGAAGCGTTTTGCCATTCACACTGTGTAGCCCTGACACGAAACGAAGCGACGCACGAATTCCTATCCCAGAGGCTCTGAGCAATGTGTGGGATTTACACCTTAACCCCAGCTCCTTTGCTGCTACCTGCAATCAAATATTTATTTACCGATATTCAACAGATCATAAAATGCGAGGAGAATAAGTCTGGAAACACCCTTAAAAAGTCATCTGCTCCATCTCTCTGGCCACAGCAGGATCAATGCTACTTATATTGTCCCTAGCAAATATTTTCCTAACTATTCTTACAGACCTTCAGTGATGGAGGCAGTACGTTCTCCATAGGTATCTTTCCTTCGCTGTCCTCACTGTTATCACTGGTACGTGCTGTTACTATCTCAATCTCTGACAATGCAATTCAAATAAGCTCCCTCTTGCCCAGTCGATGAAGGATTTTGCATTTACTGGACGAGAGGGGTTGTCACAATCCACCACTGGCACACGCAGGTTTACATTTCACTTCAGTGGAGCTCATGAAAGTCTGCAGTCTGAAACGAGCATTGATTTTTCATAGCGTGTCTGGGTTTGCTTTCTGTTATGGGGATACGTCTTGCAAAAGTTGAGCTAGGAATTGAAATATTTCTCCTAAGTATATTTATAAATCCAAACCTTTCCGCAGTTTGCTGTTGTTATTGCTACTGGACTTACTGATGACTTTGGTTTTTACAACTAAGATATTTAAGCAGACATTGACTTTTTTGATAGAAATTTTAATCACGACACAGGTATTCTATTTCTTCAATCAAAGCTTTGAGATGAAAATATTTGACTTAACAAATCAAAAAGGTCTACGAGAGTGGGTACGCGGGGAGTATGACAAGTTTGCACTACAACTTTCAAAAGTTAGGGGAGAAAGGAGGTCTCTAAATCCCCATTTAGCCACCAAGATAAATAACCTGATTTCAGAAGTACCAGCTGTGCAGGGGCTCTCTTCGGGTGCCTCCTGTGAGTAAGCGCTCAAGAAGATAAATGGCGGTTTCCCAGCCAGCAGCTTTCCTGACTTCAGAGAAGCCGGGCACATGAATAGCTCCTTGTTGAACGCGGCTTTTCATTACTTTTGAGTGGCACTTTTAAAACCAGGGCTGTAAACGTGAAACGCCCTCCCCGCCCCCGTCCCCCGCGCCCAGGGCAGCCCCTTCTGGAGGTGAGGGCAGAGCGTTGGCGGCCTTCTCCCCATCCTTGGTTGAACGGGTGGGACAGAGGGACGGCTCAGGCGCAAGATGCTGCGGTGCGTTATGGAGGAAATATGCGCCTGTGTCATCAGCTCCTGCCTGGGCGAAAACTGGCGTAAGAGATACCGAGCCATCCCCCAGACAGCGCCCAGACAGCTCCTCCTGTCCCGCGAGAGCGGTCTGAGCTCCCCCAAACTCAAAAGCCGAGGGCCAAAGGACACACACTCGTCTCCTACGCGTGGTTTTGTGCTGTTATCGCCAAATCCTCTTCCTTTGCAAACCGTACCTGTGACAGGAGAACTGCAGGGAAACGTGCTCTTGAAAATGTTACCAAAACCACAAAAATAAGCAGAAAATCAGTTATTCCGAGGGGATGGATTCTGGGGTGTGGAGGCTTGTTTGTTATTTATTTGGGTGAAATAATTGTCGAATTTGGGCACGTCAACATTGTTTCTTTGCAGTAATGAAGTGACAGAAACAGTCCAACATAGGAAAAACATATGTTTTCCTACCCGGCTGTTGAAAACAGCTCCTATGGTGGGGAATTTACCAGTGCGCGCAGAGAAGCTTGCGTTCATTGTCAGTGAGAAAAGACTGGACGTGAACCCTTCCAGAAGCCTCCCCTGAGTCTTACACGGGCAAATTTCCCCACAGATCAGCTTCGCTGAGCCACGGCACACCAGGCGTCTTCTGACAGTAAAGCAAAAAGCTCGAGATCGCGTGCCTTCCTAGATGCATTCATAAAACTCCTGTTTCCAAACTGGGTGTTGTGGGAGAGAGGCAGAGCTGGGAGAGTGTAGGAGGGGCGGCAGTTTGTACTCAGACAATCACAGCTGAGATCATTTGGGGCTGTAATTACCAGGGCTGGTAAAAGGCGCTGTGAGGCACCTGGCTTCTCTTCAGCTGATCTCCAAGGGGTTCCGGCCGTGTCCAGGTGGGTGGTTCATGCTCAGCTTCTCCCTGCTCTGCTCAGACCATGAGGAAGTTCGTTTTGGTTGGGAACTGGGATTGCTGGAGCAGGAGCTCTGAGAGCTGTTGGTGGCTTCCAGCCAAGAGTCTGGGGAAATGGGCAGAGCCGATCCACCGTGGTCTCCACGGCTCAGGGCAGACCTTGGGGTACTTAATGTTTCTTCACAGCAGATACTGACCCTGCGGAAGGTTTGCTAGGTCTCAATGATGTTTGCTGTGGAATAGGAGGGGGTTATTCCCCTCTCCTGCAAGGAGGGAGGAAAGCACGTCCCTTCCCCTGCCTGGCTGCTGGAACTGTGAATCCAACAGGTTTCCTCAGAGGAGGCCCAGGGCGCACCATGACCATCTACCGCTGTCAGCAGCCCGTGAGTTGGGTTCCTGATAGTTTACAGTCACGGGAGCTTGGAGGTTTTCAGACGTGAGCTATTTCCTTTTGTCTAGGCAGATCTCGGAGGGCAGCCCACGGCAGGGGGGGGTCTCCCGAATTCAGCCTTGCAGAGAAGCATAGCGGGAGACCCAGGCAGCACACAAAACTTCAAAATTTGGGTTAAAGTCATCTCTAGGGCTGGGATGCTGCAGTGCGCAGGGAAGAGCGGGACTGCCGGACACTGCGAACTACAGCACTGGACGTGTAGAAAAAGGTCCTTCCTTCTGAGTTCAAGTGTCTGGCTTCACGTTAAATTCACCAGTTAAACTGTCGCAGCGTGCTTTTCTCCGCAATTAGACACTGCGATTAGAACAGTTTCCATCGCCTAGCCGTGTAAGTGCATGTATCTTTTTTTTTTTCCCCCCCCTTTATGAATGTCTTCTGCCGGATCTTTTCTTTCCATTTCAAGAATGGATTGAAAGGCTCCTTTTTAAGAAGCTGGAACAAGTTTCCTCGGCTAATGCAGCCCCAGCCAAGTTATGCTTTCATCAAGGCAGTTCAGTCTTCACCGCAACATCTCTTAGGCTTATTAAATCAGCCTAGTCTCCTGAGGGGTGTTTTAAATGGGGGTAAAATACCATATTAAGCAGTCGAGGAACTCATTTGATTTCATTTCATTTGTACTTAGTTACTTTCTTTGTCTCCTCTTTAAGAAAGAAAGATTTGGAGGTATTCTGAAGATGCTCCTTTCTTAAGCTTTTGGTGAATATAATAATTCAATAAAGCCTTAATAATCTGCCTCTCTTAGCACTCACAAAAATCCATCCTCCTTTCTTGCTACCTTTTCTCTTTCCTTCTGCTCTTACCACACAGATGCGATAGCCCGGAACTGTGAGGATGTCTCTTGTTACTAAATGTTCGTGAACTTTTGCAAAGTACGTAGCATTTGCTAGAATGCTGTAAAACATTAGGGTAAATATTAAAAATAAATTATATTTGTCAAGTAAATGAGCAAAAGGCACTATTTGATACATTACCGAGCTTTTTGCTGGGGCAATTATGGCTGTGTACGTAACAGAGTAATTTGCTGAACTGTTGGATTTAGGGTTTGGGTTTTTTTTTTTTTTCCAGAAAGCTTCTTGATCATTAGTGCAAATTGCTCAGATTGTACATTATATGGATTTTTTAAAAATCAAAAGGAACTAAGTGTATCTCTAAAATTTCTTTAAAAAAAAAAAGAAAAAAGAAGCTTTTAAACATGATTGCCTAAGGAAAAGTAGACTGTGCTGTCGTGCTCTGCGTGTGTGCATGCCTGTGCCGGTGCAGCGTGTGTGTCTTTCTCCGTTACATGTTGTCAAACCTCTTGGTCGAGTCCATGAGCCTATATTAGACATCAGAGAATCCACTTAAGCGGTGGCTCTAGAGGAAATCCTAGTTTAGCTCTGCTCTTTCCGGGGTGACTTGCAGACACCGGTCCATCACTGACCCAGCCAGTTCTTCTGGAAATGATGCCGCAAAGGCCGTAGCGGGCGCAGGAGGTGCAGTCAGACGTGGCTCTGCCTCTTCAACACCCTCTTCCCACCTCGGGGTGAGGTTCTCCACTGCTGCAAACTGTCGCCAGCCATTTCCACGGGGCGCGTTAGGGCCTGTCTGCAGGGAAAACACACTGCTAGTGATCAGGACCCTCTTGAGGTGTCTGAAAATCACAAGTTTGGGACAGTCCGTGGCTTTTTGATAGGTCAGCGTTGCCTGAAAAGTGGAAGAGCGGGAGGTGCGGTCACAGGACATCAGTCTGTGGGGACATTTTGCTGCCTTTTTTCTCTGCAGCCCCTGAATTGCCATTCAGTAGCTCAAGTACCTCATCTGAATTCAAGGGGCTGATGGTGCTTATCTACATTTCATGCAAATCAGCCCAAACACTGGTTTCTGGCCGCTTTCCAGTTCCGATTAAGAGTCTGTCTTGCACGCTCGCACCAGCCCGTTGGTGGACTTTAATATCTGTTAAGCGCACGCAGGGCTTTGGGGCACAAGAGCTGTCTGAACTTTGGCTGGGGGAGCGAGATCCACAACAGGAATGAGCCGAACGGCACTGCCGTGCCCGGGGCAAGACCTGTCTCCTCCGAAGGACCAGAGATTTCTGTTTCTGGGCCCAGTTGGGGCTGGATGAGCGGTTCGTCCTCAACCCCGAGCCTCAACAGCTCTCCTGTTCCCCTCCTTGATTTGTCTTGCAGCGAGACACCATGGGCGTGCCTCACGCCGTGCGGTCCCCGTGCCCTCCCAAGGCTTGGTGTGTCCGCAGGGTGGTGGGGTGAGGGTGCACGTTTCAGTCGTTCCAAAGAGCAAATGCGTGAGGCGTTGGCTTGAGAAGCAGGAAAAAAAAGTACTGAGCTGCTCCAAAATCATCCAGCAAATCACCTGCTGCTCTGTGCCTCAGTTTTCCCCGGTTTTGTGTATTTAAGTTCTGTTTAGTCTCTGTCCTTACGTGTTTGTACAGTGCCAAGTACAGAAGGTGCCTGATTTTGCTTCGAGTTCTGAAATGTTTCCGTAACGCCGACACTTACTTTTCTGTGCCAGTGTTTTAACCGCCCGGATCCCCGAGGTTTCTCTGCGTACCCCCAGCAGAAGCCAGCGCGCGGGGCTGACCTCTCCGAGCTTGCTCCCTCTGCCTGGCACGCTCTTTTCGATTCTCTTCTCCCCGTGTTGCTGTTTACATTTGGCACTCGCTTCCTCTGCAGCGTTTCCAGTCACCTCCCAGCGGACCGATCGCCTCCTAATCGATAGCTGGACAGTCGGTATTTCAGACCCCGGCCCTGGGGAGGGTGAAAAAAGGTGGTTTTGAGGTTGAAGTCGGTAGGAAGGCGCCGAGCCCCAAGGTTTGTGGGGCGATGAAAGCGCTGCCAAGGTGAAGTGTGTTTCAGCCTTATCTCTATCAAAGCAGAAGGGTTCGGGAGTCATCCTCATTCCCGGCTGCTCTTCAGCCGTCTGATCTGTACGGAGGCCGAAGCCATCAGCTTTCACCGGGGTTTGAGTAAGTTGCAGACAATTCTCGGTCAAGAGCACAGAGGACGAAATGGAACTCTCTTTTTTTTTTTTTTTTCTTTCTTCTTTTTTCAGGGCTGCACGTTAATCTCTTCTCAACGTGCTTGGGAATGATTGCGTGTCATGTTTCATTTCAGGCTGTCATTGACTTTACTCAGTCCCTCTGCAAAGAGTCCTCCCGCGGCAATTCGGTGGTGGTTGCGGGTGAGCGTGGGAGGAGGATCCGGAGGGGCCAGGGCAGGAGCCCCGGGCTGGAACTGCTTTGCCGAAGCAATTGGGTTGGTCTCCATTTACACCAGTGTCAGATGGGATTGGGATTCACTCTGGTGCCACAGGGAGAAATTATTTTCAATTTGTATAGGAAGGAGCAGCAGAGCAGTTACTGCTGATGTTGAGCGAACTGATGGTGTTGACGTACCAGAACAAGAGAAACGGGGTGGGCTCCTCGGGTCGTTCTGGCTAGCCCGGGTGCGTTCCCCAGCCTGCTCCTGATCCCAGCAAATCCCAGCACCCGTCGCACCTTGCAGCTCTCTGAGGGGGCTCTTAAAACCCCGTGCTGCCAGGGACGCTCACCCTGCCCTGGGGGAGTCAGGGCAAAAACACGCAGCAAGGCTGTAAGTGCCAGAGAAACCCACGCTGGGCGCTGAGCTCGGAGCGTCCGGGGCACGGTGTGCCGCTTTCCCTTTTCTGTCTCTCTGAAGGATTATCTCCACCGCCTCTCATCTATCCTCACTGTGGTTCTCAGTGTTCTCTCATTTTCTCCACTTGTAAGTGGAGATTAGGGCCACTTGCTCCTCGCTTCCCCTTCCCTCTGTACAAATTCACCCATTCTCTCCTTGGCCAAATGGATTCTGAGCAATAAATCCCTGAGGGTCTCGGTGGTTTCCTCCTGGGCGCAGCCAGGACGGGGGTGCTGGTGGAAGAGGTCCGCGCCTGGCACCGGCGGGTTACAGAAGAGCCATTTCTATTGAAGAGCAGCGCGAGGCTTCGTGTCCTTATTTTCCATCCTCAGGTTTTCCGTTTTTCACTCGCATCCACGGGGCTGTGTTTATTGTCACCTGGAACGTTTGCTGAAATTTTTCTATTGATCAGACTGAGAGTTGCAGAAAGCCACGGCAAACAAAACCCCACTGTCACGCTGACAGTGAGAACTCACTTCTGTCAGGCAGCAATGAAGAAGAGGTGACGGGGCGCTGAGTGCACTGAGCGGGCGCCCGTATATACACACATAACTGTGTAATTACTGGTATCATTGGAATGAGAGGTATAGAGACCTAGTTAGCAAGGGAGCGGGATCATTAGCATAAAAACTACAAGCGCAAAAATGCACTGAAATGACAAATACAAGGAAGCCGTATGAGATTTGCATGAAATTAGTGACTGTGTGTGAGATGCTATTTAAATGGCAGGTGACTAGAAAATTTCTCTCCCTTTTAGTGCAAGAGGCTGAAATGTTCATTTTCATGGTAAACAGTAACTACACATTGATTTTTTAGCTTTAAAGCATCTCTGCAAATAGCACTCACAGTAAGTGGGGTTGGAGTCGCCGGCATCGGGGGACTGGCTTGCCCTCCGTGTCTCTGAAACCGCGCGGCACAGCTTGGATCGCTTTCATACACTTGTTAAAAAAAAAAAACTGCAGTGACAACAACAAAAAACCCCAACCAGCCCGCCCCTGCCTGGGGGTGGTAAATCAATTCCCATACAATTATTTGGGAAAGCGATCTGATGAATTATTTCAAACCAGAAACGAGCGCGAGGAGGCGCCATGAGGCGCTCGCGGAGAGCCGAACGTGCCCGCTGGCTGCGCCGCGTCACCGGGGAGCACCCCCTATTTCCACAGAGAGGGGGAGCGGGGTTGTGTCTGACAACTGGCGGATCGGAATTTCTCCTGCAGCTTGCAGATCCCGTTTTTGATAGGCAACCAAGTGAGATCCTAGGCTGGGATTATATATAAAGGCCCCCAGTGCCCGTCTGTACTCCGACCGTAGGAGGAAGCCCGCAGCCTGCCGGGGCTCTCCGTGCTCCCAAAATTCAGCACAGAGCCTGAGGATCCCCCCGGGTCTGGCACAACTAGGGATTCCCAGGACCTCCAAGCTCTCACCTTTGCAGGTGTTTTTAAGGAACGCCGATAACCCTTGTTGTTGCTGCACCCCGGGGAGCCCTAAGGCCTTCGCTGTTTTGTGAAGGTGTCCACCACACGTCGAAGAACATGTTTCTGCAGGGAAAAAGCCCTGTTGTGAAAGTGCAACTGAAAAATCCTTTTTCTCCTGGCAGCAGGGCAAGGTGTGGGGAGCCCGTGCAGGACGGGGATGCTGGCGAGGCTGCGGGATGGCAGAGGGGAAGGAGGGGGTTTCTCCATGATGCTTAGCCCTGTCCCTCAGGGACGATAAGGCTGTTGTCCCTTTTCTGGTGTGCTGCAGTCACACCTTCCCGTCTTCTCACGGACACACTCAGGATCACAGAATCCCAAACTGGCAGGGGTTGGAAGGGACCTTCAGAGCTCACCCAGTGCCACCCCCTGCCAGAGCAGGGTCACCCACAGCAGTTGCACAGGAACGCATCCAGGCGGGTTTGGAATGGCTCCAGCGAAGGAGACTCCCCACCTCTCTGGGCAGCCTGTGCCAGGGCTCTGCCGCCCTCACAGCAAAGAAATTTTTCCTCATGTTCAGACGGAACTTCCCATGTTCCAGTTTGTGCTCGTTACCCCTTGTCCTGTCACTGGGCGCCACTGAAAAAAGAGTCTGTCCCTGTCCTCTTGCCACCCACCCTTTAGCTATCGATGAGCACTGCTGAGATCCCCTCTCTTCCCCAGCCTGAACAGCCCCAGGGCTCTCGGCCTTTCCTCACCGGAGAGATGCTGCCGTCCCTTGATCATCTTTGTGCCTGTGGCTGTGTCTGTGCCCTGCAGCACGCGGAGATGCCGAAACGTCAGCAGTTACCTTCAGGTGGTGCAGTGCAGAGCTGTTGTGGACTTGCCAGTTCCCAGCCAGAGGCCGCACGGCTCCGCCAGCCCAGCGCTGCGCCTCGGCCGGTCCGTCCCACCTAGAGACCGCTGCCGTAACTCCCCACGGCGGGGAGGGCCGTTAGCGCGGATGTGTCACCGCTGAGCGTGGCCGTCCTCTGTCTGTAATACAGACAAGCCCCAACCTGAGAACTTATCACTTATACTGGAGAACACGTGAAAACTGCAGGTTAGTCCATCAGTTAGAAGTTTATTTGCACACAATTAACGGCACAGAGGTAAGTTCAGTGTAAAGGCAGGTAAACCAGTATAACCACCTCACTCCCAGTGGGTTTATCCCAGGCATGTAGTGACGGAGCAGCACGCACCCAGCAGGGCTGGCAAGCGTCAGGCTCTACTGCTATAATTAACTATCGCAACTTCCTGACGTAGTGAGGCTTTAAGTAAGAGCTTTCAAAAAGGTTATCCTTTGACTGAAGTCTTACCCCGAACACATCTCTAAACGGTGCTATTTTTGGAATGAAAAATGTCACTTCGTTCCCAAAACAGGCCCGTCGGAAACTGGTCACTGGGCAGCGACACATTAGAAGAAAGACTTTTTTTCCTCCCTAGGTTTAGCCGGTGGTCGCCGTTTGATAAGTTGCTCAAGTTCAGTTCAACCGTGTAATTTGCGGAGAATTGTTTGAATGGCTGAATGTGTTGTGAATCAAAAGGAGAAATTCTAGTCTTGGTAATTAAGATGGAACGGGTAATTAATTTTCTCTGTCGGTGAGTTCACTTTCTGAAGAAGGAAGGAGAAGACTGAGCTTCCAAATGCCTTTATTCTTTTCGCCACGGAAGTAGTCTTCGTTTGCACCCACAAATGTTTGCACGTACCTATTTGTGTCTTCCCTGGCGGGCGCAGAGCCCCTTTGAAAGCTGAGCGCACCTCCTGAGAGGAGGAAAACAGGAGCCGGTGCCGAGCAGAAAACGCGCAGCTGCTCTGCTCTATCTTCCTCCTACAGGTTTCCCCGAGTACTTGACAAATTTTCAGATCAACAGCAAGAAACGCTAAGGGGCAAGGAACCGTTGTAAACCATTTTTTTAAATGTGGGACTTAAAATTCGCCCTGAAAGGCAAAAATTCCTTAAGTCACTTGGCTGATGATCAGCGGGCGCGAATCGGAAGCCGTAAATACCCAAGCCCGTACAAAGCAACTCTTCCAGCTGGTTATTCTCGACATGTCAGCGACACGTTTGACCGCACTGGTGTCTCTATTTATTTGCTCATTCTCTGTAACCTCAGCCTGCCAAACCCTGCGTCTCTTCCGGCTGCTGTCAATCACACGTCAATTTTTATTTCACTCGGCTCAAATCAAAGTTGGTGTTTTGACAAAAGGTGTGTGGGGGGGAAGAGGAGCTGTCAAAGCACGGAGGGCGAGAGAGCAAGGCAGAGATGGGGGGGGGGGAGAAATGGGGTATTTGTTATCAGTGAAAATGATGCAATGTTGTGCGGGAGGTGCAGAGAGCAGAGAACCGCAGCAAGAGCGGCGCGGTGAGTTTTGGGGCGGCTCGCTGGTGCCGCTCTCGGCGGTGCAGGGGAGGTGGGGGGCTTCAGGCTGCGGCAATGCCAGGAGGTCTGAGCAGGAGGGCAAGGAAGGAGAACGTAAAAAGGCCAAGGAAGGTCCCCCATCGCACTCCCTTTGGCAAGCCACTGCTTCGCAGGCTGAACGTGGGGGACACGAGGATGGTTGTGCGCCTGTGGCCAGAGCTGCTGCGCACCACTCCCCTCTGGCTGCAGCACTGGGGACCCCCCAAACACAGCCCGTTTTGGGGCGCAGACTGAAATGGGAGGTGTTTGGGTGCTGGTGTGTGAACCGACGCGCTGATGGTGATCCCATTGATGGTGCTGGTGTGTGAACCGACGCGCTGATGGTGATCCCACTGATGGTACTGGGGTATGAACCAATGCATGATGGTGAGCCCACTGATGGTGCTGGTGTGTGAACCGACACGCTGATGGTGATCCCACTGATGGTGCTGGGGTATGAACCAATGCGCAATGGTGAGCCCACTGATGGTGCTGGTGTGTGAACCGACACGCTGATGGTGATCCCACCGATGGTGCTGGTGTGTGAACCGATGGATCACAGGATGGCGACCCCTTCGTAGGAGGGAGAGTCACTGGAATTATCGCACTTTCCTTGGGTGACACCAGAGCCCCAGGTCCATGCTGGCGGTGAGCAGCTTCCACAATAGTTTATCTCAGCTAAAAAAAAAACCCTGCAGAGATCTTGTATTGGCTTTGGACTCAGGTCTCCTAATAAAACCTGTGTAGGAATTATTTTGCCCACTCTTGAGAGACTTCACAATTTCTCATTCATTTTTTTCAATTCTGGAATGGGATTTGTTTTTTCCCCCCATATCTCCTGTAAAATTCTGAGGAGATGCAATAGCTTTGAGGATCGCTCAAACCTTTTGGGTTTAATGACTGAAATATCTCCCTCCTGTTTTACTTTTTAAAACTGGATATCATTTTAACACCAAAGGGGAAAAAAAAAAAAGCTAAAATGAAAAATCACTTCAGAATGGAAAATCAAAACAGTTCCACTCTGTAGGTTGGGTTGTTGTTTTTTTTTTTTTCAAATAAAGTGTGATTGAAGTCAACATGTTCCTGAGCAACATCTCACTCATCATAAAATGGCATTTTCTGACAGAATAACATTTTTTCATAAAATGAGCACTCAGTCTGGGATTCCTGTATAATGACATTAAATGTGAATAGTTGGTGGATCTGAACGTAGAGAGGAGACACAAATTATAGCTAGCGTGGACCAATGATTATTCTTTTTTTCTAAGCTAAAACAAAAAAACCTATAATCATCCAGAGTAGCCAGAGTCTTCTGCTCAGTATCTTCACGAACACAACAGACACAATTAGAAAGCTGTAGCTGTCTCCTGAAAATAGGGGCAATGAACCAAAACGATTGAACAAAAATAGGTGCCAACAAGAGCTAAGAGACTACACATTTTTTGGTTCAATGGCCAAATGGAAAAAAACCCCACATTTTGAGTTAACCTGAACTGAAAAGTTTTCAATTTTTCTCGTGAAGCAAAAAGTTGAAAGCATTAATAGCAGATTACTCTTTATTTTAAGCTTTTTTTTTTTTATTTTCTGTTCCATTTCTTTTTCAACTACTTTTAGGGAAAGTTTCAGAGCCTGCTTGATCAATCCCAACCTGCAGTTTTGTAGTGGAAAAACTAAGTTTTGACCAAAATTATTCCGTCCGTTGCCAAGTGGTATGAGGAAAATTAGGCTAGACCTTCCGGAGGTGCGAGTTGTACGAGCTGTGTTCAGAAATTGGGGTTGATTCATCTCAGCTGAGAATCGGCTCCTCTGTCCTTGATGGGACCACGTTATTTTCTGCCTTCGGCACACGCTGGCCATCGTTCACCAGCGATGCTCTTCCCAGGGTGTCCTTGCAGACAGTTAGTTTGAGGACAGGACCCTTCGTTCTGCTTATTGGAGTTCTCAAGGAGGTGGTTGTTCTTGGAAACATCTCGTGATGGAAATAAACCAGACCAGACCCCAGACCAGATGCCAGGGAATTCTTTCATGCTCATTTGTTTGGTTGTTTTCTGCAAAAAGAAGCAGATACAGTAACACGCAAATGTTTGGTGAATCCATATTGACTTTATTGAATCTCCCACTTTAAAATATTCTGAAGCGTTGAGAAGACCCAGCGTCAATGCCCGCAGAGCTTTGCTTCTTCAAGTTTCCTTTCAGACATTGTTTTACATTTGCCTAATCTGTCGTCAAAGGAATCGGAAGCAAAACAAAACATTTCTTTACTAAATCGCCATAAACCATATTTAGTGCAGAATTTTGAGTGCACCAAACATACGAAAATTTTGATCAAACCCTTAACTAGATTATGCGTCAGCTTTTTCTACAGTTATGGAATACCTGACCCGCCAAAACCAAAACCTGTTTGTTCCCCCAGATCTGGCCATGCGAACCGACAGGGTGAACTGAATTTTCTTTCCTCGCTCTAATCCCGGTGCCTAAAGCTGCCTGCAGCCCAAATCCGGCTGCGAGGGGGAAGACGCAAGAAGCCGCAGGTAGTTAATCTCCTCCAAGTCTGGCTTATGCCTTGTAGTTTTCCACCACTACCACATTTTTAACATTTAGCTTTTAGTTATAAGGCTAGATTTTCTTGCTAGCCAAAGAAATCCTTGAGCTTTCTGCAAATCCTGCCCGGCTTTTAGTCCCGAGCGGCTCCATCTCCCTGTGAGGGCCAGGGTGGCTTCATGGGTCCTGAGAGGTGGGGTGTCCCTCGCACCCCTGGGTGGAGAGTTCGGGCTGAGGAGCTTCATGAGGAGCCGCTGCTCCACAGTGGTATTTAGCAGTGGATCTCACAGGGCAGAGGCAGCAAGACTTCAAAGGATGGAGTGTACCATGAGCAAGTTTGCTGATGACACAAAACTGGGAG
>RSEF01000023.1:3825071-3837405 GCA_003993805.1 Himantopus leucocephalus | reverse complement strand
CTCTTTCCAGTGGTGCCCAGTGACAGGACAAGGGGCAATGGGCGCAAACTGGAACATGGGAAGTTCCACCTGACCACGAGGAAAGACTTTCCTTTGAGGGTGTCAGAGCCCTGGCACAGGCTGCCCAGAGAGGCTGTGGAGTCTCCTTCTCTGGAGATACTCGCAATCTGCCTGGACACTATCCTGTGCAACTGCTGGAGGTGACCCTGCTCTGGCAGGGGGTTGGAGGAGATGGTCTCCAGAGGTCCCTTCCAACCCCTGCCGGTCTGGGATTCTGTGACTCCCCTGGCCGCACCTCTCCAAGACCTCCACCTTTGCCTTGTGACAGTAGCTTGGGCAGACATTCACATCCACAGAAAAACGCCTCCGGGGCTGGAGGACTAACCCCTTGCGTCTCTTCTTGGCAATGGCGTTCCTCATTCATGAGGCCTGACATCTGCTATTGATACCAGTTATGATAATTAATGAAACATTTCGCCGGCTGTGGCTGGCGTTCTGTCAGCAGTTTCGTACTGAAGTCGGGTTGATGGTATTCGTGGTAGCACGGAGGAGTTATTTAGCTAGCTCTATCGGATTAGGGGAGCAGTGGGATCAAAAGATCTCATTGCCATTTGTGTTAGGACCCCCTGTGAAAAGGCAGATGGGAAGGAGAAGGAACCTGTAGAGACGTGATGGATGGGGCACCTGCACTAAGGCAGCAAAGGGAGGAGCTCTAAGGAAATTGCTTAAGGTCTTCCCCCTCCCTGTTCTGCCTGTTTATGAAGTGTCTCACAAAAAATGCTCAGCCTTAAATCCTAGGATTTTCAAACCAGGGCAAGTTCTGGGTTTTGATTTATCTTGGCATTGGGCACCTGGATTGCTCAGGCACCTCTGAAGTTTCCTCAAGGTGTCTGCCTGCATGTTGCTGCGCAGAAGCACCCTGACAACCTCGCCTTGCACAATCAAGGTGCCCAGCTCTTCTTGCAGAGCAGCAAACCCCGCATGGGCACAGGAGCCTTTCAAGGCTGTCCTATTTTAGGAAGTGGCTTAATCATTAGGTGGGCTGTGGACAGAGAATTCCATTTCTGCAGCGGAGTGTATCTTGAAATCCCTGGGGTGCTTTTGAGAATGCTACACACCGTTCCCTGCGGCTCTGTCAAATCTCCCAACCTGTTTTTCTGCAGCGAAGCTTCCAGAGGAGACGTTGTCGCTTGCCAGCACAGGAGTTATTTGTTGCAGGCAGCCGGGCCCCGAGCTGTCCTACTGCTCTCTGTACGGCAAGCACAAAGGGCTGCTCTTACGGTCCTTGCGGAGGAGCGACACATAGTGCAGGACTCCCCCGCATCTCCGTAGAGCCCCCTTGTAAAGAAAACAGATTCCAAAGTGTGCATCCTTCCTCTGGACTCCTCCCGATTATTCTCCCTCTTCTCTGAAGACAGCCTGCTAAACTGGGTTTGGGGACGCACCTCCCTCTCTGCACTGGGACAGTGGCCCAGAGTGACCACCTCGGATGGAGACATTTACGCTGTTGACAGTGGGGGCGAGACAAACCCCACGCCTGGCCAGAGGTTGTCCGGTGGGACGGGGGCATGAAGCAGCGGGAGCAGTGAGGCACTGCAGGGCTGGGCATGAGCCCTGGGAGGACGCGGTTCGTTTATTATTGCTCAGATTAGGTGTCCAGGCTCAGGTGCGGTGCTTTGGTTCCTCTAAAGATGCTCAGCAGTTTGCTGCCGTATATAAATGAAGAGATTAGGAAGGGGGTCCCGAGACATCGAGGGTTATGAAGCTCCTTCCGTGGCCAGTCAAGGCACTTGTGGGTTCTCCGTTATGGTCTCCTTCTCGCCGTAGGAATGTCTGACATTTCATAAGCTGCTTTCTCTTGACAGGCTAAGAGAGATAATTCTGAGTAATTTCCCATGAGAAGTGAGGGAGAGTAGGGAGTCACAAGCAGTTCTGGTTCTTTGGAAATGTCTTGGAACATCCTAAAAAAAATGTCTGTAATGTCAAGTTTGTAACTTCCTTTAAAAGTCTTCTGTCCTCAAGACTTTACTGTTGTTTTAAAGTTTTTGTGACCTTTATTTTCTGTCTTTAGTTTCCTAAGTAATAAAACTGTAAGGAGCAATATGGGATTTGGGGGGCTTTCTTCTTCCTCCCCGCTCGAGACAGAATGGTATTTGAAGTCACAAGGTGAATGAAGCAAGATTTAAGCTGAAGAGGCGCTGTGGCAGTCCTGGAGCTGACTGATAGCAAAACAAGCAGTCAGTTATTAGAAGACGCAAATCACTCTAAAAGATTAAGTACTGAAAATAATAGCCATGCAAACCTTGAAGGGAGGGATGGCAGAGGCAAAGGTCATTAATTGACTGGTGAGATTTTTGGCTACAAGTTACTGGGGAATTATCTTTTTTTTTTTTTTTTTTTTTTAAGCAAAGTAAAAAAAATATATCTGGTTCTATTATCAGTGGCAGTGGTGGTGTGCGGTGATTGCTGTTGTTGACTGTGTCTGGGTTCAGTGCTAATTCGCTATTCCGGTGGATCCAAAGTAATTATTCTTCCTTGCAATTTTTCTATTTTATTTTATTTATGCACTTGGCATTTCTGTAGTGCTCTTGCTCTCTATCTGAACATGAAGCAAGATTAAAAATGCTCAGCAATTAAGGACTCTGGGAGATAAATGGAGCGTATTTAATCTCACAAACCGCCTGTATTCGCTCAGCAGGTGAGGCGGACGAAGGGCTCAGGTATCCGGGTGGAAGCGGCACCTTTCGATGCCCTGCCAACGGCGAACCCCTTCACTTCGCCACCACGCAGGAAGAGCAAAGTCCCAGACAACACGAGGAAACACTTTGGGGGCCAGGGCTGAAAAGACACTAATGAAAAACTCATTTTTACTGTTATTTTTTAAAGTGTGCCTTGCAGTATGAGGCTTGGGAATGGCTCAGGAGTCGCAACAGCATGGATGCCCGAGGAGTCTCCCCGTTATCACAGCGCTGTGAATCACACTCTCCCTATTTTGCTAAAGAAATGTTGGCCAAAATCGTGGGACCTTGCAAAGCTTTGCTTAGCCTCTGCCCATCAACATACAGGCAGACATCCGTGCTATATAAATAGGCGCAAACATCTATGTCCTCCAGACACCTGGAAATTCCTCAAGCATCTTCTTTTGATTGTTCCCTTCTTGTGACTTATTTCTTTGATTTCTGCATCATTTGTCCAAATAGAGATGATGCTTTTCATCCTTGAAAAAGTAATTCTACTCTACACTACGCTGTGGGCTCCATTTTCCAGAAGAAAATAGAAATATTAGACCAGCGCCGCTGCCCGTCTAGGTTAGTACCTTGCGCCGCACAGCTAGCGTCACCGGAAACTCCAGATGAAGCCATTCAGGAAAATGAATCTACATTATGTGCCAAATACTGTTTTCAACTCTTCTGGCTCAACCCTTTTATCCTGAGCTGAAATGGCATAAATCAGTGCAGTGTACTCCAGTTCCAGAGGTTTTCTCTTCACAGTGGAATCGCAGCAGACGGCATGAGTTTCCCGGACATCAGCGGCTCTGTAGGGGCTCTCCAGAGTAGGGCCAAGTTTTGTGCTTTCAAAGTAGAGTAAGCAGCAGAAAGTTATTCTAAAACACATCAAAAATAACCACATGGAAGGAAAGTGCATTCTAAGTTCACCCCTTCTCTGCGTATCAGCCAGTCCAAGGACAAGTGAGCTAAATTTGAGCTGCTCTGCTCCTAAATAGGAGTGTTTACACAATGATTTAATGCAGTTTAGCTAATCCACTTTAAATCCCCAACCTTAATTAATGGCAATTATTAACTAGTGGATTAAATTTCTCAGCACCCCCTGCGGAGACGAACCGTACACGACAAATCTTTGAGCAGTGTCGGGTTCGTTCTGTAAATGACAAATGAGAATTTGGGGGGGGAGGGAGGGTTGACCAAAAGAAGTCGTCCCAGACCTGTTTCAGGCGTTGGTAGTAGTGCGTTGAGATCCGGAGGAGCTTCTCGGGCCAGCTCTCGCGGTTTGCTCATGTTCCGCTCATTGGGACGTTGATCCTCTTTCATTACGCGTTAGCGGGTATTACCTGCCCCGCGCTCCTTAGACGGTGTTTTCTGTTGCTGGTGACGACACACTGACTTTTTCATTCTCCATCTACGCATCTTTGGGTTTAATAAGACCTCACATCTCACTCCAGGTTACAATGTGTCATTAGCTGCCATTAGAAGTTAAAAAATAACTATTATTTTCCTCAAAGACGTAGACGTGAACAATATAATTATAATTTAATTCTCCTTTTTCATTGTGATACCTCTCAAAGCTTAACCATTTGAATTAAAAAAATTACTTTTTGCTTCATTTGTCATTTAGTCCCATATTCTGCTTGTAAGGAGAGGAGAGAAAATAGAGAAAGGAAATAGAAACCTCAAAAAAATCCTTATTTTATTTCAGTGCAAATCCATTTCAATCTGAATCTATTTTCTTTTTGTTTGTATTGAAACTGAAACTAACCCAGACACTTTTATGAAATATTGAAACACATGGATTACTACAAATATTTTTTCTTCTAAAAATGCACATACTGTTTGTAATTCTATTTTTCATTGGCGAATCCTTCAAATCAAAGAAACTTGCCAGCTCCGGAGAGGCAAGTGTATGGTAGTTACATATTCATTTATCATTTCATGCTGTTCAAACATGTGCTAAATACTTTATAGAACAAATAAAAGATAGGCGGAAATGTTTGCCCCAGTGAAAACAGGAAAAGCCCAGGGATTTAAACCAGAATTTCATTCTGTCCCTGTTGCAAAGTATTTCCAAACTAAGGCTGCTGTTAGTGTGCACACATTGAACACGCGCCAATTCCCATCAAAGAGAGCACGATCCAATTGCAGGACCAGGGCCCATGTACTTGACAGTTATTAGTTCTTAGCCCAAAACTAAAGTATTTTCTATCCTTGCTAATACAGATGAAGTTGGTGATGTATTTGTTCAAATATTCCTCAATGAAAAAAAAAATATATATATGTACTGGAGTGATTTCCCAAATCAAGCAGAACTAATTGAATTGTTTTGCCTGAGAAGTGCGGAAGGATTTTTGAAAAACTAAAACCAAAAACCGGTTTGTTTGTTTTGAATGAATTAAACGTTCCAGGAATGAATTTATTTTCAATTTAATTAGGGGAAAAAAAAAAAAAAAGAATAACAGAAAAGAGAATGAAGTGAGGCTGTCCTGTCTTCTTCAGTGGTCTTTGAGGATCATTGCTGGAGAGCGTTGCTGGTACGGTCACAGCAGGGCAGAAGATGCTCCACTGTGGTTGGGCTTCAGGTTGGCCATTGCATAAGAGAGCAGCTTTCTTCTTTCCCACCACAAGGGTACAGTGGCAGTCATTACCTTTTTTTTATATATATATATATATTTTTTATATATATATATATAAAAACCTTCCCTAGTCATCCTTTTTGTTTGAGCTTCCGCATGAAAAAATGTAAAACATTTGAAAATGTTGTTAAGGGAGGAAAAGAAATCAATGTATGTGACCTTCACTTGGCAGCCTTCAAAAGTGGTAAAAAGCATCAGAACCAGGAGGCCTTTGGTGTGTTTAGCTGTGATTTGTAGCTGATCTCCTCAACTCCCAACTATTCCATGAGTTTCATGCATAATGCAGCAGCAGTTTTGATTGAAGTAAAAAAATCTGCTGACAGAATGTAGTGTCAGGCATCTGGGGAGATGTCTAATTAATTATTATAATTGACATCCACACCAGATGTCTGATATATGACGGTCTCTTTGTTGATAAAAGGTTTCGGTAATTCTGTTTGAACAGCACTTTCAGAACAATATGTTTTCCATTTAGGTCACAGGGAAAAAAAAATATGATTTATTTTTTTTCAGGAAATTGAATTCTGTCGGATAGCAGCATTCTTTCGTCTTGCCTTCCAACTTCTAACCAGCCTTGAAAATGCATGGGATGAAGGATGCAATGGAAAAGCATTCATCACCAGGTTGACCACTGATCAAAAGCACTTAGCTGGGAAGTGCAGGATCTGCCATCATCTTTCATTCTCTGTAGTCACAAAGAAGAGTAGCTGATCTGACATCTGTAAAAAAATAATAATAATAAAAATGTGAAAACCTCAATCAAAGAGCCACTCTCAAATGGAAAGCCGATATGTTAGGTTATCAAAGAAGGTCAACAGCTTTTGAGTTCTTTCAAGTCATTATAATACTTCCAGAGCACTGTAACCTGAACCTTTTGGCCCCAAATTCAAACCAACTCTCAGCCCAGAAACTTTTAGTAATAAGAAATAGCTTGCCTCGCCTTCTGCCGTAGTAATCCGCATTCTCCGGCGTAGCTTTGCTTTTCTTTTTGGCTTGGGCCTCCTGAGAAAAGGTCTTCTTTTGGCATGCGCACTCTGGATAGAAGCAGGAAGTGCAAACCCCTCAGAAAATCCAGTTTGACGAGCTTTCCAGAGTATTTGATGGATCTCAGAAGTTCCGTTTCAGAAAATGAGCACCTTGCCTTAGGACCATGGTTATGCCAACCAGATCTCGGAACTGTTTGAGCTTCATCCACTGCTAATTAATAGACCTCAAGGACAGAAAATTATCTTTTGCAGTTTTTTTCACCGTACCAGACAACCGATGATGCTCTGATGATCCTCATGCTTCATGAGCTGGTAGGACCACCTTCAGCCATCCCCAGAAGCTGTCTTGGGCTCAGGCAAGAGGTGACCTTAAAGAAAGCGGAGAGGGCACCTACTTCTTTCCATCACTTTAAACTGCTTCTTTTTCTTACAGCCTTACAACAGGTCTGTGTGATTTTTCTTATTCCAGATGTGAGTCAGCTCTGAAGCAGAACACGTGGACTGTCAGGTTAACGAGGACCTGCCCTCAGGCCAATAAGCACCACCCAGTTTTTAATCCGTATTAATGAACGTTTGGCAATCTGGATGCCTACTTCAGTCTAAAGCTGCTTTAAAGTGAAATAAGGCTGTTCACAACCGCGCTGATTATTCCGTGCCCAATCCTGGGCACAGCAGCGATTGACAAAATTTTTCGAACCATCTGGTGGGTTTGACCTAAGCTTGGTGTGAGAGCAGGGCACAGGCAGGTGAGTGCTTGCAATGTATTCGGAGCCATTTAAGAAGTTACCTGCTCTCAGCTCCAAATTGCGGCTGCCTTAGCCGGGATGTTGTCTCTGACTCATCCATTCTGGTGCAAAGTATGACAGATTGACTTAAATTGCCTGTTAAAGTTCCCTATCTAGAAGTAACCAAATACACTGCAGATATTTCAAGGTATTTTGATGCCCAAAGAAGCAGATAGGCTCTAGTCATCGTTTCAAAGTCTGGAAGCGTTAATTTGCATCCTAGATACCCAATTTACTTTCCAGATGTGGCTCGCGGATGCAGGGGCGTGCAGGCGTCTGACCTCACGTAGGCACCGAAACACGAAGCGGTTTTAATGGGAATTCAGGCGCTTAGTATGGGACTTCACTTCCCCTTACTTCAATCACCTGAAATTTAAATGTCTTTTCTTAGCGATTTGTGGAGAGTCCTTTACAGTTACTGAAGAGAGATTTGCAGCTATTATGCTGCATAGTTATATGTGATGTCCCCCCTTCTGCGTAGGAGTTAGGTGCCTCGATACCTTTGCACCTTTGTCCCTGAGGGTTTGCATCTCTTCTGGAACAGGACACGGGCATCTATGTTACCTAAACCTTGAGTATGTATTTTCCGAGGGGGCGAAACTAGACCAAAGCTTAACAGGAGAACAAAGCCCTAACGCGAAACCAAAGCAAGAATTCACATCCCCCTCCCTGCACAAAGACGCTGAATTTCCAGTTGAGACAGCAGCTTTATGCTGAGTTACTGGCAATTTTTGTTTTATGGATACCCTTACTTGCTTAACAGAATAAAGGAAGATAAAGTACTTGCATGGAGATGTATTCACTTCTGTTCTGTTGGTAGTGATTTGAAACCTTTCACTCCTGTGATGTTAATGTCACTTTTAATATTGCAAATTTGCTAAGATGTCAAGCAAACAGCGGATAAATAATGTCTTCACAGGACTGATGCGTGCATCAGTTTTTGGGCGAGGACAGCTGTGGCTTTTTTACTAGCATCCTTGCAAAGCATGTAGTCTGCAGCCTCTTGCTTTAATTTCTGATATAAATGTAAATGGTAATTTTAACATTTCAGATACTAACTTGATTTCATCTGAATTTGGCAAGACACGTGCCATGTATTTTACAATTTAAAAATCAGGTTTGAAAATGTCAGCTTTCATGAGCAGGCGGGCTGTGTCATTTAGCGCACACCGAAGGCACGCGGCAGATAAGGCGAAGTGGGGCTAAGGAGGCAGTTGAGATTATTTGCATCGGAGAAGGCTGCTGAGAGGGAACGGCTAAACTATAGGGAAACTGCCTGCCTTAACGTGAATATCTAAATGAAATACTGTTCAACAGCTTCTGACACCCCAACTGAATTGCACCTTGGCTACTGGCTGTGCTAAACATGTCGTCGTTGGATGCAGCAGCCAGCATCGAAGCCTGCCAGTGCCGCTCCTGTCTCCAGGGTAGGAGGTCCACCCGCTCTGGCAGATAGGCACGGTCCGACCCCGCTCCCCATCGCGAGTCTCCGCTAACGTGCAAGCGAGGAATGGCCCGAACTCCTGAGCTCTCCCAGGTGTTAAAGGCTCAGCGTGTTCAAGCCTTGTTTGTTCGGTTTGGATGGATCAAGCCTAGGAGGGCTGAGCTCCCAGCACAAGCTGCTGGTGGCTGTCTACCACCGCAATGGCCAGAAAGCACTTGGGCAACGGGGATCAATAATATCCATCTTCTCTCAAGGATATGCTTCGCCTCCTGCATAGACACAAACGACCTTCTCAGCCATCTCCAGAAAAGGACTTCAGCTCCCTCTGCCTCTTCATCAGCCAGATGTTACCCTCCATGGTAGTGATTAGCAAACCCGCATGTCACAGCGCAGCCTGTGAAACAACCGAAGACCCTCAGAGGACTGCAAACGGGTGACATTTTTCAAGACCTGGAGACAACTGGACGGTGTCTCCATCCCTCTTTGCGCATCTCGCCTCCATCCTGCGCTGTCTGTCCAATCCTCCATCTCACTTCAGACCGAGAGCTCCCATTTCCAGTTGAATTACCATGGTTATATGCGCTACTGGCAGCCGGGCTGAGCCCTTCCGCAAGCACACGCTCAACCCTTGGTGGACCTCGCACTGCAGCCAGAGGTTCAGACAGAGCTACGTTGCTTTGCATTTTCTGAGCATTGCCTTAGGAACGCTTAAGCATTTTGCTTCAGGGTGGAGAGGACTGCATCATGGTGAGAGAAAGTCAATTTAAACAGCTCTAACAAACCAGTCTGTTTAGATGTTCGTGTTTCAAAGGACTGGGAGAGCATCCCTGAGGCCCGGGTGGGATGGGACTGGGAAGCACAGGGGGTACCAGGGTACCCATCGCCCGCCCTTCATGTCCTACTGATGCTGAAGGTGTTGCACAGTGAGTACCGAGAAAAGGACAAGCAAAGACTCCAAGGGATGCAAAAAGGAGCAGGGAGCTCTTTTCTGAGCACGAGCGCCAAGTCTCCCTGTCAGACAGTCACTCCTGTGGACTTTCGGTGTACAGGCTGCTAATTAAGAAACCAGAGGTCTGAAATCACTTGCTTTTATCCCGCAGTTTTTCTCTTGTAAGGATCTCCTGGGGTTGGGTTAGTCAGCACATTGAGGGGATTAGAGAGCCCTGGGAGATACCTTCAGAAATACTGGGGAGCTAATTAAAGCCGGCAAGGGGAGCTGGCCAGAGAAACAGTTTCACAAATACACAGACATTCAAAGGCACAGGCAGAAAGTGCAAGACAAGGAGAAAGATGGAGCTTTAGAGAGAGACAAACAAGAGAGACAGCGAAAGAGAGACCGCCTGCAAGGAATAAGAATTATTAGCAACTTTCTTCTTCACCAGCAGCCACGTTTTCCCTCTAGAGTTTGCCCACAGGAGCAGCACTATGGCCATTATGGAAATTTTTCCTAAAACAACAGGAGTCGTGTGCTCTCTTCCAGTCATTAACAGCTCTGTTTCTCCCACCCAGCTGCTGCGTGAGCACACAAGGCAGTGGGAACTGGTAACGCTGCCGTTCCTTTTGGTTCCTGAACATTTCTCATTATAAGATCCTGCTTTGCATAACTTGTTAGAGCACCAGAAAATCTGAAATATTTGGGCTCACATTTTCCTTGATACTTGTTTGCAACAGGAAACAAATTTTAGTAGAAGTACAAAGCAATATTGACTATGTCTGAGAAAGGAGTCAGAGGAAAATAGATTGGTTTGCAGCTTTATAGAAATATCTACCGTGATTCGTTTAACAGCTCTTGCTATTCGAGTACGGAACCCGACATTTGGAGGCGAAGTCTCCTTTGTGTCAAAGACTCGGCTTTGCTGTCCATTCTGCTTCCAAGGAGTTGCGAGCCAAAAAGAAATCCCGTTCGCGCGGTCATCGTACGGGCTATGTCTGCGGGAGCCGTTCTGTCCTCTGCAGCGATGGGGAGGGCAATGCGGAACAGCCAGCCTTAAATCCAAGGGAGAAAGGGGCTTAGAAGTCCTTGGAGGTTTCTAAGACCTTCTTGAGTTGGCCACAGTCCCGTAGGCTGGGCAAGAGACCTCCAGGCATCCCTTCCCACCGCTGCCTCTACGGTTTTACTTAGTGAATGGCTGAGTCCCGCTATTGTCTCTTATCTCCGGGGGCCGCTCTGCCAAAAAGATAAAGGGCCTGACAGCGCTGCTCGCTGCTCCCGTTGCCCAAGCGCTGAGACGTGATGGAACTGCTCGGAGGCTTTAAAAGCGGTGCTTAAAAAGGTGATGGGGGGGGGGAGGGATGAACGAACGTTGAGAACGATGGAAAAGCATATTGTTTGTGCAAAGTCAAATGCTTGAAAAAACAGAAGCAGCAGCAACGAGGGTGCTGTCCTCTTCCTCGCACGCTGCAATATTACACCAGCCCACAAGTGGGTCCTGAAGTGATCTCGAGCTCGGTGCTGACGGTGCTATAGGTGAACCTCAGCTCCCGGGAGCAGATGAGTCGGCTCACTCTGCTCGCAAAAAAAAACTACAGCCGTGACTCAGAACCGCAAGTTAGAGTACTCTCCATGCCGAGAGGGTCCCGGGCAGCAGGGATGATGGAGAGGCGGTAGCAGCGGAAGGTCGGTGAAGCAAACCAAATTTGAGAGGAAGGGTTCACTCTGGAGAGGCTGAAGGAAAACAGCAATCGTGGCAGTTAGCAAAATAATAAATAAGCCCTCTTTTTTTTTTTTTTGTTGTGAGAGAAATGGTCACAGCTGAGCAAATGCCTCGCAATGGGCTGTCTGCTGTGAATGATGGATGGAGCGAAGAACAAGGCTAGATGAGGTTTCATGAGCAAAGTAAATACATTAAAGCAACCACTTGGCAGGAGAGCCGCGCTGAGTGGGATATTTGGAGGTGGTTCTCTGCCCCTTAGCAGGGAGAGGCTCTCTGCTCATAACAAGCCCATCAAATTACACAGATTCAGGGAGGATAAAACCTGCTGGGTCAACTTTTGTAAATTATTTTGTCCAGAATATAGAAATTTTTTATTTATTTTTTTTTAAAAAAAGAGACCTATTACCCTGCCATTTTCAAACTGGAACATTTTGACTGTTTCAAAAAGCACTGTTTTCATTTCAAAATGGCCTTAGATGTATGAAGAGTAAAAATAATCACACAATTCAGGCTGAAATGAAGAGGTTTTGTTTTGCACCAGGCAAACGCCGACAGTCAGCTTTAACCTTCGTGAAGCTTGGAGGGTGGCTGAGGGCTGGAGGAGGTGCTGATTCATACACAGGAAACGTCTATTTGTAATAAGACCGAGAATTAACTATTTTTGCCCCCTGAAATTTTGCCGCAGAATATTGTGGGTTTCAAAGGCCAGTGGGCAGATGAATGGGGAATGAATCCATGAGAAGGGTTATTAAGTACAAAAACATCAATAAGCAACTGCAAGCTGAAACTGCTTGGGAAAATAACAAAACAATGTACTACCCTGTTCTTATGCACATCTCTTGGTGTCCACATTAACCACTTTGACGACAGAAACCTGGGTTACCGATACCTTTCATCTGACCCATAATAGCTGCTCTTGTCTATCATAAACTAAACCCCAAAATCCTCTTGTTTTACTCCTTTATTTCCAAGCCCAAACTGAGTCAGGAACCGAGTCGTATTCCAGCTCCTGCCACCGTCAGACCTAGTTCCCACTGACCTCGCTCCTTAGAATGGCAGAATTGTCGAGGTTGGAAGGGACCTTTAAGATCATCAAGTCC
>RSEF01000023.1:3799753-3811147 GCA_003993805.1 Himantopus leucocephalus | reverse complement strand
GGTGGCACTGGGTGAGCTCCAGAGGGCCCTTCCCACCCTCACCTGTAAGGGATTCTGTGATCTCAGGTTTAAGGTGGTGCATTAAATTTTCCGGAGGAGCCCAGGTGTAACTGAAGCTGCCCCTGCCGATGGGTGGTGCTGTGTCCTTGTGGGTGTTACGGGGTTGGGACGCACACTGGGTTAGGCTATGGGGCTCTTCCCTGCCGGCACGTGTAAGCCGTGTCCAGACTGTCAGTGCCTCTGTTGGGGTTTTTCTTGCTCATCTAAAGATCCCGGCTGTAAGCTCTGAAGCGAAGGTGTCTCTGCTGCGTTGCACGAGCAGCTCTGACCCGTGCTCTTTCCCCCGGTCGGCAGTAATAAGCATCCCAATTTTCAGGCGGTGAGGTGTGGGGTTTCCACCTGGAGGTCCCCGAGATGGGATTTGTGTGGCAGAGCAGCGGTGTGCCGCGAGACGCTGCTGAGGCGGTGTGGATCTGCGCTGGTGTGAGCGTCCCCCGCCCACACATCGCAAATAATATTTTTCCACTCGAGTCAGAAGGTGAGCCTGTAAAATGCTGGAAGCTGTTTTGCGAACGTACCATACGTCCGTGTTTGAAAAGAAAAAGCGTCCTTGCTTGCATATTTAATTGCCAAATTATCATATAAATGTCACATTACTTCGGATGCCAGAACTCACTGATATTTTAAATGTTTCCATGTTTTAATTCCTTGCAAGTCAACCTTTGCAAACCTAATTACAAGGGGAAAATCATTGATGGCATTTTCTTCACCGTGTTTGGAGCTGAAGGGAGTTTCCTGAGACTCTCAGAAATTTTCAACTGGTTTGTTGGGGTTTTTTATTTTTTTTCCTTGCTTTCTTGGTAGCGACAGGAGTTCTTCCTGCTGCCCCTCACTGGGATGAGATGGATTACTGTCAACGCAAACCATGGAGTAGCAACAACAGAACGTGCTTGCATATTTGGGTTAGTTCTGCAAAATTATTTCTGCCAAATAACCCCAAAATAAACAGAAAAGCCCATGCAGCGTTGAAAACCTTGGGGAGGCTTCGTGCAAAACAACTTTCCACTTCAATATTTCCTCCAATTTCATTGTAAAAGCAGCTGTCTAAAAAGGATCAAAATCAAAGTGAAATATTTCTGAGACGGCACAGAGAGTTTTTTGACATTTCCAGTGCATTGAGAGCTGCACGCTTTCAAGTCACTCAAATATTTATATTTATATTAACACTTGCAAATACACACTTGCTCACGTCCCTCTATTCGCTTCCGTATACGCCAAACCTATAGCTCTGTGGTCCTTAGGACGTGCATGGCAGTGCTTTGTGCCCCCCCTTTCCTAGTTCTGTGTCAGAGGCAGACCCAGCAGTTGGCTGCATTCATCATCCGTGGAAATCCTCCAATAACTGTCCTCAAACGTGACGGAAATAGCTGTGCTCCCTCAACTCCTCTCTCCCAAAGGCTCGGGGCACCCCTTGGCGCTCGTTCTTGCACCTCTTCAATAAGAGCCAACGGCTCAATGACTGCAAAAGGATATGAAATCCCTCTGCCCTAAGGAAGTCCAGCCAGCTCCACGCAGGTCTGGTGGAAGGGACAGTCTGTAGCCCCTCTAATGCTGTTTGGAGCATGGAGGGCTGTGCTTCAGTCCTCGGCGTACAAGGACGCGGCTGAGGGGGATGATCTGGTTTACATCCCTCTCAGCAGCTGCGTTTCAGAACTGAGCTGCCTCTGGAGCAGCAGATATTTCTGTCACCTCTTCAGCATTATGTCTAAGCACGTTGCCATCTCCTGTTTGCGAAGAGATGGAGAATAGGAGAGCAGAGGATGCGTTCCCAAAATCCCGTAGGGAGGCAGAGGCAGGACTGGCAATGGGCTCCCGGCGCTATGGGTGCGCGAGAAGCAGCAGTTGGCGGTGCCCAGGGGCTGCCGAGGCTGCTGTAGGGTTTTGCCCTCAACTTGAGGCTCTGTGTTCCCCCTGTTGAAAGCAGAGTCGCCTTTTAGCGCTCATCTCCCAGAGCACCTCTCACCAGTGGTAGTTTTGGGGCTGGAGCTCCTGATTTCCATCCTCTTGGCGTGGCACAGCTCCTGCTGCTGACCCTTCCCTTCCTTGTGCCTTTTGGGACAAGGTGGTAGTAGAGCACTGCCTTCTCTAACCTGGGTATGTTGCTGGTTTTTTCCTGAATTTTTCTAGCCTGAAGCGGAGGAAACAAACTCATATCCACTAATCCAGACATTTAAGACTACACAGCCAAGGTTAATAATCCAGTGACATCTGAATTGCACGTACTGTAAATAATCAACATCTTTCCGAAGAGCTGCTGAAGGATTTAGAACAGGCTAATTACAGAAATATGAAAGGGAAGTGGCCCCATTGATTCCGCACGTTGCTAAACAGAAAGGCAATTTCATAAAGGACTGGGGGCGACACTCTGATGTGCAAAACTGTCTGTTTAAAATATATGTATGCGTGTAATGCGGGGTTGAGGAGACAAAGTTTTTATTTCTGTTTTGATTTTTTTTTTTTTCCCTTCTTAGTGAAGATCTTCTCTCTCAACTTCTCACTCTTAAAGAGCAAAACTAGTCCACAGTGTTGGCACCCAAATTTCCAGTTAGTTCCGCTGAGATGTGTCCTGACGTGCGTCCAGCCCGCTTGGAGGTGCAGAGCGGAGGCTGTGACTGCCGGAGATCTGGGACTTGATCCCAGACTTCTCGGGCACTCTGGACACCTTGAGCGAGGCTCTTTTTTGTTTGTTTGCGGGGGCTGTGTGGTGGTTTGGGGGTTTTGTTGTGTTTGGGGGTGGGTTGTTTTGCTTTCCCTCCCACTTTTTGCTGAAGCCACTGTCATCCCAAATCACTTTGCCGCTGCCTGAGTGCGTTCCCTCTGCCGCGGTGAGAGCAGGGTCTCTCCGGCAGAAGGGCTGCCTGCGCGCTCTGCCCCTGCCCAGACTCAACTGGCCAGACCAGTGCAACACCAGCATGGAGCAAGTCCTCCAGCCTCGGCCCCTGCGCAGAGCCTGTATCCAGCCTGGGGCTGGACAAGGAGCTGGGGGCTGCTCCCTCCTGTGGGACCACATCAGAGGGGACAGGACCCCCAGCTATGGGGTGCAGTGGGGTGATGGGGCCCCTGTTGCTCTCGCCTCATCCCCGGAGGGCCCTGCAGGTCAGCAAGCCGGGAAGGGATCGGGGTTGCACCTTGGGCTCAAGCTCCGAGGGTCTGCCAGGCATCGTTCAGGAGCATGAAATGCTTTTGTTAATGAAGCACTTAAGACTGCGCTGCCTGGAGGGAGAAAACTAGGTCTATATATAGCGACAGGCACTCTAAAAGCCGAGAAAGGGAGCAGGTCTGTTGGAAAATGCCGGTTATTGACTGCTGAGATGTGGTGGACACGTGGAGGGTCAGACCCTGACCGCTGATTTAAACTGTGACAGCAGGGAGGGATGAGCGCTAGTGTACCATGGTGCTTCCAGCCCCACAAAGAAGAGCTGGCTAAAATAATCTAAGGCAATAGCATAGGGCAGTGAGGGACCCAGCTGCTATCACCCTGGTGTCCCCAACCTCTGGGTTCAATTTGCACCCCCCTGACACTGGCTTTGTGTCTTGGCCAGGCTGAGCAACGCTGCCTGTGTTGTAGATGCCCCATCCCTGGAGGTGTTCAAGGCCAGGTTGGACGGGGCTCGGAGCAACCTGGGCTGGTGGGAGGTGTCCCTGCCCAGGGCAGGGGGGTGGAACTAGATGATCTTCAAGGTCCCTTCCAACCCAAACCATTCCATGATTCTATGTGGGAGTGTGCAGCTGCGGCTCTGCACACTCAGGCTTCCTGAGACAGGGTCCGTAAATGTGTCTAATTATTGCATAATGAATAATACATCTTTGCAGAAATCTCATTTATAAAAATGCTGCATTATTATTTTTTTTTTTCCTCTTCCAAGCAGAATGTGTGGTGTTGCTCCAAAAGATGATGAACAGAGCCTGTGTTCACTTGTTCTCTCATCTGAGCTCTGCGCGACGCTGCGAGGAGGGGCTGCTGCCAGGTCCATCTCTCGATGACGCGGTGACCCCGCTCCCTCTCGGGCAGTGCAGAGATGCGGCTCCCAAAGTGGCGGGGGGGGCTGCCTTGGCAGCCCGTCCCTCTACAACAGGGCAAGCAAGATCCATGCGGTTGCCCTCAGGATTTATATTGGATTATGGACGTAATGGAGCCCTGACATTTCAGCCAAGAGCTGAGACATTTTAAGCTGTGCGCCGGGAAAATTAAGGTCTTTGCACTTTCCAGCATTGATATCGCAAAGAGGAGGAAGCCAGGTGAGCTTCAGTACGGCCCAAAAGCTGTGTGCAGAACTTCACACTTCCATTTGCAGTTTCCTCTTTTAACCATCTGTCATTCCAAAATGTTTGAATGAAATGGGGGAAAAGCAAGAAACGGGAGAGCTAGAGGGATAAACCTTGCAAACGTACACAGCTCTTACTCGGGTCTTTTCTATCCTTTTGCAGCTCCACCAACTTCGCTGGAGACGCATCCGCATTACACAGGTCTGGGTGAGAGCACGGGGCACCAGTCCTTACAGCCCAACACAGGTTCTCGTAGGATAACACCAAAAAAAAAATGCTCAAACAGGCTACAGAAGCTTATGTAAGGCCAAAAATGAAGCTAGGCTGGCTGTAAAATCAGAATATTTTTGCTCACGCCTATTTCTATTCACATTATTTCTGTAAAAGCCTCTTAATTACTGCAAGGAATCTTGTGATAAGCCTTTCGGTGGAATGCCGTGTTGTTAGCTGCGTTTGTACACAGGGAGTTGCATTTTAAGCAATCTGAAATCTATTCTAGAAAAGTTCTTTGAAATAGAGATGGAGGAGGGGACAGCCAGAGCTTTGTGCGACTGTCCTCTCTTTCTGCTGTTTGATGGTCTAATGCTGTCAGAGACTTTGGTGCTATTGTTCAGGAAGCGGTAGCATGTGATTCTTTTTTTTTTTTTTTTTTTTTTTTTCGTATTTGCTTCATGGGCTAAATTCTGATGGCTCCTTTTGATCCTGCTGGTGTTCCCTGCTCTGACTTCTCTTCTGCTGGTTCAGCTGAACTTCATTGTGCCCGTTGCTCTGACTTTGTCCGGCCCTGTGCTTCTCTGGGAAGGTGCGTGATCAGGGGGTGTACCTCCCCAAGGACGAGGAGGTCAACCAAGGTCTTAGGAAGAAGTTTCTCTCCCAAAAAGGTTGTTTTGTAGGTGCCAACCCCAAGTGTTTGGTGTGGTACTTCTCATTTTGGTACCTCCCGAGACCTCTACTGGGGAGTAAAGGCAAAGCAAAGAAATTCTGGTCTTTGCAGAGGCTTTACCACTGCTGACTCCTGAGTTACCTTAGCAAGGAGCAGAGCAGAAAGGTGAGAAACACCCTCCCGCAGCCCCTCCAGGAGCTCTCAGCTGGGCTATGGAGCCCATGTCCCATCCCTTCCTCTCTCCCAGGAGCTCCTCCCGCTGGCCTGGAGCCTGAGCAGCCTTGTGGGTCTGCACAAGACATGAGCCATTTTGTGTAACTCGGTTTTTCAGCTGCCGTAACTTATGTCAGGCTTTCATCTTGGACGGCAAAGACAAAATGACCCTCTGGAGTCCTTACGCTGCTTTCAGAGAGCCTCTTCTGCACCTTCAGCTTTGCAGTCTCAGCGGCAAGCTGATCTTTTTACCTCCGCGCAAGATGATCTTGCGTGGAAGCGCGGAGGGATGGGGGTCGTGTGGGACAGGGCGAAGCCTCGGAGAAGATACCCGTGCAGCAATCGGAGACAGCTGGCGAGGCAGCGCATCCGCAGCATCGCGTGGAAGTCAGGACGGGAGCCCGGTCCAGCCAGGAGGCAAGAGGAGCCCAGATATGAATTGCAAAGAGAATGAAACTTTGATTTTTCTGTCAGCCGGTGTGCTCTGCACTCCTGGCACCCTGCTGATAAGCTTGTCTTAATGGCACCGGGATACAAAGCTATATTGACCGCGTTTCCAGGCTGCCTGTCTCAAAGGGAGAGCTCTGCGTTCCCCAAGTTTTATGACTTGAAGCTGTCAGGCACCAAGGGGGGAGAGGGGGAAAGCGGTGATGGATTCATTCTTCTCCCTTATCCGGTGGCTACACTGCACCTTCCGCAAATATCAGCATCTTGAAACACTGCGGAGAAAGACAGAGGAGAAGGAGCGAGCCCCAGATAAACTGCCAAGGTTTGCGAGGCTTTATTGCAAATGACAACAGCATCTGAAAGGGACTTTATTTCTCTCCCCCTGCTTGACTCTGCTGTTCTGCTTTCCCCTCGCCTTCCCTCTGTCCCGTTCCCACTCTCAGTTGTTCATTATTGCCATTAACAATTACTAATTAGGGTCAGAATTCACGTAAGCTCGGTGCTGCAGAAATTCGGCGTATTTCATCTGTGTGTTTCCTCCTTCCTTCTTCCCCCTCTACCGCTGTCTCCCGTCCCCAAAGCATCTCTCGGGTCCCTGCCCCACCTCGAGGCACCTTCTCCTGAACCCGGGAGCCTCCGCCCGTCCGGGGGAGATGCTCTCGCTCGGGGTCAGGGCACAGGCACGGACCGGGACCGGGACCGGGGCTGTTCAGGGCTGGATCTGGGCAGCAGGAGACAGCCGAGAGTTTTACAAGTCGCAAATCAGGCCAGCTCAGTGCTCCATTTTAGAAAACAGTCTGCATGGGCTTCAGTACACCCTGTTGGGTTTTTTGAGTCTTAAAAATTTCAAATAGTCGCAGGACCGAAGGAGAAAATGCTGTAACAAAAACAGGCACAAAAGCCGTGATGTCGGGAGCCTTTCGGCGCTGCTGTGAAGCGGGACAGCAATACCGGGAGTGACGGTGGTGATGGGCGCTCCCGGATGAAGCTGTCCCTCGAGGGACTGACGAGGACGGGAGACCAACGCGCCGTTTTACGGAGCCCCAACAGAAACGAAAAGCCTGGGACCTGGTGTCTCTGCACCACGGGGAGGGACGGGGATGGAAAAAGCCTTTAAAGCTGCTGCTGGTGCCAACGCTAAACCGCCTTTGCAGGACTCTCAGCTGAGTTACACGACTGGCGGTGGGTTTATGTTTTCCAGGGCTGGATCCAGACTAGAAGTCCGAAATGAAATTCTTTATTTTGAAGCCTCTGTTTCGCTTGGGGAGGTGCGTGTGATGCGTGGTGCTGTGTTTTGGGGAGGGTCGCAGGGGCTGGGCGGCTCCTGTACGGCAGCGCGCGAATCGCCTAAAGCTTTCGTGTTGCTTTGTTACTGTAGGAGGAGGAGGAGGCAGCTTTAAACGGATTAGGGCTTGGGATAGCAAATACCTGCGAAAAAACCCCAAACCAAAAAAAAACCCAACCCAGGAAAGTGAAAAGGACCTAATTCTGCAAAATGCAGGATCCCTCCTCTATCCTTTGCTGAATTCCCAGGGCGCCAAGCTCTTATTTTCACCGGGGTTTGTGTTACAGACAAAAGCCCTGATGAAATCTCGCTCGGGTCTGGTGAAGCGCCGTCCCTCCCTAAAAGGAGAGATGATGGCTTTTCCACCAAGACTCCGGTGGAAATGGAGAAAACCCAGAAACATAAGGACTGTTTTTACCACCCCGAAAGCCGCTGCTGTACAACCGGCCTGAGGCCGGAGCTGCGAGGAGGTTTGAGGCTATGAGTTCTTCTGGGGCGGTTTGGCGTTGCCCAGGGCGATGGAAGGAGCCGCTCCCAGATCCAGATTCATTGGTGGCTGGTCCGGGTCGGTCTTCCTGGCTGCCTGAATCCAGCCTTTAAAAACCCAAAGGGCTCTAAAGCAGTTTTTTTGAATTTTGTAGGCAGGATTTGTGAGTGGGAGATGTTTTTAATTTGGATTGATCAGCATGAACTGTGAGTTTCCTCATTGGCTGTGTCCTGTAAATCTCTCTCTTGCCTCTTACTCCTTTGCTGGTTTTTTTATATCAAAAAAAAAAAAAAGTGGAATATAACCCCAGCAAATCTACTTTAACATATGTAAATCCATCTCTGCCGTCTAATTCAGCAAAAAGCTTAAGCTCAAGTTAGAGCGGCTTCAAAATCAGACTTTTTTCTTACCCCCTCTTACACTCGGAATTTCCTGGCAGGTTTTATTAATCGGCACAGAGGACGTGCTGCTTGCTCTACTACCAATACCCATAAATACAGCGGGCGAGAGCTGCGGGTGCCCCGGGCCGGGCTCGCCCCCGTTGCAGCCATGGCTGAGCCTTGTGCTATTGCACAGAGCAGCAATTCCTCGCCGGCAGCGCCGGCGACAGCGCCGCGTCCGAGGAGGCAACGCCAGAGCTCCCGTAAAACAGGGTACACGAGACCTTTGAGAGGAGCTCCGGGGCCAGCTTGGCAGGGGGACGTAAAGCCACCAGAACTCGTTCAAGTCAATGGAGCTCTCCTGATTTACACCAACAGAGCGTACAGCCCTTAGCGCACGATACCAGATGGTATTTTATAAGCGCAGGAATTATTTAGGAGTGTGGCTATTACCCCGGTACTAATGAATTACAAATAACTCCTTCAGGAAAGACCCTTTGCTGACTAAGAAACATGTCCCTGAGATAAACTAACTGTTGAGGTTTAAAGGGTCAGCAATTTTTTAAAAATATGTTTTATTCCTAGTAAGTTAAAGGGGCTCGGAAATATCCCACTTGCCTCATTAGCAAATATTACCCAATTTTTCTTTCACAGTGTAGCAGGGGGGAAGAAAAGCGTATAAAATAAACACCTGGCAGGAGTGCATAATCTGCATAAATTCAAGTGGTTACACTCTTGACAGAAAACCAAACCAAAATGAGCCTTTCGAAGCCGGCAATGAGACCTCAGTGATGATTTATTTTCATGCGGAGAGCGCATGGCTGGGATTTTGAAGAGTAGCGCCGCAGACCCTGGTGCTCCCTTCTCTCCGGGTGGACGAGTCGGCTGACGCAACTCCTCCAGCTTTTCTAGGCGCAAAGTCACAGGCGAAACGGTGCCAGTCCCCCCTCCGCGGGCTGCGGCTGCTGCCAGAGCTGAGCGGCAGCGTCACGCCGTAGCTGTAGGTCTACTCCAGGTTGGTGGTCAACAAGGTGGGAGGTTTGGTGCTTGTTGGTCACAGGCACGCGGTGTGCGCCCCTGCGGTGGGGCGGTTGTGCTGCTTCGTGTTGGAGGTGATGTTGGTTGGTTTGGGCCCTGCTAACGGGTTGCAGTGCGCCTTTTTTGGTTATAGGAGCCTTGGTATTCCCCTTCCTTGGGTATTTTGGGGATGACAATCCCCCAACTTGTGCCATTTCTCCATCGGCATCCAGTACCACAGTGACCAAGCGAGCACACCTACGTGCTGCGTTGGGTTGCTGTGGGCAGCTGGCTCTGCCAGGCAGCTCGTACGGTAGGGCCGACACCGGAGGGACGGGGCATGTGACATTTGGGAAGAAATTTTTCACTCTGAGAGTGGTGAGGCACTGGCGCAGGTTGCCCCAAGAAGCTGTGGCTGCCCCATCCCTGGAGGTGTTCAAGGCCAGGTTGGACGGGGCTTGGAGCAACCTGGGCTGGTGGGAGGTGTCCCTGCCCAGGGCAGGGGGGTGGAACTGGATGATCTTCAAGGTCCCTTTAAAACTAAACCATTCTATGATTTTCTCCACTGTCCCCTGCATTGTAGCCCTGACAGAAGGTTTCTACTATTTCATTCACCCTCTGGCACAAGAACCCTCTTGTTTCCCAGGGAAAACGATTTGCCAAGCTATTTATGCAAATGGGCATCAAACAACCTCTTGACATAATCTTGCCTGTCTGCCTAATTTCAAGCTTTCTTTTGCCTGGCAGGTGGGCGTTGCGGATTAGGAGACAACTCAAACCATCTCCCCCCACCCTATTCTCTAAACTGAACAAGATTTAGTACCTTCGTATGTCAGTGCCATACTGGAGACCGTGTTGAGGGCTGCATCAGCTCCCTGACCGCTGGCTCGCTTCAGTGTCCCATATTCCCTTACTCTTCCAGCTGAAGGAGGAGGGGAAAAAAAAAAGAGTGGGAGAGATGAAGAAAGGTGTACGATCTGTGGGAGGTGGCAGGAGAGGAAAAAAAGATTGCTCTGCAAGGCAGGATGGGGTAAGCCCTGTGAGCTCCTGGGGGAGCGGAGTCAGGGGTAGGTGCCCTGCGCCGGTACCTCGTTGCGCATTCGGAGCACATCCAGATGAGCGACAGCTGGAAACAATGCTGGTGCTGTATGTAAGATAAAATGCTTTCTGCAGGCAAATGGCTGGGCAGGTGAGGACAGAGCTGGGAAATGGTGTCCCGGTTGCAGCTGCCGAGGATCCCCAGGTGCTGCAGGAACCTGCAGGCAAGAGCTTTGCTGCCTCTTTGCGCCGGCCACCTCGGCCGAGTTCCCCCGGAGCTGGGAAATCCACATCTTCTCTTATTAAATGTGCGTGTCCGTTAGGAAAGAGAAGAGCTGAGGGGGAACAATCCTAGAGCAGGCTGGAGAGGAGCACTCACCACGCCAGGAGCACTCATGGCTTTCTCCAGGTTGTCTCTCATGCGCAATTACCTGAAAATTAAGCCCACTCTGAGAGGCTTTGATAGTATGAGGGGAGGAAAAAATGCAGAAGCATTGTCCCAAAAGGAGGAAGGGGAAAAAAAGTGTTTTAGTAAATTCTTAATGCTTGATTAATATTAGGTGCCAAACAACATACTTGCAACAAAGCTGGTCTCATCAGAATAATGGAAAATCCATGTTCACAGGCATAAATTATTGATAAGGGTTAACAGGGCCATATCCATTCAGGTTGGCCTGCTGTGTTCTTTCTTCCCTGTGTACATCTATTTTTCTGTTTCTTTCATTCCCTTTTTTCACCTTTTAACCCCAGTGTTTTAAACCACCCCCAGCCGTGCCTTTCCCGCTGGCAGTTGTGCCCCAGGAATGACTGGTTTCTTTTCTCCCCCAAGAAAAGGTACCGTTCAAGGTGTCAGAGTGCAAACCAACATGTTAACAATCCAAAATATAACAAATCCAGCAGTCTGATGTAGTTCAGCTGAAGTCTGGAGGCTGCATTTAAGATTATGCATTGAGGTGGAGGTAGAAACCAAAGGCAAATAGATTGTTTTCTTAATCTTTTGTCTCCAACCAAGAAAGCTAGAAACCAGCAAGAAAAGAAAAAGGAGTGCTGAGATTCTGTCAAAATTGCAGGCTCAGAACTGAATTTTAAAAACCTGCATGGAAAAATTGCAATAATATTTTTTCCAGCAAACATTAGGCGTGATAACCTTGAGATCAAGTCACAGAGGATCTTGTCACTCACTGGGCGTTGGAAATCACCAAAGAGGAAACAACCCTGGAGGATCCTAGCCCTGTTTTTATATATTTCCCTGCAAATCATAGAATCAAAGAATGATTTAGGTTGGAAGGGACCTTGAAGATCATCCAGTCCCACCCCC
>RSEF01000023.1:3773012-3787219 GCA_003993805.1 Himantopus leucocephalus | reverse complement strand
TTTTTTTTTTTTTTTTTTAAGGCAACCCGCTGAATTTGTTAAGATTAGCGAGCGTTACTTCGCTTGGTGACGCGGGATTTTGTGGGGCGGTTGGCTTTTAGCAGCTTCCGTCAAAAATCCATCAGTCCGTCTAATATAAATCAGATTTTTATTTATTTTTTTTTTAATGGGATGCAAACCTGAGCAGTGGGTTCGTGGCCGAAGCGCTGGCACAGGGTCGGTGCTGTGCGGTGTTAACTTTAACCTCGGTATTTAACCTTATTTAAGAAAAAGGAAGGAATTTCAATGAGTCAGGGTGGCAAAACCCCAAATGGTTTAATTTACCGCCGGACGAGGCGGAAAAATATATCCAGCGTGGAGACGGCATTGCTGGGGGTCAGGGGGCCGGAGGGACGGACACCCATCGACGGCAGCGCCTCCGTGTGAGTCCCTGTGTCTTGTAATGCTGATTTTTTTTTATTTTTTTTTTTCAGTTTTATTTTAATTTTATTTTTTTTTTAAACCTTAAAGAGGAGGGAGTCGCCGTGTTTTCCTGCCGAAGCCTTGCAGGGAGCCGGCTTCATCCCGCGAATTCTGGCGGGCGGTTTGCGCGGCGGCTGCTGCTGCTGCTGCCGCCCGGATGGTAGGGACGCGCTTGGCTTCGTAACTCGTCACCTTGCCAAAAACCGCGGGGGTTTGAGCAAAAAACCCCAAAGTCAGGACTCTTGGGCATACCCAGCGGCTGCGGGGCCGTATCCTGCGCCCCGCTGATGCTCAGACTCGCCAAGTGAGGTTTTCGGAGCCTCCCTCACCGCCCACCCGCCGCCCTAATTGCTAATTAGGAGAGGAAAATACTCGCAGAAGGCAGAGATGGGTGCGCAGGGCCGGGGGGGGTTCGGAGGGCGCGGGCGGAGGATTTCTGTGCTGGGGGATGCTGTTACGGTTTGGGAAACCCAGACCGATTTATTGTCGTTTAGACAATCGTTCCCCTCAGCCGATGAGCCCTCCCCACCCGGGAAAGGGAATCGGGGCGGGGGGGAAAAACAAGGAAACCCGGGAGTTGAAGTATAAACAGATTTAATAGAGTAAGATTAGATAATTAACATTAATAGCACTATTGATGCCGATACCAGTACAGAATATGCAAAGATTCCCCTCAGCCCGTTCTCTCCGTAGGAGCCGCGCGCTCCCAACCAACGGGGGACCCTGCGAGCGCTGCGGCTTCGGGAGGAAGGGAAGGGCTCGGGAGTCCGGCACCGGGGCAAGGAAGGAGTTCTCAGGGTGGCAGCCATCACAGGGGAGAGGGAACTTTGCAGCAAACCTTCTAATTTATAGTGAATACGACGTTGATGGTATGAACGAACCCTGTTGGGCAGCTTGGGTCAAGCGCCCGGGTCGCGCTCCTCCTCATCCCCGCACCCGGCGAGCTCGAAAACACCGAGACCTTGAAACCCGCGCACCGTAGCCGGCTAGAAAGTCAATATTTTCACAAATTCAGACACTAGGCTCTTCTAAAAGTGCAGTTTTCCCAAGGATTAGAAGAGAAATCAGTCCTGCGTCGCCCAACCCAGGGCAGGTGCCCGGCGAGGGTTCGGCCTGCGGCGTTTCTCGCTGGGTGGGCGCCGCTGAAAGCGAGAGCCGGAGCCTGGTGCCCTCACCCAAACCCACTATGGGAGCGTGGGTCGGACCCAAACCCACTATGGGAGCGTGGGTCGGACCCAAACCCACTATGGGAGCGTGGGGAGGACCCAAACCCACTATGGGAGCGTGGGTTGGACCCAAACCCACTATGGGAGCGTGGGGAGGACCTACAGCCGGAGCCGCACTTTGCGCCAAGAGCCTTCCGACGCGCGCACGGTGCCGTTTAATTCGAAGTGTGAACTCGTCCCCCCCCAAACCCCCTTTGCCAGCACAGGGTTCTGTGGATTTTTTCCTGATGACAACGTATTTAGCGGCATGGGCAGCGAAGAAGCGCTCTTAAAATGGGCAGCCTTGGCGGCGGCCCCAGCTCGTTTAAGCGTAGTTAATTAAAATTGGCCTCGTCTTGCCAGCGGGCAGGGCTGGGTGGGTTTGCCCCGGCTGGGAGCGGGGGCAGGCGGTCGTCGAGACCCCCCCCCCCGGTTCCTCTTTCCCCGTGGTCCGTGGCAACGGTGCCGCCGGCTTTGCTGGAGAGGTTTTTCCCCCTCCTCTTGCAAGACCCGAGGTATCCCGAAAGTTTTCTATGGCCGTTCCCGCGGGGCCGTGCGCGCTGGGAGGATGTGTTTGTGGGCGAGAGATGAGGCGAGTTACCCAGCCCCGCTCTTCCCCCGGTGTCAGAGCATCGTCACGGCGTTTAAAACAGCCTCGTGGCAAAGGGGTCCTTAGAGGACCTTAGAGGGGCTTTTTTTTTTTTTTTTCCCCCTGTGCGAGGAGTATTTAGGGTTTGTTCCTAACGCCGGTGAAGGGTGGGAGGTTTAGGGATGGATCCGGGCATCGCTGCCTGCTGCTCCCCGGGGACGGGTTGGGAAGCGGAGGGGTCTCGGTGGGGTCGTCTAACGTGGATGTTGGGTTTCTTTGCGGGAGGAGACGAGGCTCCAGCGATACAGATGAGGTGGGGAACGCGGTGCTGCTTATTTTAAGTTTAATGTGTTGCGCAGGTGGTACGGGCATCTCTTTCCAGCTTAACCCACGGTGCGGAAGACATCGGCCAAGCCTGCATTAACGCCTTTTTCCTTTGTGTCTCCCTGTTCAGACTGAAGGACCTCGAGGTGGCCGAGCTGGGGGACTCCGATGTCCACGTCAAAATGTTGGCAGCCCCCATCAATCCCGCCGACATCAACATGATCCAAGGTAACGCGCCAGCTGCGTCTTTTTTGCCTATTAATTCCTGTGCGATGCTCCCGGCGGGACATCCCAGGGCGTTTGGAGGCGGCTGCCGGGATGGGGAGGTCTGGGGTGTGATGGGCTCCGTAGCTCACCTCCCGCTTCCCGGCAGGGACCTACGCCATCCTCTCCCCGCTGCCGGCCGTGGGAGGGAACGAAGGCGTCGGGGAAGTGCTGGAGGTCGGGCGGCGCGTGGCAGCTCTGAAACCCGGCGACTGGGTCATCCCGGCGGGCAGCGGACTCGGTGAGTGCGTACCCCGGCATCCTCGGTGCCGGATGCCACGGCACCGCTGGATCCTTGCTCACCGGTGAGGTCCTCCTCTGCGTTTCCCTGCATGCAAAGCCTCTTGCCAGGGATTTTGGGGATGCTCGAGCCCGCCAGGAGCTGCGCAAGCAGCTGCTCATGGCGATGGCCTCATGCTGGGAGCTGGCGTGGGGATTTGGGGGGTACTGGAGGAAAACCGCTGCTCTCCAAAGCACCATCTTTGCTGGGTGTGGGTAGAGCCGCGCGCATCTCCCGCTTACAGCAATTACATCTAATCGGATGTGACTGAAAATGGGGGGGGAAAAAAGCCCCATTAGAGAACACTGGGCGAGGGAAGCAGCAGTTGGAACCCATTTAGCGCCGTATTTAGCCGCATCATAAACCTAATGGGTGGGTTGTGTCAGACAAGGAGCATCAGGATGACTTCTGGAGCTGCACAAAGGCATCTTCATTTCTTACCTTCTCTCTCAGCCTGGAGAGGAGAAGGCTCCGGGGAGACCTCATTGTGGCCTTCCAGTCCCTAACTGGGGCTTATAAGAAAGATGGGGACAGACTTCTTATCACGGACTGTAGCGATAGGACATGGGCTGATGGTTTTCAATTAAAAGAGGGGAGATTCAGCCGAGAGAAAAGGAAGAGATTATTTATTTTTTTTTTTACACTGAGGCTGGTGAGACACTGGCCCAGGTTGCCCAGAGAGGAGGTCGATGCCCCATCCCTGGAAACATTCAAGGTCAGGTTGGAGGGGGCTCTGAGCAACCTGGTCTGGTTGAAGATGTTCCTGCTCATGGCAGGGGGGGTTGGAACTTGATGGCCTTTAAAGGTCCCTTCCAACCCAAAGCATTCTGTATCTTGGTTTAACTTTTGTTATTTCTGCCATGTATTTTTATTTTTAATGTGTTTTTTTCTTTATAAAGCAAGCTCGGTACCCGATCCCCGGCCGCAGCGAGTGATGCTGCTGGTCCTCTGCAGGTGCAGGGGGGCTGCGGGGAAGGATGGGGTTCCCCCGGGGAAGGGGACACGCGCAATGCGAAAACCCGGAGCGCTCGCAAGAGGAGCGGTAGCGATGCCATTGCTCCTGCTGAACTTGAATTTAGAAATAATCTACTTTTCTATAGCGTAGAGCCTTTATGGGGCTTCCGCGCCATTATAAAGTATCGCAGCAATCTGTGCTTCTCTGGAAACAACTGTGTTTTGTCACATCTACTTAAAGCTTCTTTAAAAACCCGGGATAAAGCATTTAACCTGCGCCAGGTCATGGTTGTATCTCATTACAGTTTTCTTCTTAATGGTGCTCCGCTGGGAAAGCGTGGGAATTTATTTGCCGACAAATGTCTCTGGTGCTCCTCCAAAACGCCAACGGCCAGAAAAATTGTTGGTTCTGGTTTAGCGTAACAGCTTGTTCTTTGCCTATTTCTTCTTAAAAGGCTTTTTTACTTAATGGGAGAAGGAAAGCTATCTAGTTAAGATCCAAATGTGATATTTTTAAACATAAAAAAAAAAGCAAGTGGCTGATAGAGGTTAAATTGGATATAAATATAGAGGGACTAAATCGAAGTAAATTGGCCTTGAATACACAGGCTCATCCATAGGATGGGGAGTATTTCTATTGGCTCTGCACACACTCCCTGTGCCCAGGGAGGCCCGATCCCGTTATTCCTCTGGGAAATTATTAGACTTTGTTGGGTGATAAATCGCAGCGGGGGATCCGTCCTGCCGCTCGCAATATTTTGGCTGCAACCATACGGGAAAATGTTTCATAATTCATTCCCCATGATTTACACGGCGATGCTGCCGCGACCGGCGTTAAGGCTGTGACGTGAGTTGAGGTCTCTTAACGTTTTCCTTTCCTTTCCCACCTTCCTGCCGCGGTGCTGCCGGTACCCCAGGGACGTGGCGGACGCAGGGGGTCTTCCCCGAGGAGACGCTGCTGAAGGTGCCCAGGGACATCCCGGTGCTGTGCGCCGCCACCCTGAGCGTCAACCCCTGCACGGCGTACCGCATGCTGACCGACTTCGAGACCCTGGCGCCGGGTATGGCTTTTGCCGGGTGGGAAGAAATCCGGATGGATTTGCCAGTCACTTCTGCAATGAAAAATCTGGATTTGTTTATATCCAGGTGACTCCGTCATCCAGAACGCCGCCAACAGCGGCGTGGGCCAGGCTGTCATCCAGATCGCCAAAGCCTTCGGCATCAAGACCATCAATGTGGTGAGGGACAGGTGAGTCCCCTGGGGGAGGAGAAGGTCTCCTGCGGGGCAGGAGCTGCCCTTGGCGTGGGCTGGGGGTTGGCAGGAGGTCGGGCAAGTCTGGGGGCAGGATCTGGTTGTCCTGCCCATCCAACGTAGCGTTTTCTCCCGTGGTTCAGCCTGCACCCCATTTGCTCCTCCAAGGTGTCCTCCAGCCCTGTTGTCCCCAAGCTACGCCTGAGCAGGAGGGAGGAGAAGGTGACATTCTGCTTTCTGGTTCGCTAAGTCCTTTTTTTTTTTGTTTGTTTGTTTTTCCCCTCCTCCAGACCTGATCTCCCCAAGCTGGTGGAGAGGCTGATGGCCCTGGGCGCAGACCACGTCATCACAGAGGAGGTGCTGAGAAAGCCAGAGATGAAAGATATATTTAAGGTACCTCAATGCTGATCCCGCTGGAGAGACCGTCCAGGGCTGTCCCGGCAGTTCAGCGCTGCGGGGAAAGGTTCAGGGATGGTGGGAAGGACAAATCTCTCTACATCGAAGAGACTGAGGGCTTTTGCTGGAGTCTGCAGAAGTCGAAGGCTTTTGCTGCTACCGCAAGGGCCAGATCTTAGATTTTAGCCCTACGACTCAGCTGCCCCCGGGTAAATGTTGAGGATAAGGCAGTTGCTTCCTCAAGAACCGCGGTCCCATCCTCAAAAGGAGCCCTAAAATTTGGGAACCTTCTTAATAAACTCTTGCAGAGCATCCCGAAGCCCCGGCTCGCCCTGAACTGCGTCGGAGGCAAAAGCACTACGGAGATGCTGCGGCATCTGCAGTAAGTTTGGCTGGGTGGTGGCTTGGGCACGGGCTTGGGGACAGTGGCCAGTATGGGGTGAGTCCCGCTTCAGAGCTCCTGGAGTGCAAGAGGTGGCCAGAGATGATGTTAGCTGATGTTGGTCATCACTGAAGTTCTGGAGAGGAAAAGTGAGTGGAGAAGAAGTGGGTTTGGAAAACAGCAGTGACGTGAAGTTAACCCATCATCACTGCGCGTCTCAAACGCTGCCGGTGGCTGAAGGCAGCTGAGGTCCAGGTACGAAGGTCCACCAGGTCCTGGCCAGCTATAACTGGTGTATTTAGCCGCAAATTCGGCGAGTGGCGCATGGGAGCGAGAGGGGAGCTCTGGAGAGCAGAATCTGACGGATGACTGGGGGAGCTTTGGTGCGAGAGTAGCCCCGTCGGTGCGGTTTGGGTATGGCAGAGGCTGTAAGGTCAAAGCCGCACAATGGGGACAGGTGACCAAATACCCCCTTCCTCTTCCAGGCCCAAAGGGACCATGGTCACCTACGGGGGGATGGCAAAGCAGCCCGTGATGGTGCCTGTGGTGAGTACTGGAGATGCTCGCGATTTCCCTTGGGGCATGTCCCCTGTGCCCTGCTGGTGATGTCCCCGTCCCCTTGGCACCGCAGGAGTTCAGTTCTCCCCTGCCGGCACATTCAGAGCCTCCAACCTTTTCTTTTTTAACTAACCGGCTCCGATACGGGACGAGCCGCTTTGCGTCCCGGTGCGGGGGCTCGGCTTTATTTATGGAGGATTCGGGCTGGTGTGAAATCCCAGCGGGGAAACGGCCCCGCAGACACCGAGCATCAAACCTGCCCTGACTCCACACCTCCGAGTCGCACCTCCGCGTCCCGCTGTGCCCCGACTCACAAATGAGAGCGCTAACGAAGGGCCGAGGAGCCTCATTGCCACCTTCCGCCGCTGTCACGCCGCGGGGACACACAGGTCTCACCCGGGCGTGCGACTCCTTCTCTCCGCAGAGCGCCTTCATCTTCCGGGACGTGCGGCTCCGCGGCTTCTGGATGACGCAGTGGAGGAAGGACCACGCGCAGGGTGAGCAGGACGGGTGCTGAGGGGTGGCACCGGTGGGGTGGGGTGGCACGGGAATGGGTGGCAAACCGCCACGCCGGTCCCATCCTCTTTGCTTTTACCTGTGTCATGAGTGCTGATAGTCCTCGGGGCGGCTGAAACGCAGGCGCTGGGCGGTGTGGCTCGGGCAGGGACCACGGCGTGCCACCGTGCCCCGTCCCACCTGCCCAAGCTGGGAGCACATCACACCCCGGTGTCCCCGGGACTCTGTGTGGCTTCAGGCGGGTGTTTGGCCGGGGACGGTGGATGGCGCCGGGGCGGTGAGAGCTCCCTCCTTCCTTTGCAGAGCGGGAGAGCCTGGCCGGCATGATGGACGCCCTGTGCCAGCTCATCCGGAGGGGACAGCTCGCCGCGCCAGCCTGCACCCAGGTCCCGCTCCAGGACTACAAGGCGGCGCTGGAGGCATCCATGAAGCCCTTCACCTCCTCCAAGCAGATCCTCCTCCTCTGACCCTCAGCTCCACCGCAGCCAAGCTTTCCCTTGCTGCCTTGTCCGCAGACAAGAGATGCTTCAGGGTGGGGGGAAAAAAAACCCTCCAGATCCATTGATTTTTTTTTTTTTCAGGTTTTCTGGGTTTTTTTTTTTTAACTTCCAGGTGCCCACTGGAAGTTTTAAAAGCCTCTGCAGCTTTGCGTGGATGGCAGCGTGCGTAATTGCTTCTGGAGGGAGGCTGCAATGCCGCTTTAGCTGGGGTGAGTTTGGGTGCCGGAGAAAGCTCAGGGAGCCCGGGGCCGGCGGCTCGCTCGGCTCAGGGTGTCAAAACAGCAGCAGTTTCCCGCTCACATGCGTGGTTTTAGGGGTTCAGGGGGTTGCGCTGCCGCCTCCTGCCTGGCTTTGCGGCTGTCAGTTATTTTCTGCTGTTTGCGCTGTCCCTCCAGGTGATTTTTGGCTGCGTTTGGGTGACTGCGGGGTATCATTGGGCTGGTCACTGGCTGGCTCCCAGCCAGCACCGTGTCCCCTGCGCTGCTGCAGCCTCTGAGCCACCTCCATGTGTCCCCCTCCAAGTCCAGCAGCCAGGGCTGGGTGCACTCACCACGTTGAATTGCAGAGAAAAAAACAAATTTAATTTTTTTTTTTAATTTTTTCTTAATTTTTTCCCTGCCCAGCCCATGCAACGCTGGCAGGACAAGGGCAGGGGACACCCGTGCAGGCTGGAGGACAAGGGCACAAAGGGCCTTTCCAGCCCTTGGCATCACTTCAGCTCAAAAATGAGCTCAAACAGCAAAAAAACAAAAAAAAAAAAGAGAAACACCAAGTTACCAAGTATGAGCCAGCACCGCTGAACCAGCGGGGGCTGTAAGACACCGTAGATGTCATTGTCCCCTTAGGGACAGCCCGAGGGTGGTGGCATTGGAGGTGGGGACAGGACTCACCCAGCAGGTCACAGCCAGGCACGTGCAGGGCAAGGGGGGGCTTTTTGTAATACCTGGACTTGAATTGAGTTTTGCTGCTGTTCCCGCTGCCGCTACTGAGTGTGACAAGAACCTCTTGGAAATCAATGTCTAATATACATATATTTTTTTAAGATGCTGCTAATAAACGTTTCTGTGCTCAGTCGGGTGTGTGAGAGGGGCAGGGGATGCGTGGCATCGAGGATGGGCAAACCCAATGCCCCCAGGGTCCCTCGCTGCCTGGCCCTTTCCCTGTCCTAAACCCTGGCTTTGCCATCCTGTAAAGCTTTAATTATGTAGGTAATTAGCATCCTGCTAAAAGCAGCTGCAGGGTGGACATGGTTTTGGGCAGACGGGACTTGCTCTGGCGTAGAATGGTTTAGGTTGGAAGGGACCTTGAAGATCATCGAGTTCCAACCCCCCTGCCATAGGGGGGGTTCCAACCCCCCTGCCCCTGTTGGGCACCACAAACAGCATTTCTGACCCCAAATCTGTGCCCTGAGTCAGGCAAAGACACGTTTTTCCCTGCGATTATTGCAATGGGAAGGATGTGGCTCTTTCTCGGGGCAACAGGGCCGGGGGGACAGGAGCCACGAGTCCATTCAAAAGCCATTTCAGAGCAACATACTGTTCATTTTAATTTCAATTTTTGGTCTTAATTACAACATTCAGTGCAGGGGAGAGCTGCTGGTGACCAGTGACCTCCCTCTGCTCCATAGCCAAAGCCCCGGGGCAAGGGGCTGACGCCTGCGTGGGGGCCTGCCTGACCATCTGACATCCATCGCAACCCCAAGTTATTTATTCCCCCCCAAATTTGGTGGCCACCCCTGCCCCTCTGCTCACCCCCAGGTTTGGGGTTGGAAGAGGAAAGTTCAGTCCTGAGCTGCAAGGGGATGAGATGGCGCGAGGGCGATGCATGTCCTTACCCCTCCTTCCCCCAGCAGCTCCACCAGTAAAGCCAGAGCTGCAACCAGTCTCATCCACACTTGCCAAGAGAGTGAAAATCCCAAAGATGTGCTATGAACCTTCATAAAACCCAGCGGTGAAATAAGGCGGGGGAGAAACTCTTTGTGCTCCCACTGGGAGTGAGGTTCAGCTCTGCTCAACCCTATTAGACAGCAGAGAATCCACACAGCAGCACTTGCTAAAACAACCCCACCGATTTAAGACATGGCAGAAGGGTTTCCCCAACTTGGGAAGAACAAGCTAAAGGAAAATGAGGTGGGACTGCCCCAGCAGGACTCCTCTCCCATCCCCACTGCCATCTCAACCCCTAACTGGGATGCTGGAGGATGGACAGACTGGGAGCACTGGGAAGGGGCTCTCTGGTACAGCCACCCCACCAGCACTGTGCTCGCAGGTGACACGGCGAGGTTTGGTCACCTTGCCTGGGTTGGTTCCCAGTACCCACAGCTGCTTTCGGCTGCTTCTGGGGCTCCTGCAAGCAGCACCTTCTCCAGGGGTCGGATTTGGGGGGCCCTGAGGGGTCCACAAGGTCCACTTCCCCCCCTGGTGCTGTGTCCCCTCTGCCCCGCAGAGCGCAGGGACCTCCGCCGGGCTTTTGGCACCCAGCTCGGCTGGTAGCAGCTCCTCGGGCTTCATCGCTGCAGCTCAAAAGCAGGTACGTGTGATTTGTGAGGGTTATGGTTTGAGAAATCCACAACAATTTATTGTCGTTTAGACAATTATTCTATCACCCGATGACCCCTCCCCACCTGTGAAGGGGAACTGGGGACAAACAAGGAAATACAAGGGTTGAAATATGAATATATTTTATAGAATAAGACTAAATAATTAACATATAAAATGCTAAATAACCAATATTGATCGCAGTATGACTATAAAGTATACAAGCACTATAATCAGCAAATTCTCTCAGAGGGAAGCTGTGCACGCCCAGCAGTGACAGCCAATGTGGGACACTGCCAGCGCTGCAGCTTTGCGAGGAAGGGAAGGGCTCAGGGCTCCGGCACTGGAGCAAGAAGTTCTCCGGATCACCACCACGAAGGAAGAGAGAGCACTTTGCAGCAGACTTTCTAATTTATAGTGAATGTGTCACTCGTCGTATGAACTAACCCTGTTGGGCAGCCTGGGTTAAAGTGCCCAGGTCTCACTCCTCCTCATCCCCGCACCTGGTGAGCTCGAAAACACCGAGACCTTGAAACCCGCACACCATAGCTGGCTAGAAAGTCAGTATTTTCACAAATTCGGACACCAGAGTCTTCTAAAAGTGCACTTTTCCCAACCATAGAAGATACATTAGTCCTGTGTCGCTCAAACCAGGACAGTGAGAGAAACAAGATAAGTTTTGGGGTGGTCCCAGAAGGAAAAAGAACGCCACCCCATGCGCAACGCAAGGTGCCAGTCCAGGCAGGCACACGGCGACTCTGACCACGTCTCCCGACCTGCAAGTCCATCTCAGAGCTGGCAGTGAGTTTCTGCTGAGACCAGGAGCAACCCGACCAGTGGCTAAGGGAAGAAGAGGTGAAGCTGTGTCCCCTCAGCATGGAAAAGGTCCTTTCTCCACCGCTCTGTCAACTGGTTTCCATCAGAGCAGGGGCTTGCTGCAGATGTAAGGCCGTAGCTGCGAGCAGCTTGAACTCCAGAGATCGTGGTCGTTCAGGAACACACAAGGTTGTTGGCCCTTCACTGGGATCCTGCAAGAAGCAGCAAAGACACTACTGGTACCGTGGCGTTAGCGGTTGTCCCCTCCAGCACCAGGAGGAGACAAGGGCTGCCTGCAAGGGACAGCCCCAGCAGACATGTCCCACCAGGCCCCTGCCCGTCCCACCGCAGGACGGTCTCTGCACAGCCCTGGCTCGCAACAGGACTCACGTCTGGTTGAAGTTGCTGCCATCCACCCACTCCAGGCGCTCGCCCCGTCTCTGCAGCCCAAGCCAGTAATCAATATTGCCCTTGAGGCGCGACAGAAACTCCTGGGTAGGAAAGAGAGAAGCCAACAGTCAGGAGCTGCTGCCAGCCCCACGCGAGCCCCTGTCCCAGCCCCACGCTGGTCCCTGCCAGCCCTGCACCGCTACCACCAGCCCCACATCGCTACCACCCGCCCTGGGATGGCAGCAGCTCCCACCCCACGCCTGAGCTGCCGCAGGAGCTCCCCAGCCCGGCCAGCAGTGTTGGTCCTGCTCTGCCGCAGCTCTGCTCTGCTCGGGCTCCAGCCGAGCCCCGCGCATGGGGAGACGCGCCCTGGGCCCCACGCCGCACCCCGTGCCTCCCGCCCCCCAAGGCCCCAGGGTACAACTGCAGCTCCGTGCCCTGCAAGCCCCTCTCGCCTGCCCAGCGCCAGCCCCGGGCTCTGCATCCAAGCCCGGCACCCCCACGCAGCCACAACAGCCCCTCACTCACCATTTCCCACTCCCTCTTGAGCACAACCAGTGAGGCCCCACGCTTCGAGCACTGCTCCCGGCTCCACTCCCAGCTCCCCTCATCCTTCGAGAGGTAGTAGCAGACATTGCGGTACCCGACCCAGTCCTCAGGACAGGCCAGCACCGGAGCCGTAGGCACAGCTGGAGAGGGAAGGGGAGAAGAGGAAGAAGGTCAGAGGATTCTGCTCAAGGGGGACCAGGGGACACAGCTCCGTGGGGCAGGGAGGGAAGCGGCCGCTCCTCCCTTACCTGATAGTACACCAACAGTCACAGCCACAGCCAGGACCAGAGTCACCAGCACGGCCAGCACCAGGACCCACACTGGACAGTGTCCATACAGCATGCCTGGAGGAGGAAAAAGCCACTTGCAGTGAGGACAGCGCTGTCCAACGAGACGGGGACGAGGGCCACTACAGGCCACCCGATGAGGACCAAGGAGAATGTGAGGTCTTTCCCAGACATCTGGAAGAAGCCTCACACTTGCCAGCCCCAATCCCCGTGGGACAACGCTGCCACAGGGACGCTGTCCCCCGTCCCCTCCCAACAGGCCACAGAGGTGGCCCTGCACTGACCCAGAACTCTTCTGCCGGTCCTTGTGCCTTCATCTCCAGGCACCTCTGGGTGGGGGGATCCCCCTCCGTCCCGGAGACACAGGGGCTCCTCCACGTTCCCGTTGTTGGAGCAGAATCCGTTCCTCTCCCCCATGGCGTGCTGAAAAGCGGAATGACTTTGCTCGGCTTTGCTCGCAACAAGCTGGATCTCATGCCCGGGGCATCAACACCGCTGGCAACGCCTGTTTGAAGCCATGCTTGGATGCAGTTTTACAATCCTGTTGGGAGATGGCAGAGAACATCAGGCAGTAGACGGGGACATGCCCGGCTGTCCTGGACCAGGCGACACCTCGAGGTGACAGCCCGGCTCAGGAATGTGGTGCCACCGCGGCCCCACGCTGTCCCCGCCTCCCCTGTCACCGTGGGGTGACAAACGCAGCCTCGGGGGGCGGGGGGAGGGGTCATGGTGGCGGGGGAACCACCAACACCCGCGCAAAGAGAAGCGGGGAAAGCGGCGGGAGGGGGTGGGGGGGAGACACGGGACCTGGAGCCGACACCCCCCCCCCCTCCCGGGGAAGCCCCGGCGGGATCGGGCCCTCCCGGGAACCCACCGCGGCCCCACCGAGCGCCGGGGCCGGAGGCGGCGGGGGAGCCCGAGCTCAGCCGGGAGAGCTCCCGGCAGCGGCGGGGCCCTACGGGGGGCAGGGGCCGGTCGTGTGTGTGTGTGTGTGTGTCCCCCCCCCGCCTTCCTGCCGCCGGCGCCCGGGCTGTACCGAACGGCCGCGCTGGCGGAGGCGGCCACACGCGGCCCGTCCCTGCCGGGCAACGGCGGGGGCGCACGGGGCTCCCTTCCCCACAGACCCCCCCCCCGGCAGCCCCACACCGAGCGGCCGCGTCCCACCTCCGCCACGGCCGCCCCGAGCTCCGCCGGATGAATGGGACCGCGCCGCTTCCGCCCCAACCAGTGCCGCGGGGCGGGGCGGGGCTTGGAAGTATTGGCAGAAGTGTTGCCGGCGTCCCGCTGAGTCTTCCTCTTCAGCCATGAAATAGTATTATTATTATTATTATTTTACATTATTCTTATTACCGTGGTTGCACGACTGCTGCCGGTGAAGCCCCTGCGGCCTCACGAGGCCGTTGTGCGGCAGCTCCGGGCTGGGAAACACCAAGCGCCAGCACCGGTGAGCCGAAGGTTTTGAGGCAAAACCAGGGCTTTTATGCAAAATTAGCAGGGAACGCGCACTCAGCGGCGGTCAGACGCCCGTGGGACGGACGCGGCGTTACGCAGCAGGGACCCGGCTGGGGCGCGCTGCGGTGCCGGGGGGAGCTGGGCATGGCGGCCTGCGCCGCTGCCCTGTCATGGCGGGGGGGAACGGCGATGCTTCAGCCTCATCATCGGGAATAAGATGCCCCAGAATGTCCTTACTCGGGAAATTCCTGCTCCGCCGCCCCAGGCCGGGCATCCGGTGCAAAAAAGGGGACCTGTGCTGAAGGTGGTCCCAAGTGGTGTCCCCGGGGCTCAGCGCGGGGCCGGTTCTCTTCAACATCTTCATCAACCACCGGGACGAGGGGGTCGAGGGCACCCTCAGCAAGCTCACAGGCAACACCCGGCTGGGCGGGAGTGTCGATCTGCCGGGGGGCAGGGTGGGTCCACAGAGGGGTCTGCACAGGCCGGACCCACGG
>RSEF01000023.1:3708420-3738420 GCA_003993805.1 Himantopus leucocephalus | reverse complement strand
GAGCTTTTAGCTACTGAGTATCACTGGGTTTATTTTCCTATATGTCATGTCATTATGTTATGATAGTAAATGGCATTTCTTTTTCCTAGACGCAAATCAAGGTCTCCTTCCCCTCGAAGGAGGTCATCACCTGTCAGAAGAGAGCGGAAACGCAGCCATTCTCGCTCGCCTCATCACAGAACCAAGAGCCGTAGTGCTACGCCCGCACCAGAAAAGAAAGAGGCGACTCCTGAGCCAGAACCCTCTGTGAAACCAAAGGAGACTGTTGTTCAAGAGGCAACTTCAAACAGGTGTGATAACTTTGTGTGTAGAACTATATATTACCTTTTAAAAAATAGAAATTATCTTAATACCTGTTTGGAGCTTGATTTAATTATCTTCAGTAAGATTCCTTTTTTCCTGTGTAGAATTCTAAAGGCAGAGTGCTTAGCTGACACTGTGGTTTCATGGTCCTGGTCATCTTTTCCACTTCTGACAATGTCATTATGTTTTCTAGCAAGCTGACACATAGCCTGTGTATTACTTCTCTTTGAATCATTGTGCCACGTTCTAATTCTTTTTGCAGTTTCAGAGCAGGATGTCTAACATCTTGTCAGAGGATGGGCAAGAGAATGTTCATTGTAGGGAAATATCTTGGCAGCTTCTAAAACGTTGCTTCAAGGGCTATGGTTTGTATGTGCTTATAAATTAAGTCTTTATTTTTAACAGTGATATCCCAAAAGCTCCTAAACCTGAACCTCCTGTACCAGAGACTAAGGAAAATTCACCAGAACGTAATTCAAAGAAGGAGAGAGAGAAGGAAAAAGAGAAGACTCGTCAAAGATCCCCAACTCGGTCCAAGTCAAGGTCAAGATCTCGATCACGTTCTCCATCTCATTCTCGACCAAGAAGGCGTCATAGATCACGCTCAAGGTAGGACTTCAATTTATCTTGATTGTGAAGGATGAAAAGTGAATATTTTCTTCTGAAGGTGCCACTTAATGTAATGTTCTCAGTTAAAGTAGTGATGTTTTTAGGGATGTTAAGCTATGGATATTTTAGGCCAAATGAAAGATACATTCAGTCGATAAAGGTGTTTGGGAGTTGTTTTCTTCTTACCAGTTCATGAGAAGATGCTCACAGTGACTAACACCGACTGGAGCAGGAATGGGGTACTTAATGCTGAGTATGACACTTGTTAGATAGTGGGAACTGTGTAGTCGTCTTTTAGGAGATAGGTTTGATGCTGAAGGTGGTGTAAATTACTCTTTTATTCTCCTTTTTTTGATTATTTTACTTCTTAGTAGAGAGGTGTTGGTAAACTTTGAAGCACTGATTGTGTCTGAATGTACCACTTTGCATCATAATCTAAATACTACTTTAACGTGATGCACTTGGAGAAAAGCAACTTTGCATTCAGTGCCCTGAGGATAAATTTCCTCAAATCTGAAAATTAGATAGTTGCTTTTCATTTGAATTTTTGATTGTGACAGGTCTTACTCCCCTAGAAGGCGACCAAGCCCAAGACGACGGCCATCTCCAAGGAGGAGGAGCCCTCCAAGGCGAATGCCTCCCCCACCCAGACACAGAAGAAGCAGATCCCCTGTGAGGCGGTAAGATTCCCTTTTTTGAGATAACTGAAAATGTTAAACTTTGAAAGTTGAAGGGAACATTAGTTATGAGGAATGAGTGTTATGAAAAGTGCCTTGTTCATCTTACCTTAGTACTGTCAGGTATATGATTTGAGTGATGTAAAAACTGCAGTGTCATATTTTGTGTGTTGTGGGGGAACATAGTAATAGCTGTGAAATGATTTCTTCTGAGTTGAAATGGTGATGAGAATTCCATCTCTCTGGAAAGTGGAAATTTCAGAACTGCAGCTTCTTCAAATGGCTCTGGATAGCTCCCAGCATAGATTGACATGATGTTTTTTATTACTTCTTTGCTTAAGTCTTAATGCTTTTTTTCTCCTGCCTGAGGAGGAAAATTAGAACAAGTAACTGGATTTTACTTGTTCGGAGTTTTTAAATTATGACTTACATTTCCATCATATAAAATTAAAATCAAAACTAAGTTTTGACTTAATGTGTTTCTTCTTTTACTTAAAAATCTTCACCGTCTGCTCTCTAGTGCTGGAGGTTACATTTTTGACAGCATAAGCAATCGTTCTAGTTGCAAAGCTCTGAGTTGCCTTGCAAAGAAAATTATGTACTTACAGCAATGACAAAATAGACATTTGTCTTCATGGGAAGAGAATAGATTCCTGTCCTCTTCAGAGGAAGAGAATTAAAGTGATGCTTCCCGTGTACAGCAGTTCTTTTTTAGGAAAGAACAGTTCTTCCTTTTTCCTTCTTATGACAAGGTGATGACTATTCTTTTTGTTTTTTATCTGAGTTTGTAAAGATGTTCGTTTCACACAGTTACTGGGAAAACTGTGAAAAGTATCAAACATGTATGTTGCAAGATGTACAAGAGCTCCCTTTCAGCAAATGTTTATCTCACTCAAGGTAGGGTTTCTTTTTTCCAGGTTCTCAGGAATTCTGCAGCCAAAGGTGGATTCTGCAGGTACACAATTGCAACAGAACTTGCCACAAATTTTGCCGCAGAATTCTAGAGGCCCTACCTTTTTAAAATTACAAAGTAAAGATGAAAGACTAAAACATAAGAATGGATAGATTGATTCTGAACTGTTGTTAAGTTGTCTGAAATTTTTACCTCCTGGTATAAAAACTTTTTAGTGTACTTGCACACTAAACTCTTAAACAGATCTGTTCTGAAGATCATTAAATCACATGTGCTAACATGGAGAATTCTCTTAACCGTCAAAAAGTTAGAGAACCCAAACAAAACTAATTGCTCCCAGGAGCAAAGCTTAGTTGTAGTCTGTAGATTGACAGAAAGCAAGCAAAGGTAACACTAACAATTTTTTGCTCACTATGTAGTTTAAAAATAACTGTGAAAGATTGGTTATTATTCTCCTCTTCTACAAACCAAGTCTTGAAGGCTGTCCACCATGTTTTGGAAGTGCTGTTGTATGTGGCTCTATATACGTGCTTGCAAACAAATGCAATTCTGTGTTCGTGCTCAAACATTTAAGATGGCTAATCAAAATCTAATGTTCTATTTGATTTACAGGAGAAGACGGTCATCAGCATCCTTATCTGGCAGTAGCTCTTCCTCTTCCTCCTCACGTTCCCGATCACCACCAAAGAAACCACCTAAAAGAACTGTATCCAGTCCTCCTCGTAAAATGCGTAGGCTCTCTCCTTCAGCAAGCCCTCCTAGGCGGAGGCACAGACCATCCCCACCAGCAAGTCCACCTCCAAAACCACGTAGGTCTCCAACACCCCAGCAGTCAAATCGTGCAAGAAAAAGCCGTGGCTCTGTTTCGCCTAGCAGAGCATCAGGTAATATAAAATAAGGTAAAATAAAAAAATTGCAGTCCAGCAGCTTTATCATTTTGTGCTTTTGTTTTCTCAAAGATGGTATGTACCGTTTGTATGAGCAGAAAAGCATGCAAGAATGTAACAGATTGCAACTGAGTTATTTGACTTTGTCTTTTAGCAACCAAACATAAGAGTACTGAAAAAAGAGAATCTCCTTCGCCAGCACCAAAACCAAGGAAAGCAGAATTGTCTGAATCAGGTATGGCTCTCACTTTTCAGCACTGCTTTTGGGTGGGGTTTTTAATCAAAGATGCATGACAACAAAAGGCAGTGATAAAGTGCTGAACCATCTTGGTAGGCTGGCGTTGAAAGCAAAGCACTTTCAGAAGTATAAAGATGGTCACTCATACTGCGTCAAATACTTCCATCCAAGTTTTCTTGGGAAAAGCTCAGCCAAAGTGTATTCCAGCCTCAATGTTATTTTACAGTTTGGGGGGGGGGGAGGGGGGAGCATGCTTGATGATCTACTGTAATATGACTTTGCTTCTGCCTGAATAAGGCAAATTTTCAGTTTAAATAATCTGTCTGTGTATGTACCCTTTCAGAAGAAGATAAAGGAGGTAAAATGGCTGCAGCGGACTCTGTTCAACAGAGACGTCAGTACAGAAGGCAAAATCAACAGTCTTCATCTGGTATGGATGACATAGATTTCCTACAACTGGATTGTAGTTTACTTTTGCAGGAAGTGGTTAATGTGAAGTTCAAATACTGATTAAAATTATTTGCTACGTGCGCTGCAGTGCTATTGTAAACTTAATCCTAGATCTACCACTCATAGTGAAGTCACTTTAATTATCGCTCATGAAGAATAAACTATAACTGTTAAAGGTTATACTATATCTGTTGCTAGTGGGTTCGCATCTTTTAAACTCTTAACATCATGCACACAAATATTGTTTGCTGTGGATTACTTAATCTGTTGTTGCAATAGGTTATTTCCTAGTATTTTGGACTCTTGTATGCTTGAGATCAGTAGGTTAACCCAGGCCTGGTATAGGTTTTTGGCCACTTAATGTTTCTATAAGTAACGGCAGTTCACCTTTTAAATTACCTGGTCAGTCAAATTTTATGTGGACAGTTAGGTTGTTGCAAATATTTTTACCGAGCTCTGATGGATTTATTTATCACTTTACTTCAACTAACGTTTTTAGTTGAACTGCTTTTAAATAGAGGCTTCTTATTTTGTGGGAGAAGAGGTTAGTAGTTTAAACTGCAGTATAACCTTATCAGTAAATGTGTTAACAGTGTCATGAGAATAATTTTCCAGAGAGTGATCCTTCTACATTTATAGATTCTGGTTCTTCATCTTCATCTGAAGAGGAAAGACCAAAAAGATCCAATGTGAAGAATGGGGAAGTTGGTAGACGCCGACGCCATTCACATTCACGCAGTCCATCACCATCTCCACGAAAACGGCAGAAGGAATCCTCACCTCGGTAATTTCTTCTTAAGTTTAACGTAACAGATGTCTTTTTTTTCCCAAACTATTTAATGTTGTTTATCTGCTATGCAACTGTCAGCAAATACACAACAGAATTAAGTCATGTCCAATTTGCCCAATCTTGTTATGCTCATTTGGTAAGAATTACTCAGAACTTTATTTGAATATGTTCATTTTTGCCTCAAATACATGGCAGATAGATTTGTTTTGTTTTGTTTTTCCTCCACTGCTATCAGGATGCAGATGGAAAAGAGGTGGCAATCCCCAGTGATGAAAAGGTTGGTTAGAAATTAATCTGTTAAATAGGATTTACATACAGAAAATCATTTAGACAGGCTCTCATTTATTTTATCATGGATAAGTCCTTGCTGTCCTTTGGACTTGCACACTCAAAGTAGTGAGGTGAGGGAAAGTCAGGCTGATGTGTTCCTTAATGTGTTGGATCTGGGGCCATTTCACTGGCAGAGAAGGAGGAGCACCTGCTCTGTCTCCTTCATTGTTCACTATTTGTTAATTCACATAAGCTTGTAACAGCTAATAACATTAATGTTATTAGCGTTTTACTGATGCCTGAAAACAACTGAATGCTCATATTCTTCAGGGCTTTTCTTATTCCATATACACAGATTTGAAAATTGGGTGAGCATTACTTTGTATTTTTGCTGCCATTTTTGCTGTATTTTTGATGTTCTGGCTAAACCCCTCCCATAGACTTGCAACAAGTGATTAAGATCTTGATGTTCTGGGTCACAGATAATTGGAATTTTCAAAAGTCCCATTCCTCAATTCATTACATGTATGAAACTACTAGTAGTAGACTAGTAATGAACACGTACTTTGTTTTCTCTTTTCTTATGTAGGCAGTATTGTTAACACTTTTTTGTGAAATCACTTGCTCTGTGTTCATCTCGGGATACAGGAAGGTGCAGGAAGCCGGGTGCTTGATGGATTTACTAATCTGATATAATGACCCTTGTGAGCAATCTGTAATTAAGGGCTAGCTAGAATATAGTTGCAGCATACATAGTGATGTATGAGATTAAGTATGACTACTTCTACAAATGTAGACCATTCTAATTATGGATCTTGTCAAACAATTTTATGTAAAACAGATTGGAATTCGAAGATCTTAATCTGTTTTGCAACATACTAAATTCACCTACTCCCTATTGTGTAAATACATGGTTAATTAAGACAACCGTGATGTTTGAAGACTGATATTTTTTCGGATCATAAAAGAACATTGTCTTTTGGAGCAAACTCTTATCTATTAAAAGCGTAACTCATTGCCTCCGAGAACAACAGCCACTGTATTTGAAATCAAATATCAGTTTATGTAGATGAGCTTCTTTGCTTTTTCATTACTCTCATTTTCTCCTTTATGCAGTCATTTTATCTTAGTTGCCTTTAAAAAAAAGGAGTGTTTTACTTTACAAAGTGTACCAATATTCCTCTCCTTTAAAATTCTAGGACAGTGTGTGTTTGATTAAAATTTCCCCTCCCAGAGGCTGTTATAAAGCTTGCAGAGTGGAAAATGGCTCATTTTGTGAATAATTTTAATCCAGATAGCTGCAGTTTAGCAACTATTCTGATTTTTTTTCTCTGTATTTCATGAAATAAGTCATTTTGGATTTCAGACCCATAGATAAAAGCTGTTTTCAAGAGTACAGTTTCACATGGTTTAATTTGATCTTAATCTGATCCACCTTCAGACTGCTGCTGAACACAGTTTTATTCTGCCTGACGTAGCTGGGCATTCCCAGTTCCTCCCTCGTGTTGGATCTAGCAATCATGCATGGTGACAAAGAGGTGGTTTTATTGGATTGATTTCCTGGTGGATCAGTAAGCTGGTCTGACTCATTAGATGATCACTAGATTCAGTGCAAGGGAAATAGCAGAAATGAGCTTTCAGAGAAGAAAACAGGGGAGAGTTGGGCTTCCTCTTTGTCTACAAGCTATGAGTAGACCAGGTTAAGCAGAATGTGAAATTCTCACGACTGCTGTAGCAGGCTCTGAGAATTACGGTAAAATATGTTGTCTCACATTCTTTTGAAAGACTTGAGTGTAGTTTTTTCCATCACTGGTTCTAACAGAATTTCATTTTGAAGTGTATGAACAAGGTGATTTTGTACAGTGAAAGCAGAAGGGGAAAAAAAAAATATCTCATGGCTTAATTGCAACTTTTGTGAGAAATCCCTTTATCTCTTTAGTAGGAGGAGGAGAAGTCCATCACCCCCACCAGCCAGGCGGCGACGCTCTCCTTCGCCTGCCCCTCCTCCTAGGCGGCGGCGGTCACCTTCCTTACCTCGTCGAAGGTAGTGTATTGCATTTTTGTCATGAAGTGGTTGCTTTTGGGTTGTTGACTTCCAACTATGACTTGTAAAAAGAAACACGATGATTGAGGAAACTAGTTCCTTGATTCACAGTTACAGAGGGGAATGTAGTTTTGCCAGTGAGATTCCATGTGGTAGGTGTGTGGCCTGGGTATCATTTGATTGCTGTATCAAATACTGAGTAACCCCCATTAAGCTGATTTTTAAAAAGTTTGGTATTAAGTAAAGTTTTAAAGAATTTTTAGAGGTATTCTTTTTTCCCCTCTTCGGGCAAATTGTGAAATGCTTGTAACTAATTCACATGCCTATGTGGCACCTGAACATTTGTTTTCTTTGTAGGTCTCCATCACCACCCCCACGCAGACGCTCACCTTCTCCACGGAGATATTCTCCACCGATACAGAGACGATACTCTCCTTCTCCACCACCTAAGAGAAGAACGGCTTCTCCTCCTCCCCCACCTAAACGAAGGGCATCACCTTCTCCACAGTCAAAACGCAGAGTCTCCCATTCACCACCACCAAAACAAAGGAGCTCGCCAGCTGCTAAAAGGCGTTCACCTTCGATATCTTCCAAGCACAGGAAGGGATCTCCTCCCAGTAGGTCCAATCGGGAAACACGTTCTCCACCGCAAAACAAAAGGCATTCACCTTCACCACGGCCTAGAGCTTCTCATACCTCTGCAAGCCCGCCACCACCACGAAGGGGAGCTTCGGCTTCACCCCAGAGAAGACAGTCTCCATCTCCAAGCACTAGACCCATCAGGAGGGTGTCAAGAACGCCGGAACCTAAGAAGACAAAGTAAAAAAATCCATCTTTGGTGGTGGTGGTTTTGTGAGGGTGGTTTTTTTTTTGGTTGGTTGGTTTGTTTTAATGCATTGGGAATAGCTAGGGAATCGCATTAAAATGGTTCTCGTATCTTGAGATTGCTCAAGTGTTGGTGGCTCTGTTCAGCTTCCGCCATCATAACATTGATTTTCGGAAGTTTATTAGATTGGAAGCATCTGTTAAAATAAAGTGCAATATGGGGAGAAGCATTAAAGAGGGTTTATGTACAGTTTGAGGGGTCTTCTAATAGCACAACAAAGCACTGGGACTGCGCAGGTGAAAAGAAGTTTGAGAGAAGTTCTGCTGCTAGCTTTGTTTAAAGAAAAATGAACTTTCTCTTATTTTAAAGCTAACTGCAGAAGGGAACCAACACTTGTCGGTAGCTCATAAGTCATTTCATAAGTGGTCATCCAAGAGGGGGAAAAAACATTGAGAACTGTAGCAGTTTTCATTGGTGTGATGCTGCTCTTATGAGCAGATAGTCAAAAGTGTGGTGTTGGCTCATACTTTCAGAAAGAAAATGTAGCTGAACATAATGTGTTGCACTCTTTCATCATTGGATGATAAAATAGCATTGCTATTCTCTTGACTTTTAATGTGGTTATAAATTAGTCATATCGGAAGAAAGGGAGCAATCATTCCTGAACAACAATAGTATTATTGTTTAACAAGCTATTAAGTTGCAATATCCTTTTGCATTACAGATCCACAGCGGTATTAGATTGTTCTGCCCTTTGTAACATATGCCAGCAAAGTAACCAATCACTTTCTAAGTAGCAGCTGAGTGAAGTTATGAGCACTTTTGTTCATTTGGCTTTTTTGTTCATTTCTACGTTCTTGTTTTGTCTCTTTTATCTCTAATTGTGGGCCTTCTATTTTTAAGGGCTTCCACGCCAAGTCCGCGTTCCGCGAGACGGGTGTCTTCATCACGGTCTGCATCAGGATCACCTGAGCCAGCATCGAAAAAACATCAAGGACCTCCATCTCCTACTCGGTCTCGTTCCCCTTCTGCAAACTGGTCACCTGCAAAAAAGGCTAAAAGCCCAACTCAGAGCCCATCACCTGCAAGGGTATTTGTTTGCTAATAAAAGCAATACTGTTTTGAGTTATATGGCAAGTTATTTTCATGAAGTTTTAGCTGCTGAAAAGCTCTAAGCTTATTCACATGGGGAAAAAATCCTCAGAGTGATTTTTTTCACAGTTGAAAACTTGAAAAATTTATCTTGCAAATTGTTTTTAATCTTAACAGCTGAAAAAAGAGCTATTATATATAAATTTTAACTTCTGGAAGAAAATACTTCTCCATTTCATGAGTCTATGTGAGTTTCATGGTCTACAAACTGAGGTGGTCTCATTTATGCTTGGTAGTCTTATGTGCAAACTCAGGCTATTCCCAATAGGAGGAGAAGAGCCTGTTTGGCATCCTTACCTGTTCTCCTAAGGTATTTCCTAGGGACGCTTCCATTCTTTGCCAGAGGAGCGTTTGAGGGAGTTAGACTGCACCTGCAGTATTAATTTTCATGAAGAGGCTCGCCTGTCATTGCTATGACCAGCGTATCGAGTTTGCTTGGTGTTATGTTCTGTTTGAAACAGACACCGCCCAGCCGTGCGTTAGAGTATCTGTCTTCTAGGATTGCTTCTGCCAGTTGATTGGGAATGGGACTTCCCCCAGTTCTGAAGACGGTGTTGAGTTTACTGAGTTTCAGATGTTCTCAGTTCATTCAGATTTCCCGGGATGGTTGTGGGCTTGTTCTAACAATATTTGGAAGCCTTAGGAATGAGATGTAATGTCTGTTGAATTGTTTGTTACAGAATTCAGATCAAGAAGGGGGTGGAAAGAAGAAGAAGAAAAAGAAGGATAAGAAGCATAAAAAGGATAAAAAGCACAAGAAACACAAAAAACATAAGAAGGAGAAGGCTGCAGCGGCTGCAGCTGCTGCTGCTGTGGCTGCAGCAGATACCACCTTGGCACAGGAAGACCAGGAAGCAGAGACAGAACCCAAAAAGGTAGGAATTTAGTCCCTGTGCTTTACTTTTCCAGGGTCTAATATAAGAAAGTAGATGGAGATGAATGTGCGTAGTACTCTTTGTTGGTCGAAACAGCGATCGTACTTCAGAAATGCTACTTGGTGTCTCATGATTTTACTCGATGATTTGCAATGTTGGGAGGGCTGCAGCTTGGCTTAGCTCTCGGTGTTTGAAGAAATGCTTTATCTTTGTTTGAAGGAGACAGAAAGTGAACCAGAGGACAACCTTGATGATCTAGAAAAACACCTGCGGGAGAAGGCACTGAGGTCAATGAGGAAGGCGCAAGTGTCACCACCATCCTAGGCCGAATCCTTTGATATAATGTACATTTTATTTGGTTTGTACTCAGAATTCAATTTCAAATTGCTAAATGTGTTTGAGCTTTAGAATATAACATTTGTTGTAATAATTGCTAGGTTGAGGTTCACCATGTACAAAGGGCATGGATTTACATTACAAAAGGTGTCCACAGTGTACTAGTGACATTCTTTCATTGGCAGTCGACATAATTTCATTTAGAGTGAGACTTCTTAGAAGCAGTAGGAATTTGTTTTGAAGGTTTTAAACATGACCGTCAACTCCCGAGTTTCTTTGAAATTCAACAAAGCCTTTAGCATAATTTGTGAGGGTCTCATTTGACTTCTTTTGTATCCACTTACATTATGCTACTAACCTTTGTGGTTTGTAAGCTTGCCCAGAAGTAAAACCACTGCAGAATTACCGAGGAAGTACATCTATTTTAATGCTTTCTACTGTTGCCTGCGTAGTCTCCATTAAAGCAAATCAAGAATAGCGATTTAGAATGGTACATAAATGAAAGCATGTTGTTTACCAGGACACTGTGGGTTTATATTGATGTAACATGTTGATTTGGAACACTGGAATTTCATTTGTATTTTTATGTTCTTTTTTTAAAGGGCAGTTTCCATGATCAGCAGTCCCAGAAAAAATTCCTTCAGTTACATAAATTTTGTTTGTGAGATGTCGTTGCCCCATTCATAAAATCTTGTCTCGTTATGGTTCTTCTGAATGGTATAAGCAACTTTCAGAGATGTGGTCTTTGAAAGTTCGAGGAACCTGAACTTTGGATATTGTCATGTTTTCACTGTTTTTTGTTTTTGTTTTTTTAACTAAAGCTATATAAAGCTTGTGGATTAAACAAAATAAATTTCTAAATTTAAACAGATGTTGGCTATTTTTATATGAACATTTACATTTGCTAATCAGCTTTCTTTTGTACAGGGTTAATGAATACACAGATATGAAAAAAGTATTTGATCCAGTATGCTGGCTTCTGGAAAAACTGGGGCTTTTGTTTTTAACTGTCCTGGGGGTAGCAGAAACAGCCCTCTGTTAATTCAGCGACGCTCCTCTCGTGTCTGGATTGGTGTTCTTGCAAAGCAAGAGTCAAACAGCCTACCTGGTCAGCGCTCTGTTCGATGGATAAGCTTAACACAAACAAACAAACAAAATATTTGCTGGTGAAAATTGCTTGTCATAGCAGGTCAGATGTTTCAAGGTCCTGCAAAAAAAAAATTAATGGCAGATTTGCATTAACTTAGTTACAAGCTTTGGTCCCGTAAACACTGGCTTGAATGCTTTTCTAAAGGATGCTGGTGGCTCGCTGCCCCTTTCATAATCATATTTGAAACTTGCTGGATTGCCTCTGTCGAATTTTTTTTAAAATTCAAGCTCTGTTTCTGAAATCAAGCCAATTCTGAAGTCTAAGGTTCCTCTGGAAGGAGGAATGGAACGTGCTTTTGAATTTTTTCTTGTCCTGCATCTGAAGTAGATGTGATGTGCACAATTAAGTGTAGATATTTGATTAGTCTTTTTACTTGACATCGTGTAGGGTTTTGAAATAAAACAGGTATTATGTAGATACTGGATTGAAGGGGATATCTTTAAAGTAGCTTCCTTCTGCACTTCCTTATATGCTGAATCTTTTGTTTCTTAGCATAAGTATACATTGTATGCTAAAGTGCTTGTAAACTTAGTTCGACAACACTTGAATGTTGAGTATCATCTGTTATTAAATGTGTATAATAAATTCCAAGAACTTTCTGGACAAACACATTTTAAAAAGTACATCTGAGTGAATTTGCTGCTTATGAAACTACAGAACCTGACACCGTCTTGTGATAATCGCTTTGCCTCATTCACTTTTTTCCCCTCTGTGACGTTCCTTGGCAGCAGAAGGGATTCTGAAATTTAGTCTTAAAATACGGTACGTGTGCAGCCTTCACAAGGAGTCACTGCTTCCTCCTTTACAATCTGAATTTTACTTTCATCTGGGTTTTGTGACCTCTGTGTGCCTTTTAATCTTAGGACGAGTAGAAGTTCTTTAAATATATTTTGTACCTGAGTCACTGACTGCTTATCTTCCCTTATACCTATTTTTCGTCTCTGGCCTGCAGGACTGCACTCTGAGAACGGGCTTCACTGTTGATTTTGGAGGGGTGGTGAAGGCAGGCCGGACCTTCCCAACACTGTCAGGTGGTGCTCCACCTTTTTTTTCCTCCTGTGGAGTTGCTGCTGTTAGGTGCTCCCTCCTTCTCTTTTTTTTTTTCTTTTTCTAACATCTGTCCATAAAGAATGGTTTAAATTTAAAAAGAGCAATTAAATGTGCTCTTTAAGGAGAATATAATTTCTAAATTGTGTTTCATTTAATATTTTAATTCCTTCTCACTCAGCCATTCGTTCCAATACTAACACTGCGTTCAAACACCAGTCAGGTGATTGCAAACCTTCTCTTGCCTCCTTGCAGCTGTTGCGCTGTTCCTGTGCTCTAAGTACTGGGGCACACGTGTTTTGGTACAAAATCCCCCCGCTGGGGTGACAGCCCTTCGCGGTGTGGCTGTCCTGTGACACCGTGTCCTGGTGAACTGCTGACTTAAGTTGTTGAATTTCTCTCCTGATCCTCTCTAATTCAGATCTCGTCATCCAAACCCAAACTTGTCTGATCTGTTCACCGCTCGATCTTCGCCGTTGACCTCTTACCTCTGTTTCTCAACCCTTCAGTCTGTGGTCGTGCTGCTGTAGTTCAGGTAACCGCGTGCGCTGCCCCACGCGATGTGGCAGAGCCTCTGCTGCGTGAGTCGCACTTGCTCTTTCTGTTCTGCAACTGCTAACGCTGTATGTTTGCTCGTTAATCAAGGCTCCCTTCCTGAAACGACAGGTACATCGGTTTAGATAAGTGACTTGCTGGAATAACTATAACTACAAAAAAAAAATTTAAGTTTAATTGGACTGTATAATTTAGATGAAAATGAGTCCACAGGAGGGAGCGAAAGGATGGAGTGAGTCACTGGCAGGTCGGTGTCTGCAGTTCCTAATAAAGATGTATTTGTTATGTCAACAGGTGGGACAATAGCAGGTGTGTGCACGATAGTTTGAAGTTTATAGAAACCCAGTGTTGGATTATTAAATTTTTCCATTTGTGTGACTTTGGGAATTTGCGTAGGGAGTTCGGTGTGGACCAGCTTCCTGAGCTCCACCACTGCCCTTTTACACTCTGAAACTAATTGATGAATTGCCTTAAAGTTCCGGACAAAGACTGTTCTGCTGGTTTGGAAATGTCTCGCGCTCCCCGACAGCTGCTGTAATCTGCACGATAAATCACAGCAGGAAGGCGGAGCTCTGTGCTCAGAGCTGTAACTGTAAAACTTCCCACGTTACAGCTCCACGTTGTCTGATGCAAATTAACCCTCCAAGCAGAGGCCCAGAGCTGGCGGATGGGCTCGTGCAGGCTGCGATGGGGGGAGCCTTCACTCGCAGGAGCGGCTTAAAAGCTACGTGTTGATGGCTTTTCTCAAACATCACCTGCTCGTGTGTGTGTTTGGGTATAAAAAGTGGTGCTGTTGGGAGAGCGGCTTTCAGCGGGGCTCAGAACCGTATTGTGATTGAGTTCCATTTCAGCTGTTGTGTGTGATAACGCGTGTTTCAGGATAGGATCATCTGCTCACAAAACCTTGAATTGTCTGCTCAAAGTCCATCGTTAGGTGTCAGGGAAGTGCCCAGCCAGGCGCTCGCAGCGCTGACAACGCTCCATTCCCTTCTCAGCTGGGTCCGAAATGCCACGAGGGGCTTTGGCAGGGGAGGGAGAGCTGCCGCCCGCAGTGTTCCCTTCCCAGCCGCCTGCCCGGCTTCCTTCACTCGCTGAACAGCGACTCCGTTTCCCTCTCATACAGGTTTTTGTTCTCCCCTGTCATATTCCCAGGACTTCCCGATGGAATTACATATTTCTCTTGATCAGGTCTCAGTCATTGTAATAAATTACTGTGACAGTGGTATATCTCTTTAGGGATAATAAAAAGATTATTAATTCTGAGAACAGTGGCGCAGGTTGTTGTGTATTTCCAGACTTTAATCACCAGTTTGACTTTTGAACTTTACTCCAGCTCTCCTAGAATGAGTTCAAAGAGGTCGTAACTGCTCGAGTCCATCCAGCTACGGCACCAAGCGTGAAGACAGAGACGGTTCCGCGCGCCGCTGGCTGGAGGTAGATGATGTCCTCTCACAGTCACTCTTATCTGAGCTCTTTCTGTCACAGAAATCAGAGTCAGCTGCTTAAAAGTAGAGCAAGAACATTGCCTCTTCCCTGCTGTATGATGCTTCTGAATGCAAAACATGCACAAACTGTCTCTCTTGCGACCCTGCCTTTGTTTCAAGCCGGGTTCTGGTTGAAAGCAGCAGTTTGATTTTTGCTTTCTCTTGTTTGGGCTTAGTTCTGACTTGACTCCGTAGCATTTCCTCCCAGTACGAGTGGAGCTTAGCTAACATCCATCAGGCTTAAAAATCTGACTGTCCGCTTGTGATAATTTGTGTTTGCTGCCTTGGTTGCCTGGAGGCAATCAGCGTGCAAACACGTGGGCAAGTTCCTGATATGCCCCGTCCTGCGCGTGGATTAAGCCCGGGGAAGATGGCTGGGGCGAGCGGGGTTTAATTTAATTAACCTTAACACAGTAGAACCACCAATACACAGCTGGAGGTGATCTGTTTGTTTGGGGGGTGTCCTCAATTACTCGCTGTAGATTTATTTTTAACCCATTTGGCTGTTCTGCGGGGTCGGCTGGCGGGAGCTGAGGCAAGCGGAGAGTGCTGGAAGTGACTGGGGCGCTGCGTGTGCCGCGTGGCTTTAGCAGCTGAAGATGCCTATGAGAAGAGGGATTGGGCTTAGGGGAGCCGTGTGCTTTTACCTTTAAAGGAAAGTATTTGGGGTTTTTGCCTTAAACGCCAGCTGCGGTTATTGCTGGGAAGGGCCTTTTGGGGTGGCCTTGACCGGAGCAGAGCCGGGAGCTGCGCTGGGCCGGGGCAGGGTGTGCCGGCACGCGCCTCGCACCGCGTGGGGAGCAGCAATGGGGGGAAAGATCGTCTCTGTAACTGGATTCTGCCACTTCAATCAAAATGAGATTTAAACATCTTTCAGGACAAATCACTATTTAAAATTATATCTGTTAAAAGTCTGATTTATGGTTACCTAATGAAAAGTTATTCAGTGTAGAAACTTTCAGAAAAGGACACTTTGAGATGGGCACGACGCCTCGTTTCTAAGAACGTTGGTGCAGAACTTGAGTCCGTGGCCTGAAGATTTGGGTGTTTCGGTGGGAGAAAAGCGTGATTAACACTGTAAAATAGTCTTTAAGTCGGGGTTCTTCACGGTGTGAGGAGGAAATGGGGCTGGACTTGCCCTGTTCACTATAGCATCAGCTGCTGCTGACCATTAAGGAAGAGCAGATGCACAGTGTGGCAGAGCAGGAAACGTTTTCCAAAGAAACAAAATATAGAAAACATACCAAACTTTACCAAAGTGTGTTTTAAGCTGTGCGCGTGTTGAAGGAGGAGGTGTGCTTTGTGCTGTCCTGAACTCGGAAAGAACAGCAAGAAAGTACAAAAAGCAAAATTCCTCAGACGGATTCGATTCCAGGCAGCGTAGAAGCAGCGAGACCGGGCTTGTCCCCAAACCTCCCAAAGCGGCGTGGGAATTATTCGATTGTTCAGCTTTTGAAGAGGAAAATGGCTGTTAAAATCATCAGTCGTTGCAAAACAACCGAAAAAAACCAAACTGTTCTCGTGTTTTGTTTTAATTAACTTTCACCTAAATACAGTTTGGGAAAATAATGAGTAAAAATTGTGGTTGTAGGCAAAAAAAAGCAAAGGATGTATTTAACAAAATCCAAGACGTGTATGTTAACTACGTGTGGTAACAGCTTAAAAGTGGTGGTGTATCAAGTTTACAAAAAATAGCCTTCAATTTAGAGTTAAGAGACTATGGAAGCGTAAATCCCACCCTTAAAGGTTGTGTCTATCGCCTTCCTTAAGAAAAATGAAACTACAAATGCAAAACGATGAGTTAAAAAGATGTTTCCTGTCTGCTCACTTAAAGCAGGGTTAAAATTAGTGATCTAAATTAATTCAAGCGCGCTAATAAGAACCATTAGTCCCACCCCTCCCTTCTGGAGCCAGGTAAAGGCAGGAGCCTCCTGCCAGCTCGGAGCCCGGCGGCCGATGCTGTAGGAAGCGCGGTGCTGGAGGCGCGAGAGCAGCCGGGATGGGGACAGCCCCGTCCATCCGTCGGGGGAATTTCTGCCTCTGGAGCCGCCGAGCTGCCCCTGGCCCGATGCTCCGGCTCGTTAGCGTTGGCATCTTCACCTCTCATCGGCAGATGGGTTTGCCTGTACGTCACCGGGCTGGGGATGAACCGAAAGCTGTTGCTTAAGGGAGAAGGATCACAGCCGGTTTGTCATGGAGCTAAAAGTACTACTGGAAAGGAGGTGACTATTTTCTTTCTCCTCCCCCCCACCCCTTCAAGTCTTTCATTTACAAACACGAGCTGCAATGTGCGTCCGATGAGGTTTGCCGGTGTCTTGTCCAGCTGAGAGGGGGCTGTGCCCGACCCGCAGACAGGTATCGCGCGGAGCCAGCCAGGGCGTCCCGCAGAGGGGAAACGCTGCGAAAATGCTTCCTTAGCTGGGAGTGTCGTATTTTGTCGTGGGCCGTGGCCGCCTCCCGGGGCGGGTGAGTCAGTGTTTGACGCCCCAATCTGGCTGGGTGAAACTGGGATTAGAGGGCACGGTGACTCACGGGGACAGCAGCCACCCTGTGCCTTGTTCAGCAGTGTTTTGCTTTTGTTTTTTGCTGAGATTGTCTTGGAAAAATCCTAAAAATCAGCCCTGCGGGGGGAAAAGAAAGAGCGCGCTGGTTCCCACGCTGGGAGCGGTGTCAGTGCTGGGAGCGCAGCTCCCTGGCAGCTCGGGGAGAGGGTTTGCCGCAGACTCTGAGCCTCTGAGCAGGTGTGTTAATCACAAAGTAATTATCTTCAGAGTTCGTATTGTGGCAGAGTCCTCAGGAATGGTGTTTTTTCTCATCCGGAATCAATCCCTTGGGGTTCGCACGGTGAACGCCTGTCGCAGCCGGTGCTGCGGGACTTGACCTCGGGGCCACGGGGAGGCTGCGCAGCCCGGGGAGGGGGACGGGCATCGTTTTTAACTCCCACATCTGTTTCCCCGGCCAGGGCACGGCGTAACGCGTTCAACAGCAGAAGGGATATGGGCTCCGGCTGCGTCCTTCCTCCTATACAAAGGCAGGATGCGGTTGCCCCTCGGACAGAGCGCTGGAGGTGGCCACCGCTCACGCAATCCGTGCGGCCTTTGTGCACGTTGGGAAGAGTGGTGACCGCGCGGGAGAAGGGAGATGAGAACGGGAGCGAGCCGGACGGAGCTGGCAGTGCGGTCACGGCCACGGGGACCGCAGCACCGGCCCCCGACAGCGATATGGGGGTGGGACACATCCCGCTGGGAGACAGCTCTCGCTGTTGCATGAAGGTAATAAATGCGGGAAGAAATGGAGAAGGACGCTGTCGAACTGAGTGCTCAGTTTGCTCTTTCCAGCTGTGGGAGAGGAATGGGGCTGGTCTGTCCACGTGAGAGCCACGTCGGCTGACCCCGGGCAGGGGTGGGCGAAGCTCTGAGTCCCCAGCCTGGGAAGCTCCGAATCCTTCTGTTTTACTTAAAAGAAAACACGGAAGACGGCTATCTTGGGAAAGCGACTCCGGGGGCCGGGGTGGGGGGAGAATTATTCAATTCCTCAGCAAAAGCTTTGTGTTAAATCCAGGGGCAGAGCTGCAGCTCGTGTAAATTGTTGTGGCTCCGCTGAAATAACTGGAGTTTTGGCTGCCGCCGTCAGCTCGGGGATGGCCCCTGGAGACAAGCTCCAGCTCGCACGGTCACCCTCACAAAAGCACGTGCATCACTTATCTGCTCGGCCAGATCTTCCTTTGAGTTTTCTCCCCACCCTTGACCTCTGCTGATGCCGTGTCCCACGCCGGGCCGTCCCCGGGAGCACAAACCTCGGCTGCCTTCGCGGTGCCCGTGCCCTGACCCGGCGGTGGGAGAAGCGAACGTCCCCGGTGGGGACAGGCTGTGCCCGGGCTCCCGGCGCTGCTTGGAAAGCTCATGCCTGGCGGGGGAAGCAGCTTTTTGTAATTCCTCATTCAGGTTTTAAAAATAATTGGCTACGTGCTTCAAATGGAACAGAAGCCAGCGGAGCGGTCGCGAAAAATTTCGATCCCTTTTGTGAATAATCCCCATGTTTCCTCTCTCCAGGAGGGGGGGAAACTCCCATTAAAAATTGATAGTCTCTCTGTCAGCTGGATTTTAATTCAGCAAGTGGATTTGACTACTGACGTGAAAAAAATTACCTTTGTCAGTGCGATGATATTTTTTTAATGAGACAGAAATGGTTTGGTGCCTTTCCAGCTTATTAACATCTTTGCAAGTCCACATGCACGGGCGCAAGGGGACAAGAAGGGAAAATGACATTAAGTGCATGATTGGCAAAACAAAATTGAGCTCTTTCTTATTTATTTATTTTTAATGTATTACAAGCATGTGCATGAATCCTTCTATTATTTATGCGGGAGGGTAAAGGGAGCTGTTCTCACAGCTTCGGGAGGAGGCAGACTCCGCTTTCAGCTTCAACTCTTCTTTCCAGATGAGGAAAGTGGACACCTCGCTGTTATCCGGGACAGAGATAAGTGAAGGCAGCTGTGTGAAAAGGGAGAAATTCGCATGTTTTGTGGGCGAATAGGGCATTATCCAGGAGGACACCATCTCCACGGGATTCATGTCAGTGGTCTGTGGGTTCCCCGGGCCACCGCAGGGTAAAAAAAAATAAATTAGCCTGCTGGGAAAAAAAAAAATAATTAGCCTTTCACCCTTTCAAGGGTGATCAGACTATCTCAGCCGGAGCATCCTATGAATTAAGTCACCCCAACGCCTCTTTACGGCTCTGGATCGGCCGACGGGGCAGCTCCAGCCGTTAGCCCCAGCTGGAAGCGCTGCTCTCCAGCTGACGGGCTTCGCTCCATCGCTCGCCCAAATCGCGCTGCCTGCCCACAGCACCTCGTCTCAAAGTCGGCCGCCGTGCCAGCGGGGACTTGGCCCTTCTCCAGCTGCTGCTTCCTTCCTCCCTGCCCGCAGCGCCTTCCACGGCCTGCGCCGCAGCAGGGAGAAACTGCAGCAAATGTTGATCTAATTTACCGCTCGGTGTCCTTTTCTGGGGGTTTTTAGCTGGGGGAGGGGAGGGAGAGGAGGTTGGTGCTGAGCTGGGGATGTGGATGCGCTGTGTAAAGCCAGGCAGCTCGCGGGGTCCCTCCCTCCTGCCTCAGTTTCCCCATCAGCACAGGGGGTTTAGCATTCCCTGGTGACACAATGAAGATTCATGCTTGGCGATGCTCATGCGATTAACGTCGTTTTCTGATAACTGAGACTCTTTTGGCAGTTAAAGAGGCAACTTTGCTGCGGTGAGGCCGAGGAGCAGTCCCCGTGAGTACCGTGGCAGGAACACCCCACGCATTCGGGATGCGTTTACTCATGTAACGCTTTCCCTAAAGCCCCCCGGGGCGCCTGGGGCCGGGGTCCCCCACAGCCACATCCCCCACACGGATAAAGTTCAGACTCGGCAGGGGGAAAACGGAGGAGAGGAATGAAGATCCACAGTTGCGGGGATAAGAGCAAGCGGCAAAAGCAATACCCTCCTGGCTGTGCCGTTCTCCCCCTCGCCAGAAGTGTGCGGTAACGGGACAGGCTCGGGCTGGCCGGAGTGGCTGCAGCTCCCGGCCATCGCCGCGGTCCTGTGCAGCTCCCTTTGCCCAGCTTGGCCTTGCTTTGGCACCGGCGCTGTGCTGGCTCCGTCGGGACCTTCCCCGTGCCACTGCGGCACGACCGCAGCTCTGAATGCCGCTATTGTGAGCCCCGCGGCCGCCTGGCTCATGCCTGGAAGGGGCCCCCCGGCTGCCCAGCTTTTCGGGTGAGCTGTAACGATGCCGCAGGTCGAAAGGCTGCGGTGGGAGATTCCCGGGACAAGACAATGATGCCGAGTCCTGCGTCCTCTGAGCCCCAGCGCTCCTGCCACAAGCCCTGCCGTGCTGTCCTGCTCCCAAGGTAAATGTCCGGTCTGCGGGTTATAAGAGGTGCCGGTCCCCCGGCTCCTTCCTGCGCCCACTTCAATCCCCACGGCTCCGCTCTGCTGTGGGTGTGTTACACCCACCCGCTATCGACCCCAAACGTGTTGGTTTTTGTGAAAAAAATTAGCATCTATTGCTGGAAGTGAGGCCCCCAAGGGAAGAAAAAAAAAATGCTCTGAAGTCCCTGTCCACATCAGCCTGGTTTGTCTGCAGTAATTTTTCCCCTGGGCTTTGCCATCGTGGCTGAGAGACTTTCCAGCGGTGCAGTGGGACTACTGGGGGGGGCTCTGAGCTCTGCGACCCCACTTGCCCCTGTGCTGGACACCAGTTTTCCAATTGGGCGAGCAGACGGGCGGCTCCTGGCGTGGTGCCGTGTTGGTCTCCTCCATCTCAAGGAGGAACCAAGGCGGAGTGTGGATGCAACTGGCAGCGCCGGTTTATCTTGGCCAATTACAGGTGGGGATTTGCCTGCGGAACCCGGGTGGCACCAGCCCCTTCTCCAGCTCCTCACGTGGTGGCTTCTGGGCTGTGTGTTGCCACTGTGACCCATCAGTGTCCCTGTGGTGGCCACCCTTGGCTCCCTGCCTGCACGTTCCCTGGAGACAGAGAGGTCGAGGATGCAAAAAGCGAGGAGCAGAGTTGCCCGGCACCAACCGTGGTGGCCCCTGCGGTGACGTGCCGTGCGTTGGACCTTGGCTGCAGGGACAGAGGACGGGTGAGCTGCCACCGCTCTGCCTTGGGGTGGGCTTGTCGCTCCGGCTTCCTGTGGTGTGTAGGTGTAGGAGCTGAGATGGAGCTGCACTACCAGCTGGCAAGGAAATAACCCCGTGGAGCCTTGTTCTTGGTGGGATGGGGATGGGGCCTCTTTGGGAGTGATGAGAGTGCAGATTTCAGTGGGTCTGGATGTAACCAAACCTCGCATGGGTTTGTTGTGCTCGAAACAGGGACTTGCCCTGCTGGGCTGAAGCCGAGCAGTTGCGCACGTTGAATCTTCCCCCCGATCGTGCCCATCGATGCAAAGCAAGGTGTCTTCCGACGTGACGAGTGGATTAGCAGGATAATGCCAGGGCAGATGGTGTGGCACAACGCGATGCAGCCGCGACCTTCCCGTACAAAGCAGCGGGGAGTTGCCAAGACGATCAGGGATCCCAAAATCTGTCTGCCCCTGGGGTGAGTCCCCTGAAGCCCGCCCGGTGGGGCTGGAAGCGTGGCCCTGATCCCCCGGGACAAGGGGTGTGCGGAGAGCGGGATTGCTGCCCGCTGCCAACAGAGGATTTGGGTTTATTGTCTCGAACTGCACATCCCTGCTATTAATGAGCAGCCAGGGTGTCATTTGAATTTAAATGACATCACAGATGCAGCCCTGCTAATTGCTCATTTGCTTACCCGGAGCAAGTGTTAAATCAGTAAAAGAAACCTGAATCATAGAAAACCCTTGTGCATCTTGTTAGGAAAGACGTAGAAAAGCAGCTCGAGTTTTAACCGCCCCAGTGGCGATGTTTGCCGGCTGCCACGTGTGGCTCCGTTTCGGTCCCGTTGCTCACCTCGCTGCGGCGAGCAGCCGGGGAAACGATGCAGATCTCCCAGAAATACTGCAATTCCTGGCCAGGACAGATGCGAAGGGTTTGAAAGGGGGAAATCTGAGCAGCATTGGTGCTCGGAGAGATGCGGTGCGGGGCCCGGGTGGGCTCGGGCAGCCCCTGGGCTGGGCTGGGCTGCGGGCAGAGGGTTGGCTCCAGCCCTCAGATATCTGCTCCAGGTTTGTGCCCAAACTTTTGGTTCTAAATGGTTCTTATCACAACTTAGTAGGAGCCTGAAGAGTGTCTTATAGTGATCGTTACACAGAAAAACCACGGGGCTAAAGAGGTGATTATTAAAATTGCAAAATCGAAAACCCGGTGTTCAGAAATACCAGAATTTCAGCCTGAGCAGGTAGAGCGTGTGCTGCAGATAACCGGCTCCGTAATGGGAAGATTTGGGAAATCTTTGCTTTGGTTCTGCCCCACAGGATTGTTGTTCTCCCCATCCGCAGGGCAAAAGCGGCTTCGACGAGGACCGCAGCCGCTTCTGCGAGTTTTTAAGCCGTGACTCAGGAGATTTACGTTCAGGTCTCCATCCTGCTGTGGGCATATCGGGGCTCGGGGACGTCATTCCCTTGGCACCGCTGTGCCGCCGCAGGCTGCAAGGTTTAAGGAAGGTGGAGGAGTTTCTGTCAGTGTGTTTAGAGAGCTGCTGGCACTATGCGTGCTGCTGCAATACAAATAAATTTATCAAAAAGATTATTCCTAAGCCCTGGTGGAACTGCGAGATCTTGGCTTCTTGTCCCGACCACGTTTCCTTTTCTTTCTCAAGTCCTTTGAAAAAAAATCTGGCTCCTTCCACCGTGACTCAGATAGGAGGAAATAAAATCCACATTCATCATGTTACCGCTTGAGTCAGATCGGCATTTACGCCATTAGTCTGGAGCAGGTCGGCTCCGTGATGGGTGTTTGCTTTGTTCCTTGTTATGAATGTAATTAATCTTCGATGCGGACTTTGCCCAAAGAACCGCCTGGAAGGCTCGGGGGAATTTGGATGCCTCCTTCATGGCGCACAGCTTCACCCCCTCGACAGGAGGTCCCTCCGTGGAGGTGCGGGGCTGAGCTGGGGGAGCAGCAACCTGCAAGGGACTCGTGTTTCTGCAGGAGTAATGTCACGTACCTGCTCAGTGACCAGGTCTGGGGCTCCCTGCAAGGGAGGTGCCCCTCTCACCGCTGGCTTTGGCTGTGATCTATAGCCCCCAAGCAGCCCTGTGCTGGGCTCCAGTAATCCCGCTGTCCTTACGTGACGAAAAAACAATTAAATAGTCACATCAGTATCTCGCTGCCTGCCAGGCCTTGAGGGGCAAATGCAGGGAGACAATTTGGGTTCCTCGCCGCTTCTGATAGCTGCCCAATCTGCTGAGGGATTTAGACGGCGCTTCTCTGATGTTCAAGGCTTAGCGCCGCTGGAGCAGCCCGAGACTGCTGCCTGGGGAAAAGATGGGGAGAGGCGGCTGCCAGAATGGCATTGCACCACAAAGGGCTTTTGTACCTACGGCATGAAGGTGGTTACCACAGCACTACGTTCAGTTTTGAGGCTCATAGCAGGGGGAAGAGGAGGACATTGATGTTTTCTTTACCTGGGGCAGGACACGAGTGATGGGGACACACATCCTCCACCCAGGCTGGAGCAGGGACCTGCCCCCCCCCCGCACGTCATGGCACTGGGAACAGGTAAGTGCTCAGGGCAGTGAGGGGGAGGTGGCAAATCCTCCCTTGTGCACGAGGGTCTGGCGCCGACCGTATCTTCTGGCCACCCACCCCAGGGCTACACCAAGCCCAGCCCCGACTCCTCGGTGTAGCTCCATTTGGACCATCTTAAACTCCAGATGGACAACAGAAGTAACACTGAGATCGGAGGGGCTGTGCTGAGAACGGGCTTGGGCTGGTGTTCAGGGGGAGCAAAATGGGGCTGGACATTGGCACCCGGGAAGAAAAGAGAGACTGAGCCTGGGGGGACGATGCTCGTCATTATGGGTAGGAATGGAAACGACCCCGGGAGCCAGCAGAGATGTGAAACTTCCGATGCTGACTAACGTCTCCCTGCACTGCTGAATGATCTGCTGCTCTGCAGGCGATCCTGGGGCAACTCGCTTACCCTCATCCAGCCGTTCCCCTAGGAGAAGGAATTAATCAAATTATTTTGGTTTGATGACCCCTCGGAAGAAAGCTGACTGCGACCGCTGCTGACACACCAGCAACTGCCAGGTCAGTAGAAGACTCCGCCAGGTCAGGGCAGGGCCCATTTCATTGCAAGTGTGCAGATATGAAAATAAAGCGATTTCAGACCCTGGGTGCGAGTTGAGTCTTAGCATATATCACAGTACAATGAGCCGGGGTCATCGCTGAGGCCTCGAATGAGCTGTTTGCTTTGCCTTCTCCCTCCCCTTGCGGGCTCCGAGCCCCAGTGTAGGGTAGCACCACACACCTTCATCCACTGCGCGTTTGGCAGCCCCTCATGAGCAGAATGTAGCCCTTTTCTCTCCTCCAAGGGTTTCCCCTATGCTTGAAGCTTTGCTGTGGAGCAAAGAACATCAGCAGTGTCTTTACTGAGAAGAAAACACATAGAGTGGTTTGTATTTTTAAAGGCGAGAGTCTTGCAATAAATTGGGATGGATGATCAGGTGCCTACACTGATAGCGTGGGTTTGGATCAAACACGCCTGGGGATAAAGAGGTTTTGGTGTTGGATATTTTATTTTATTTTTTCTCAGATGTTAGCCTGCACCCCAGAGAGAAAACACACCGTCTCAGTGTCATTACTTTAATTGGACTGATCCTCTGCAGATGCCATTTGCAGGCTGATGAAAGATGGAGAAGGGGCTGGTGATCCTACTCCGCTCGCACACAATGGAGCACGCGGGACACGAGAGGCTGCCGGTGCTGCGCGCTGGCTTTCGACACCACATCTTCCCCCGGGGTCTTTTACAGAACTTGCAGATCATTAAAAAGCCACATCAAACAGCATTTCTTCCATTTAAGCTTCATGACAGAAGCCAGTCCACGGTGTTGAAACCCAGCTGGGAGCTGCTGGGATATAGTGGAAAGAGTTCCTCGGGGGAGTCCCCAGCTACCAGCAACTTTCAGGCTTTTCAGCTGATAGAAACGCAGGAGGAAACCCAGGTGGTGGCATTGGATTGCTGTGCTTCAGGGTAGTGTGGCTCATTTAACCACTTCATCAAGCAAAGCCAGGCAAACTTGGTATTTTTATTTTGAGAGAAGCAGGTTGCTTAGTGTTTTTTTCTTTCTATAACCAAATCACGCTATCAGTCCAGCTCTTTGAATCACCTGGAGACTAACCTTAAAAGAAAACAGCAATGACCTTAATTTATTTACTTTCAGGCAACTTCTGTACATAAGGGTGGGGAAATACAGGTTTTATTTAAGCATGCACAGAAAGCAGTGTCTTTTTTTTTCCCCCCAAATAACTTTTAAAACCAAAACTGTAATAGATTTGGGGATTTTCTTGAAGAAGCTCCAGGTGCCGTGGTGCGTGTGCGTCTGCGCAGTGCCGCTGCAGGGATGTGTCCCGGGAGGTTTCGCAGCACCTGGACTCAGCTTCCAGCTCCCTTCACACTTAGCCAAGGCTCGAACTCTGCCGCTCGGTCCTTCCCAGGTCCCCTTCTACAAAAGGGTGAAGCTGAAATCTTTATTTCCTGATGCTCACCGTAGAGAAAAGGCCAATATCTGAATTTTAAAAGTAGGGCAGTGAGGAATACACAGAGAGGCGATGAGAGGCATGGCAACAGCCTCCCGCTGAAAGAGGAGAGTCAGGCATTCAATTACTTGTGTTGTATGTGTGGTCCTGAGAGCCAACTTTCCTTTTCCCCTCCTTGGATATCACCTCCAAACACAGGGAGATGCCAAGCACTTTAACTTTCCCAGTGTTTCAGCGATGCTAAAAGAAGCGAGGTGAAAACTCTGCCTGTGTCAGCGTTCCCGTAAACCTGCCCCCACCGTGCCTCAATGTAGGGGACCTAAGGCAGCCCAGGGAAACCTGCAGACAATGCCTGCTTTGTCTACCTCCCTTCTCCTCGGGCGCCGTGAGATGCTGAGTCCAAACATTTAACCACAAAATGCATTAATTACCGTCCAGCTCCCTGGGGTAAGGACCATATGCCAGTAACCAGAAGAAAAAGCATGCTATTGCATGGAAAGTACATCGATTGTTAAATGACTCCAAGCTGCAATTACTGCCACCAAAAGTTCTTGATTAACATTTCCTAGAAACATTTAGTCCTCCAACCTCTGTGCTTGGAGCAGTGTTAACTTGGACGATGCAAAAGAGGAGCGACCCAGAAATTGTGGGATGAAGTCACCTTCCCACATAATGATACGGGATGTGTCCTCCGCTCCTGTAATTCTCCCTCAACCCACAGCAGAGAGCTGTTTTCCACTGTATTTTTCACCAGTGTCAGATGTTAACCCTGGGTCCGGTTCCATGCAGCACTGCATGTCCTCAGCTGCTCACTTCAGCGCCTTGTGGGACCAGCTCCGTCAGCCTGCAGTTAATGCTAAAATTTGGCATCCGCCCCGGATGAAAATGAGCTATCTAGGGACAGCTGGTTGGGAGTTACAGCAAACTGCAAACAGTCTGACACAAGCAGAAGTTTGATTTCCCCCGCACTCCCTGTAAATCTGGCGGGCTAACAGCCTCCCATCAGCTTCAAAAACAAACGCTGCTCAACACAGGGGCAGTAAAATATGAATGAGAAATATCAGCAGGACAAAATACTCCATCCTAGGTGGCAGGTGATGGATGGAGCCCAAAATCTTGCTTGGTGTCTGGATGAGAGGCTTAAGGAAATTGGAGCTTATGGGGTTACTCTGCTAAAGGGGCACCATCTCAGCAGAGCATCTGGGACACGTGGTGTCTGGGCCTGCGGTCACTGCTCTTCCGCTTCAAGTCTCCAGGGAAAGACTTTGCAGCATCCCAGCCTGCAGACAAGCCCAGGAACCCGAATTAGCATTGGAATGAGAATGCTGGTATTTTTAAACCAGGGCGTGTCGTTTCTGCCTTTCTTTTAATAGGTGTCCGTGGGCAGGTTCTTCTCGCAACTTCATCCACCATCACTTTAAAGAGCTATAATGAACCAGACCGTCAGGCCAGGCTCTTGTGTCCAGCCGCAGCCAGCGATGGATGGTCCAGCGAGCTGCCATGCTGCCTTCCGCCTTCCAAACCTTCCTCAGCACCCTTTCTTCCTGAAGTAGTTTCATTATCCTTAAAAGCTGGGATGCTCATACGGCACGCGGTCCTGCTGAGCTGCGACATGACCTCCGTGCTGAGCTCCTCCAGTGCCTGAAAAACACCCCTTAGAAATAAAGAGCCATTTCTGAACCCCGGGGTCAACGCGGCAGCAAATTCCACCGGCTGAATGTGCACAGCGAGGGCCGGGGCAGGAGAGCGCTTGCTTTGATATCTTTAACATCTGATGCCTCCAGTTTCAAAAGCACTTGGAAAGTTTGAGATGGAAAATTGCTGCATAAAGGCCAAAAGTGCTGGAGAAGTGAAACAATAATATGCTGTTCTGCGGCTCTGCCAAATGGAAATAAGCCTTCTCAATACAGCATAAAATAATATAGAGGGAGTGACCTACTGATCTAAGCATAGGTGGGGGGGCCAGAATTGCTTTGTTCTGACTCCGACTTGGTGCAAATTTAGCTTTGAATAAGTCACTTAACTTTTCTGACTCATTCCTCACAGCTGTAAAAGGTGGGTAATGCTCACTTCCCTATGGATTGTTAGGACTGGTTATTTATTTTGTAAAGCTTGGGCAAATTTATTCTAAGTATTATCGCAAAAAAGTCTTCCAGAATAACATAAGCAGCAATTACAGAACTAGGAAAGAATCGAGAGCTTTCAATGTTCAAAACCCTTCTGAGCATCGTTAGAGAAAGAGGTTTCATTTGAATGGGGAGGATGAGGGGTTTAGTAGGTGCCAGCTGGAAACCAGGAAAATGTCATCTAAAAGTAAAATAACTGAAAAGATATTAAGCAACAGACGAGACTGGTGCAGCTGGATATAAATGAAATAAGCTAGCTATTAGCTGCTCTGCAAGATAACAGCATGCGAACTCTTTTGTTAGAGAAGAAATTCAGCGGTAGTGAGGAAAAAACAGTCCTGGCAGCTCCTTTGTATGGCTAGTAAAACCTAAAAAAGCAGAGTGCCTCGCAGACCTCAAATTTGTTGCTCTACACCTACCTTTAGTGGTGCCGTGGGAGAGCTATTGTACTAAAAACACTGCCTTTTCAAAAGTAGGTGGTTCTTTGCTTTGGGGAGGCTTATGAAGTATTTCAAGTTTTACAAAACCCTGGGATTTTGAAACTTTTGGCAGAGGAGGATGGCGAAGCACAGAGTGGAAGGCTTGGTCCTCAGCTAGAAGGGAGTACCTGGCTCAGCATTCCTTGTCCTGGCACAGCTCGGCCCCGGTTCAGAGGACTCAGCTCTTGCCTTTCCCAGCAGGCACCGAATGAGCAGCAGAGAGTAACAATTTTCCCCTGCCAGCATGCTGCAATGGCCTTGCAATAAAAGCCCCTCGTTACCGGTTCCTGAACCTACGGGGGACATTTGGCTCAACTGGTACAAATTCCTTACTCTGCCATGTGGAAAAAGTGACCGTAAAGCCCCAAACCTGATGCTTGCGGAAGGTCTCTGTGACAATCCCATTTAAGGGAAATGTTTTTCCCTCCCATCTATCCCACCCACGCTCTAACGAGGGTGTCCTTTGTGGTACAGGCTGCAATTAATTTAAGGGTGGTTATTCAGGGAGGTTCCTGGACAGGGCTGGACTACACGATCCTGCCTTGCTCCCAGATCGGTTTGGTTACAGTGACACACCGATTTCCAATTTAGACTGTCCCACCCCATGAATCAGTGAGATTCCTTGGACTCTCTGTAAAACAAACAGAAACGAATCTTCCACTGACTCCCAGGAGTCCGCTGAGCTGAGGAGGGCTGTACAGAAGCTGTAGGAATCGGAATGAAAAGGACTTTGTCACATCGGTTGCCTAGCCCTATCGGCACCGGGAGAGGGGCCGACAGCAGTTTTTCCTGCTCTAGATGAACAATTCAAGGGCATTCAAAGATGAAATTTGCTTAAAGACATCCGGTTATGCAGAACTGAGGGTAGTAAAATGCCCGGAGAGACAGGAGGTTTTGTTATTACCAGTGAAGGCTCCGTTGGTAACCATTTCATGCGGAGCCATTCTTGGCTGCACGGATGCATTTGGGTACAAATTACAGGGAGGTTCGTCCCAGCGCCGGGTCACAGACGGCATTAAAGCAGTAGAGGCGGATAGCTGCGTCTGCAAGTCGTTCGATGCCACCTCGGGGTATCCCACAGCCCCAGAGCATCCTACCCTGGGAACGGCTCTGCCGAGACGCTCAGGTGCAGCTGAACTCAGACTATTAAAAATAGTCTGAGCTCCTGAAGAAAATGGAAGGACTGGGAGCGAGGGCGGGTGGTGCCGAGGTATAAAAGCCGCTCTGTTGGCGAGGGCTGGGGCTCCCGCAGGCATGAGGTCGCACGGGGAAAAATGTGATCGCAGGCTGTGTGCCGCCTTGTGCTATTTTGGTGAAGAGACTGGAAAAAAGGGCAAACGGTTTAATTTCCTTCCGACGTTTCGCCCAACTGTCCTGCGCGTTTCTCTGCCCAGCTCCTCAGTCCTGACCTTAATAGCGAGGGAGAAACTAGGCTGGAAGCACTCCTCCCTCCCACCTCTTGAAATAGATATTTATTATTTTTTTTTTCCCAGCCAGGAAAGAAACTATTTCTGCTGCTCTGGCCCGTGGTGCGGCGGGTCCGTGAGGGGGAAGCGTCTAGATTTGAAGCTTCTCCTCACAGGCGAAGCGGGCTGAGGTGATGGCGGCGGGGGGGGGGGGGGGGGGGGGGGCACAGAG
>RSEF01000023.1:3674706-3708408 GCA_003993805.1 Himantopus leucocephalus | reverse complement strand
GTGTGGGGAGGCAGACACGACGACCTCCTCCCTGGGCCTGGCAGCGCCGAGGCCCGGCCTAAGCAGGCCGCTCCCAGACGTTAGGTCATCGGGAACCGCACCAGAAGCGGACCTCACCCGGGGGGTGTCCCTCCGCCGCCCCGGGGCCGTCCCCCGGCCCTTCCCGCCGGGGTACCCCCCGCCCCTCACAGGCGGCACCGCGGCCCGCCATGGAAACCGTTGCCCCCTCAGCGCAGGCCCCGCCCCCTCAGCGCAGGCCCCGCCCCTCAGGGTTGGCCACGCCCCCCCCCCCGCGCCGGCTGGGCCGCTGGGGCGGGGCCGGGCGCAGTCGCGCGCAGGGCGGGTGAGGCGAGCGGAGCGGCGTCGCCGTCCCGGGTGGTCAGCGGCGAGAGGCGGGCGGAGGTCTGGGAGCATGGCGCTGTCCGTGCCGGTCAACGGGCTGAAGGAGGGCGACAAGGAGCCCGTCATCGAGCTCTTTGTCAAGGTAAGGCGGGCGGGTGGGTGCGTCCCGTCCGGTCCCGTCTTCGGCGCCGCGCGCGCGCTCCGACCGTTGGGCGCCCCCTCCCCCAACCGCCGATTTTCCCGCTCCGAGTTTCCCTCAGCCACTTGGCCGCTCCTCCGCGGCGGATTGAAGGGGTGAGCGCCCTACCTCCTCCCCCCCCCGCACCTCGTCCCGTACCCCCCCACCCCAGCCAACTCCCGGGGCTCCCCCCGCCGTGCTGAGAGCCCCGTTCCGTCCCGTGGCGGGGCGGCGGCAGCGCGGGGCTCTCCTCAGGGCGGCTCCGGGCCGGGCTGCGGGCGACGCCCCGTCGGGTGGCGGCGGTGCGGGGCTGCCGCGCACAAAAGGGCCCTTCGGCGGGGAGGGGAGTGCGGGGCTGAGTCAGTGTGTGCAGATGGAGCCGAGCGATAACGCGAACCGCAAATAAGTGACTTGGGGAAAGTGTGCCTGCCTGTGCCTTTGCTGGAAAATTCTTTGCCGAGAGCTGGGGCGTAGCAGGGCGGCCGGTGGGCATCGGGAGCGGAGAGGAGTAACAATGCATCACCCTGCGCTGCGCGCCCGGCGAGGTAAAGGGAGTAAAAATCCGAGTTGCTTTTCACTCAGTCCCCTGCCCAAGAAGTTCAACTTCTGCGTCTGAAACCAAACATGTAAATACATGGCGAGTTTTTCCTCCAAAGTAGAAGAATGAGCGTGTGTTGGCTGCCCTTATCTGGCAAAGATACCGTATGGTATCGCCACATGTTTTGCATTCGTGTATCGCAGTATGATGCAATATTTTGCATCTTCTGGGGCTCTAGTGATGCAGCATCTTCCTTTTACTTCATATCGAAAGTGCAGAGAGTAAATGGCGCTAATTGTTTCTTTCTGTGCTTAAACTTACTTGGAAAAAAGCCCCTCTGGAAACAAGGTGTTTTTAATTTTTCAGATGAAGTTTCTTTATGTTGCAGTGAGGAAATAATGGAAAGCCTTCATCTGAGATCTTGGGAATTGCTTAGTATAAAAGCCACGATGACAAACATGAGCATTTCCAGCGGAATAGGTAGAGCTTAACAAACAAGTTATTAAATATAGATTTTATTTATTAAATGATACTCTAAAAATACTGAATTTTCCCTGTTTTGGACTTTTTAGTAGTCTCGAGAGGCAGTAATGGGACCCAGGGAAAACACTGCAGTGGAGGATTCCAGACCTGATTTTAGTCAGAATTTAGGTTCTTAGTGTAGAGGTTAGAACTTTACTAGTACAGCAATTAAGTTACAGATTACTTTGAATTATTTATAGCAGTACTTCTTTAATATAACATGCCAATTTATCTTCATCTGTCCTAAAGTTCGTTGGCCGATTTTTCTTATTTTTAAACAAATTAGAACAGTGATTGATGGCAGAAGGATTTGGGGGCAGGGGAAATAAGCTTTGTGGGCGTGTTTAAAGAGGATATTTCACGCATGAGGAGTAGTATGCAAGAAAGTGTAAAATTAGTTGTGAGAAAGATGTATTGATTCTGATTAAATCAGTATGGCACCTATAAAGATGTTAGACTACGTGAAGGGAAAAAAGCAGGGAATTTTTCTGTCCCTTTCAATCAAAACTTCCTTATTGGCATGGATTTAAGGCGGCTATATTTGGGATTATCAGTGAGAAGTATCTCCCTCAAGGAAGCCTTTTCCCAGTGTTATGAATGACTGCTGCAAGCTGTATATTGTCTGCCTTTAGGATAGCGTTCAGGTTAAAAAAGAAGTCATTCTTGTCTGCCTTCGTGATCTTCAGGTAAAGGTTATTTCCCTTTAAAATCCTTCAGAGGAAGAACAGCCCCCACCCCAGCAGACAGACCGTCGTTTCATCTGGGTGTTGCCCCTGTCCCACTCTTTATTGAAGCTGTTCAGTATTATCAGAACAGTGTTTTTGTAAAGCTGATGGAAGTTTTGTTTGCAGCCTGTCTCATTAAGAATGTCACTTCATAAAATGCAAGCAGAATATTTATTCAGTAAAACTAACAGTGTCAGTCTAGAAGAGCACCGCATTTTGGGTTAGTCTTTTTTTTCCCCCTGTAAATGGGAAGCTCAGTGTCTGCTTTTGTCTGTTGCCCAGTTTTCACCTGGTTATGGGTGCAATCTCGAAAAAGTCTGAAGTTACGGAGTGAATGTTGGAACAAGATTTTGCAGTGTAGATAATCACTTTCCAAACAGCGTATGGGGTCTCGGTTCTACCTGTGCACTGTTAGTCAGCGAAGCTCTTAAGATAGAGGTAGTGGAAAGACTTCTTGACCAAAAAAGAAATCTCTGCCAAATGCCTGCGGCTGAAGGGCGGTAACTGTATGACCTGCGTACAAAGGATTGTAGCAGCCAGACTAAGATGAAACAAAGGTAGGGATTAAAGCTTGAGAAACAAACCTGTGAAGCAGGAGGAACTGTTTGGCTTCATGCCCAAAATGTTGGGTTTGAATCTTATTAAATTGTGATCAGTAACAAAATAGGATGGGCGCAGCATGGGGAGGATCGCACACATGGTTAGGTTTCAGTTATTTAATAACCATATAGGGCTGTTTGTCACCAGCAAATTGCTTTGGTTTATTCAAGAAGACAGTGTATCAGTCTGCTGTATCTTCTATTTTCATAGTCTGTGATAACATATGTGTAGAATTAGGATATCTAGAAAAAGGGTTACAGTGCTGAAGCTGAGGTGAATGATCTGTTCCTTGGTCTCATATAATGAGTTGCTTCAGCAGCTTTTTCATTACAGTGCTGGTGGGCTGCCTGCGATCTCTTTTAAACTAAGTGTAAATATTTTTCAAGTCTTTCCTCTGAGAGCTGATTAGGAGAAACTAGTGATGTATCTGATTTAGTTTAGTTTCCTCATATGTTCGCATGTTTTATTAATGAGGGAGGCCCACTTCCATTGTCTAACAGGAATATTTTTGTATGCCCTAGTGACATTTTAGAGCAGTGAAGACTGCATTGTAATGAACACGCACGCAGAAACTGGAGCGTTGTGATCTGAATACAACTTGTGTAGGCCACTTGCAATAACTGCAATTTAGTTGATCGTGTGTGGATTTTTATTGTAAATAAAAAGTGTGGTGGACTGACTTGGTCAAACAGCACTGCTCATCTGTGGAAACCACAGGGCAGAGCTTACAAAGCTACTTGTGCAGTTTCTTTATGACAGTGTACGAAGGAGATGGGGATGGAAGCAGCCCAAAGCTCAGCCCTTGGTGTTCTAGAGGGCATTCAGTGATTGCATTCTTCCTGTAATAGCAAGGTGAAGACACAGCTGATCAACAAATTCGGTATTAAAGAAAAAACCCAACAAACTGAACAAAGAAGAATTTCATAGTCGTATATCTGTTGGCATGAGACAAGTTATAGTAGATGTAGGTAGCTATTAAGGAAGGTGCTCTCTTCTTCAACTGTGTAACGTGTATATACTTGCAAATTAATTAGACCTTGGATTTCTGGCAGCTTTCAAATAAGACGTCATTGCGAAATTGGGCACCTGTTTTGAAAATCAGATAGCGTCTACTATCTGTTTACCTGTGAATTGTACTGTCAGTACAAAAAAAAGCTGCGATTTCACATTTAATAAATACCCTACTCTAAAACACTCCCAATGATTGTAGCAGAAGCTTGTCTACATTTTTGTCTATCTGAATTAAACGGAAACTTGGCAGGTGAACTGTTTGTCTTCCGGGATCTAGGTCCGTTTCGTTCAGTTAAATGTTGGAGCCCGTGGCAGGAAAGGGATGTGTGCATCTGCGTCTCTAGCAGCAGACTTGATATTAGCTCAGGGCTGGGTGAGAGGAGGAGTGTGATTTGTCTGAATTGCACGCGTTCAGGTCTGCCTTTGTCTTGCGGTTGCTTGTTGCCTGTGAGTATCCTTACGTAAGCTCTGATGTGTCATTCTGGAGTAGTCTGGCTGCTGTGTATCGGTTTATAACAAACCATCCCATGGTCTTGTTTGTCATCATTGGGGTGGGGGGGTTGGCAACTGCAATATATCTGTAAAATGAAAAGGAACATCAGTATAAGGAAATAACAAGACTAGTGACATGCAGCGTGGCTTCTCTGAGATAGTCTTGTCAGGGGCAGGCTTGTCACTTGATAATCTTATTAGATAAGTCTCCTCCTTACGTACAAGATGATCCTTTGGAGGTTTTGATGCAATAACCTCAGCACCCGAGAACTTTCTCAGTTTGCCTTTGATACGTGTTTGGTACAGATAGCAAAATTTCATGGGTGGCATATTTCTTGTGGGCAAATAACTGGAGTATTGTAAAGGATCCCTTTATAAACTGAGGCATAACCATCTTGGCATATCCTGTACTTCGTTGGTAGAAATCAGGCCTTTTCCTCCTTTGGCCAGCAAACTATATTCCTTTAAGTGCTGCTTGGGAAAGTTGTTATAGCCAGAAACCTCCTTGGCTTTTTGATTTGAATCTAATGGCTAATACAGAAACTGGTGCACTTGGTACAGTATTGTTTACAAATACAGAGCTGGTCTCAAGTGTAAATGTTACTTTTTTTGCAGAACATTGGAAAGTAAGCTTAACAACTCCTAGCAATCATTTTCAAAGGGATTACACAGATGAGTTAGCTTTTCTTCAGTCAGAATTTTTTCTGAATACACTTCAGCAGTAATGGTTTTATTCACTGACATCTATCCTCCCCTCTCCAATGATTAACATCTAGACAGCGCACTTAGATTGTCAAGAGAGCTTGTGTTTCACTTTGCAGTTGAAAGATGTCTGACACTTACGCACTTTTCCTCCTTTCCCCACAAAGTGGTCTGAGAACTGGCCGAGTTCCTGAATTTCAACTCATTGCCCTTCACAGCCTGCTAGTCTGCCGGCTGGGACTGTACAGTCATCTGCGCTGGTGCTCCTGAATCCTTTGCTCCACGGTGTATACAAGTGCTGTATGTCACAGATGCATTCTTTGAGCGTAAGAGACAAATCTGTCCTCAGATTTCCCAGATGGGAAACGTCTCAGGCTGTGCATTGAAGGCTTGAAGGGGAAGGAGGAGCCTGGGTATCAAAGCATGTATTGTGGGGCAAACTTTAGGGCCTGGAGCCTCCCAAAAGCCAAGGGAAAATGCACATCAAGGATCGGAGCAGTCTGAGTCTTGTTCCTGGTGCTTTTGTATGTCACTCTGTCGTTGTGCGTGTGTTCAGTAAGGAATTCACAGAAGCAGGGAAGACTATACGTAATACAACACCAAAGTTCTTGTGAAAATATGTGAAGAGAGTGAAGATCCTCTTAGAAATGATGTCTTGTCTGTAGGTAACGATAATCAAATGTTGAGAAGTAACGCTCTCAATAGTGTTCCTCAATAGGAGGAATGTTTGTGTAAACTCAGTTTCACTGTTAGGAAGTGAGTGGGAAGGTCTGATAATCTTTCAGTGGGCAGCACCGTGACAGTATGAGCATCCTAAGGAGTTAGTAATCATTACCCTCACAGCCTGAAGTGACTCAGTGTCACTGTCTAGTCTTGCACTGGTTATCCTGACCTAATCTTGTGGAAGGAAACAGTGAGGAAAGAGAGAGTTCTTTGTTTGAATAGTGTTACTGTCTGTTTTAATGTGAATAGGGTGAGCAGAGACGTAGTTGGTTCTGGAGCTGAACTTGTGGGTTTTTGAAGGCTGTGTTGTCACTTACAAAAATCTGTGTTTGGAAGAGTCTGGTTGGGGAATTCATTGAACTTCTGGCTAAATAGTAATCTGTGTACTTTGGAAAATGACTTTTGTACTCGGGGATTGCAAGTTGGATTTTTAAAAGCATACAGTGGTTAAAAGGGACAAAAAGAGCCACGGACTATCATTGTTTTCTCACCAGCATAAGCATGTTCAGATTCTCTTTTAAATGAGACATTTATTGTGATGTGTCTAACACAAGGCCTACAGACTTTTATAACAGTGCCTACATCAATTCCAAGTTCGGGCCGGGCTGGACATACCACTTAGAAATCCACAAGAACTGCTTTTAAGACTGGATAACTGTACTTGGCAGAAATTGGACTTGTTGTCTTTTTTTTTTTTTTTGGTAGATGTTCTCTTTTGGCCTGCAACTGATAATCAGCTGAGCTGTGCAATTCTATAAAACCTTAACTGAACAACATGGGAGAAAGTGAGGTGGTTTTGTTTGCCAGTGTAGACACTGAGTTTGTCTAAGACAACAAACTTTAATGAAGGTGGTGGTTGGTTGCAAGTTGGCTGTCAGTGGAAAAATAATTTACATCTGTACTTGTTATCCATCTAATTTAATTTTTATCTTCAAAGTTCTTTGTAAATAACCCATAACAAACAACTTACTGTCCTAATAGAGGTGTCTGGATTTTTTTCCTTGCATATTCTTCCCTTTGGAATGATATAGTTTCAGTCTTAAAATACATGCTAGGTACTCATTCTCTACTCACTTGTATTAAGAGTTTGTGAACACTTTAACAGTTAAAACCTCCAAACCCAAAAACATTATGTTGCCTTGCTATGAGTTTAAATAGAGCTTTGACTTCAGGCACTTTAAATCCTTTATTTAGAATGTTTTTTTCCTGAAAAAGATAATAGTTAATTTTTTAAAAACTTGTTTTGAGTTTTTTGGTTTTTTAAAATTCAGGTCAAACATGTATTTGTGGCACAATCTGATTTTTAGGGCTCTGAATGCTCTGTTTGTTTATGCTGAAGGGAAAAACATAAGGTAAACTGCTATTAATTACAAATGTCTTTGTGTGCGAGTTCTCTGAGAGTTCAAACTTATTCCTTGTATTGTTGGCCAGACAAAGGGCAAGGAGCTTTACACGAGGAAAGGAAATGACTTAGTTCTGTACACTGAATATCCATATTAGGTATAAACTAAATATAGGCGTGTAATCCAGGAGTGAAGTCATATCTGTATATTTTCATGAGAAGAGCTAATGAGATCAGTCAGTGCTACTGGATCAGCTTCAGAGTTTTTTGGCTCTGTTAAAGCATTACTATTTTGGCTAGAGTTTGATGGTCTGTACTTTGGAGAGCTGCTTTTCTTAAATAAAGGAAATAGCTTTTTATGTGGCTTTGTCTAAAAATAAAATCAAAGCAAGCATAAGTATATTTCTGTAGTCTTTCAGAGTGATGTATTAGCCGCCCTAGTGAGACATGCTGTACTGGAGCTTAATGAGATAAGGCAAAATGTCCCGAAGGAGGAAGTTCTACTCTGCAAGTGAAGAACTTGGATACCATCTCCCCAGGGATGTAGAATACATTCATAGAGGTGCCTTTTAGTAACCGAGTTGCACACTGCTTGCGTTGGAACCAGAAGCAACAGAGAGCGAGCCTTCCTCGAAACCTGTGTGCGCTAGCTGCTCTAAAATAAAAATTCCAACACCAGTTTCAGTCTAAGATAATATTTTTCCTTGCTAGAGCTTTTGAATATGCTGTTAGCAGGGGGTACAGGTTCAAAACTGCAGCTCTCTTTCAGTGAGTTTTGAGAATTTGAGCAATTTCTTTGTTTGTTGGCACACTCTTCTGTGGACATTGCTGTTTGCATTCTGATTTGGAGGCAGTTGCGGTTTTAGCTGTATTCCTTATTTTATCAGAATTCTGAAGCTCCCAGGTGATTGCTTTTGGGCAAGCTTTTTGGTGTGAAACTCATTTGGGCAATTGACATGGGCTTTCCTGCTCCTGGTACGGCTCGGTCTAAGCCAGCCTGGTGACTGGAATGACCTGGCTGTTGGTGAAGGAGCAGTGCACAGGCTGAAGTTGGAGCAGCTCTTCATTGATCCTCTCTGCTAATCTGTCCAACTCATTGCTTGTCTTATCTCTGTAAATTAGGTTATGAAATACCATAAACAGAGTTCTTTGTTTTTCTGTCCTGCAGCAGTGATGCATGTTCAGAGGTTTATCTGAAGAACTCTTAAATGCCAAAGATAAAAATTTTACTTGGTCTTCTGAGCCCCAGTGACAAGGTTTGCAGTTATTTCCTATAATTTTTATAGATGCTTCATGTACACTGGTGGGATGGTTCTGGAAATAGGTCTCTTGGGCTGTAGCCAAAGCACACAGTGTACTTTGTTAGCAAATTTAGTAAGTGTGAGGGGAGAGAATCATTGTCATATACAACGCCTATTCCAAGTTTATATGCTAGGTACCCAAAGGCAAGTTTCAAGCACTATAAAAGAAGCCCTTAATACTGTATAGTTAATTGCCTACTTACAGTTTCCTACTAGAATATTACAAGAATGGGTCAAGCTCTTACACAGCAAATTTTAGTCAGTTTGGCCCTGCTTATCTTATCGAGGTTTGTTACGACTGAATCACTTTGTTAAAGGTATTGCCACTGGAGTAGGAGGGAGAGAAGAGATGCCAGGCTTCTGCCATTAATGAATAATTTAATTTGCCTGTGTCAGGCTAGGAGGTGGTCATGTGCGTGGCTGTCCACAATAATACCAAGTTTTTGTATTCATAGCATTAAGCTAATTTCTTCACTGAAGAAAACGGTGATTAGTATTTAATGCAGGTTTTGATTCTGCCTCTTCATCTGGTTCTCCCAAAGGATGAACATGGGATAATTTCTTTTCTCCAAAGAACTAGAGGTGTTTAATTAATTTCTACTGAATTGTGAAGTTACTTTAATACATCATGAAGATCCCATAGCTTTTTCCAAAAGCTTTACAGTGAGAATTGGGTAGTAGTGAACAAGAGTTGCAGGAAAGTATACAAGACAACTCTGCTAATTATTTTGTTAGGAACAGCATCACAGGGCTAAAAATAGCATCATCCTAAAATGGTCAGTTGCTGTTCAGTCAAATGTCGAACACAGTGGTGGCTTATCGGAAAGGTAATGACTTAAGAGGCTACTTGAATGGGCTGATAAACATTCCTTTCCCTGGTTTAATAGTCAGATCTCAAGTAAATGCAGGGAATTCAGTTCATTTGTTTTTTTAAGATTTTTGAGTTTACAGGAATTTCAGCTAATGTGGAAGATGGATTGATTACAAATTAGGCAAAGATGATACAGCTTGTCAACAGGCAGTGGGAACTAAGGTTGCGTTTTCCCTGGGTGGGGTAGATGTCAATCAGCATAAAGAAAATATGGACGAGTCATCTTAGGCTTTTTGTATTTGCAGTTAATTCCAGGTATGAGCACTGGCCTTGTGTTTTTTGGTTTCTGTTTTTCCTATGTTTTCCTTAAAGGACTAGCTTTTTAAGATAGCAGTAATTACCTAAATTGTTCTGTAGAACTAAAATTGGGGGGTGGTGGTGGTGATTGTGATTTGAGTGTTTACATCTAACTTAATGCAGTGTTATTGAGCTTTTTAAAGTTCCCTTACAAAAGGGTTACACTAATCAGTGTAGTTCATATGAAGATAAGACTGTTATATAGGTGCTGTAAGCTTAATTTGGTGCATTCTGAGGTCAGCTGTCTTCAGTTTGGAAATGAATGTCCATTCGTTTCCTGGAAGGTACTTTCTTATTTTTAGGTGGCACATAATGAGATACGTACTTACCTTGTCACTGCCTTTATTAAAAAAAAGTTACCTTCTGAGTTCAAAAGCAGTATATGAAAGGTATTGGGGAAACTTACGGTGGAGGTTAGTTAATAACGACCTTAGAGAACAAGATTACATAGAAAAGGCGTGATGCAGCGGTCGTGCCCTTCTTGCACTGCCTGTGATGCTGTAGGCTCATCTACTGACAACACAGATCATCATGAACAAAGGGGAATTTGAAGTAATAGCTATATAAGGTGCCAAACTGCTGACCTTTGAGGTGATGAGAATGATGTTGGATGTTTTATTTAGAATCTTCTTAACATTGTGAAAGAATCGCAGGAGTTAGCTTGCTTGTCAGAGACATTTAATAGTGTGAATAAATCTTAATGGTTGCTACAAGCTTATTTTGTTCTTAGACTGAATCTTAAGTGACTTTTTAACTTATGTTAGCCGTAAGCGAGTAGGATAGGTTTCAAAATACATTAGACAGCTTTCTTAAAAAGCTGTTCTGTGGTATGAGCTGGAATACACAGGAGTTGTGCCTTGGTACTTATTTAAGATAGCAGCAGCCTGAAGCTCTTGAGACTTGCCTTTGGTCCTGTCTCTTTTTAAGAGGTTGACATGGATCTTTACATGTGCAGCTTTTTTTTTTTTAATCTATTAAGAAAAGGATACTACACAGAAACAAAAGCTCTCACGTGTAAGTTGGGGCACTAGCTATCCACTGTCCTGGAGAGGCAAGATAAAAGGTGAAGTAACAAGCGGAAGTGTCCCTTTCATCTTGTCATCCCTCGGATTAAATCTGGTTGAACCGGATTCAGTTAGCGTCAGAGTTCAGGGCTTGACTCTAGCTTGCTCCCTGACCCGTTCCTCCCGTAAAAACACAAAACAACTCCCTTCTCAAACTAGAAATCTGAAAGCGTGAGAATGAATTCAACATTGTGTATTGTAGACAACACTTTTTCAGTCCTGATCTCTGCAACTTGCTACCTTGTCACCTGTTTTCTTCTTTTGAATGATGCTTCATTTAGTATTTGAGACATTGGGACCCTTTAAGGTGTGTTTTGGCTTGCAGAGTGAGTGCTTACATATAACATCCCTGAAGCTCATCCATCTACTGCCTGAACAGAAACACAAAGCAATCGGTATAGTGGCACTGTGCAGAGGAGGCGTTTGATTGGTGTTACATCAAATACGGTTATAGTCCTTTCATGGATGTAATTCTTTGCATCTTATCTGAAAACCCTGCCCAATAAACAGTATGGAATTCTGTTTATCCAGCTTGGCAAGATAAAGGTCTGAGTAGACGTTGCAAGGATTTAAACTGATATTACCAGACGACTTCCAGTATTCATGTGTGGAACATTAAACCACTCCTTTCTGTCTTCTTTCATCTCAGGAGTTTTGAATTGCTGCATGTTTTTCGGTTGAATCACTTTGTTAGTTTACCTTAAACCATTTCCTTTCAAAACAGTAATCCGTAAAGGATTATTATTAATTTACTTATTTTTTGAATTAGCTTACTGTGCATGAAACATGCAAGAGTGATTGTTATCTGCTGTTTTGAGGTAATAGGTATGCATTGTGTTGTTTTTCTTATGTAGTTTCCCCAGCAGATTTTTTTTTTGTTAGAACTGAGATACGTTTCGAGATTGCTGAGTTCAAAATTTGAACGTACCCTCTGATTCCACCCCCCTCACCCCCCCCACCCCAGTCTCGTTATTTGTTGGAACATTAATCTTCTAGACTTTGCAGGTTGTGGATTTCTTACTTGGGGGAGTGGGGACTTCCTTGGTGTTACGATCAAGTAGCTCCAGTAGTTGTCTTTGGCAAAAGGTGTTCTGTGAGATACTTTTAAAATGCATTTTTCCCTTTTCATCCAAACTTTATTTTTTCCCGCTTCTGGTATGTCAAATGTGGGAGAGATTCCCTTGATAGTTTTGGATAAATTAGGAAATGGTCTTCTAGTGTTCTGCGCTTTTCTTTTGTTGTATTTATGTAGGCAGACACTGAACTGTATTACGTTTCTCACCAGACGCACTTTGACTTTACTATTTCTGCAGTCATTTGATCCAGTTTGGGAAACTTGTAGTGTGCTCCTTTTAACTGGTTGCTCTTTGAAACAATTTTGCAGGCCTTTGGGACCAAAAATTTCTAGAATTGTGTTTTACTCTTGGGTCTTTCAGATCTATATGATATAATAAGGGCTTTGTGTCCTTTTCGGTGTTTCTTTGCTTGTCTGTTTTTCTTGTTGGTCTTTCAATAAACTTTGGCAGTACCTTGGTAAAGGAAATACGTGCAGGTTTTTGTTTTGGGATTCAAGTTAATTTTTATGCAGCTGTAAAGACAAACGTTTCACAATTAAAAATTTTTCTTCTCTTAGCTTGTTTAGCCACTTAAACACATGTATGATTACTTATACTCTCTGGGTTTTTGGGGAAAAACAATCTCATTTGAATGAAATCACTGCTTCAGGGGAAGAGAAGGGGAGGAGGTGGCTTCCGCACTGGCTGGATCAGCTAAGCTCAATCTTCCAGACAGTGGGATAAGTAGATTTTTTTTCTTCTTTTTTTTTTTTTTTTTTTCAAGTAGCTGGCGCTCTTGCATGGGCTGAGCTACTTGGCATTGGGAGTTGCCAGTAGTTTTACTGTGGCTATGATAAACCAGATAGACTTCTTGGTGAGCATACTAGTTTGTTTTACTGCCTTGTAACTCTTTCATTCTTATTTGAACTTACTTTCTTGTGTAGGTTTCTTTAAAAAGTAGCCCTGTTTGTTTTTCATATAATACTGTAGGGTGAGTGCTATTGTGTATGTACGCCTGGCTCTTTCTCCGTGTCACATCTTAGGATTAACGAGGTCTGTTTTGCCACCTTTTCAGAAGTTTTTATATTACAGTCAGTTTGTGGAGGGTAACACAACTTTGTTCAAGGCAACTGGATATCTGTAGTTTTTTCTTACTGTGATAAACCCTCTATGGCAGCTGTTAGCTTTTCAGACTGCTCGATGGTGTCTCTAGCATGGCAGGTGTTGGCCATGGTCAAGTTAAACACTGCAGTTGGCAGGGTACTTTCCCTGGTGGTAAATTAAAGGCAGAGTCTTCAGAGCTAGTTCTCAATCAGTGTAATCCTTAAGCAAAACACTTACAAGTGAAAAATACCATATTTGCTTGCTGTGTGTGATGTTGCACTTTTTTCTGTCTGGTCCTAATCTGTACAAGTGAAAACCTGGCATTCAGTGAAACACAGAAGTATGATGATGTTCTTGAGTACATGTCCTTCAGTGGATAATGGTAGCTTGATTTTGTAGTGATAACTGAAAATTAGCCTTAATTGTAGGAAGGTTGTCATTATTTAGTAATAAAGATTTTTAGACTGGTTTTGGAAAGAATTTGAAATAAAACCTCAGAGCTTCTCGGTATAGAATGAGTATAATTTTGTTGAATTAACAAATAATCTAGGCTGACGTTAGTATTGAGAAGTCAACATTTAATATTTTCTTTATTCTGATGGTGGTGAGGATTAGACTGAAGGTATCCTGGAATATTATGGCCGGAATTCAAAGACAAGGCAATGACAGATGTCTGGCTTCTGGTAGTGGACTTAAGCAACAATTGTTATATGATTAACCCCCTGCATGGTATTTATGTAGGATTTCAGAATATTTCTGCAATATTTAAAGATTTACAGTTACTGCCAGCACAGCTCTATTCAAGTAGAGAAAATCAGAGTCAGAACTGACTCTCACAGAAACATCGACCAAACTTGTCTCTGTCTGAAAAAAATCCTTATGTGATTGAAGAAGAATAACGTGTTGTATTGCCAGCACGGTGTTGCTCTTGATGCCTGGTTGTAACAGATCTGTGCTTTAGCTCTCAGTGCATCAAATACAAGAAGATAGAAAACGGGCCTCTCGGGCAAACAGTTACATAGCAGAATTCCTTGGCTCAAGAGCACTGAAGCCAAAAGTTTCTTGGCATTCTGACTGCATTCCTTTTCCAGTATGTGCTCAGAATAACTTGGGACTTTTTGGAGCAGAAGTGGGACAAATGTTTGAATGTAGACATAAAAGTCTGCTCAGTTTAGCTGTTCAGCTGCAGTTTTGAAAATGCATTAGGTTTCCTTCAAAGCACTGTATATTAGGGAGCTATAATCCTTTTTTCTGATTCAAATAATCCAAAAACCCTATCTTGCTTAAACAAAAGCAGATGCTATTCATTGTTTGTTCATTTTGAACGTTACGCTTGTGTTGGGAGACAAGAAAAGTTTTGGTACAAGTTGGCATTACAGCGTAAATGCATTTGACCATTTTTGGTCCTCATTTGTCGCTTTGGTTTTGGTATTGGTTTTGGCTTAGGAAAGTGGACCTTAATGAAAGCCACAGTTCAGTGCTATGCCTTAAATTTTAAACACTTTTTTTATTCAGTGCTATGAGTTAAAAGTAGCTTTGCATTGGGTTCCAGATGGGCTGAGACTTATTTTCTTTTTCTTTTTTTAGTACAATAAATAAAACTGCCTTCTGAATTTGAGTTTGGTTTATTTCAGTTACAATTTTAAAATCTTGCACTAGAAGTAATAAAGCTCCATGGTGGAGTTATATCATATGAAAGAAGGCATGGGGTTTAATCCAATACCCTGTTTTTCAAACTGTATTGTTGTTGCAGCTGATAAACATTTTTACATCAGACAGACTTTGGAATTTAACATCTCTCAGTCATTAACATCGATCCCCCCCCAGTGCCCTTGGAAGTTTGTTTTGCTGATGGTGGGTCACTATCACATTGACAGGTAGCAAAACCTGGGCAGCCAGAGACTTGGTTGATGGTATAACTCACTCCCGAGCTCAGGAGAAGCCCTGAAGTTTTGTAATAACGAATCTTCATATTCGGTGCTGTCTGCAAAAGGAATCTATTTTGTGCATAGGGGAACCATTTCACTTTTTCACCTGATGCCATCGGCAAAAGTATTTTTGTTCTCGGCTTCTGAGTAACTTCTTACTTTCTGCATCTGGTGATGGATCATAAATCTTTAAAGCTCTTAATCAGACCTCTGCAATAAGTTTTTTTTAAAGTCATGTCTTGCAACTCACAAATTAACAAAGTGATTTGTAAAAACTAGTTGTCTTCTAGCTGCTTGCCTATTGTTCATTAGGACACTAGTCATTCATTTTCAAGTATTGGTTTGAAGTTAGGGGAACTGACTAGTGCTTATTTAACTTAATATTCTCAGGAAATGCCTTGATTACATTTGCTGATGTTGCGGTACTGAAACTAAGCCTCTGGACTTTGGTGCTGAGGATCACCTGTCTGTTGGTGGCAGGCAGTTGCATCCCAATGATTCTTCCTTTGGTTACATGCCTTTATTTTTTCTATTCAAAGGTTTCCTTAGTCCATATCAGATGAGTTCTCTGGCAATGTATGTCATATTGCAGCAGCTCTGGTCTCTGGTTTTGAGGTCAGAAGTGCTAAATAAAAGATGAAGAGTGAGGAGAGCTAATCCTGAGTAGGTCATGTACCAGCTCCTGTAAGTGTGGCTCGTGTGAGCAGAACAGGCTGAAGACCTGCCTAAACAGCGAGAGGTCGTGCCAGCTTTTAAGACAATCTAATATCATTAATCTGCTGCAAGTTTTACTTTACTTTCCAAAGATAAAGGAGGCAATTTGTAATTTATGGCAGAAAGACAAACTTTTTTCTTTCAAATCTTCATTAATGACATTAATAAAAGTTTTAAGAAAAATGGCTCTATATGTTCTCCACAACAAAGTATTCAGAAGGATAGTCAGCTCTGACAGGAGGGATACTTGTAGAAATGAGACCATAAGCTTGAGGCAACATAAATCAGTTTATGAATCCTCATGTCCTGGTGTTTATCGACAACTATTAAAGGAATCTCAGCCTTATCTGCAAAGGCAACATGAGTTTTTAAAAGTAAAATAGCTTTCTGAATTTAAGACACTTTCACTGGAAAGCTTTCTATTTTCCCGATGTTTGAAAATCCTGCTGTTAGAAAATCCTACTTCTAAACTTGCAGAGTCTTTCTTCATTCTCCCTGCCATGGCCCCCGCTCAGCGCATGGCTGGGAACTGGCAGAGAGTTGAAGAAAAAGCAGTTCCTTTGCCTGAGTGTCTAAACCTTTCTCTAGTTAGTTCTGGTCCTACAGCGTAGTTCTCTTGTGATGATACTTTCTGTTGGCTTTTCTTCTCTTTCCTCTTTCCCGGCCCCTCACCCCCTCTTTTTTTTTTTTTTTTTTTTTNAAAAGGCTAGATCTCCACCAGTCAGCGCTCCGGCCTTGTGTTCAACCCTTCCACTTGTGTAGCTCTGCTTCTGAATACCCCGTGCTTAGTGAATGGAACTGTTCTCTGTCATTTCTCTGGGGGGTATCGCCAGCATATCTTACAATATGTTTTAAAGTGGCTTAGGGAACAGGTAATAGTAATGATGGAAGAACTAGCCAGGTTTTGAGAATTGTACTGTTTAAAATTATTCTTGGAAGGGCTCTAATAATAATAACTAAATCCTTTGAAACTGGCCTAATGTGAAGTATGTGTCAAGATAATCTGATATATATGGCTCTTTTAACTACTGAACCAGTTTTCGTTTCAGAAGACTGAATTTTATAACAAGACTCAAGGTTTTGCATGTCTAATTCTAGTCCACTAAAAACTAAAATTTTCCAACTCGGCAATACATACTTCATTGTCAGAGCAATCATGAGATGCATGCCATCACTGGGTGCCCTGGAGTGGCTTACTGTTGCTATGTAATGGACCTTTGTTGTGGTAGGACAAAGACTTATTGATAAATTGCCTATAAAAAGTCGCTTTGGAATATTGCTTTACTGTCAGTGAAGTCTCTATGTACTTACAGTTATGTCTTTCCTTGCAACACCTGCGATACGATAGAGATTCGTAGTTCCTGGTTGCAGTTGGCTTGCTGTAGCACTACACAGTGAGTTATAAGCAATAAACTGGAAGATGACTACAATTAATTAGCTATGCCTTGTAGAAGAAGGGAAAAGAATAATGAAGAACAAAGAACAATATTGACATTGGAACACTGCCATCAAAAGGTGTGGCTGCTCAGAGGATTATGATTAGCTGCCCTTCCTTCACTGCTAGGAGCAGTTGGGTCATCTTAAGTGTGAAAGATGACTTTGTTGTCTGAAATATTGTTTTGATACATTTTGTGAGCAGTTGTTAGAGGACATGGCAAGTAAATAGGTTAGCTGACTTCATAAATGTTCAGATTTCACTGTAATAAAATCCTTGTTATGTCTGCAGCAAAAAAAATCATTGGAAGGTGCAAGTATTTAAAAAAAAAAACCACCACAACCCACCAAAATGATGCAGAAGTCCATGCATACCTTCCCAGTATCTAAATACTTAGTCTTCAGTGTATCTCAGTATTCTCAGGCTGCTTGTCTTTTGTGCATTATGTAGAGATACTTTCAGGATATCTGGTCCGGGTGTGTCAGCTGGACTTTGAAAGCATGGGAGTGTTCCTGTGAGATGATACTAGGTTGGACTGTAAGCTTGTTAGATCTTTGGAAGAGTTAGTGATGTGAGGACTGTACAGGCAGCAAAACCCAGGAATTGTTACCAAGTCTGTCTTTATGTAAAGATCTTTCAGTAATTGTGAGCATGTGTAGATGGCGTAGTCCTACCTTCTAATTAATGATCTGTTCTCTTCTGCAGGCTGGCAGTGATGGTGAAAGCATAGGAAACTGTCCCTTTTCTCAGAGGCTGTTCATGATTCTTTGGCTGAAGGGAGTGGTGTTTAGCGTCACAACAGTTGACCTGAAGAGGTAAGAAATAATTGGTTTGTCTGACAAGCAAGAGTGCAGTACATTTGGTGTAACAAATGTTTGCTTGGGGTTTCTAAATCTTGCATGGCTTATTTTCTGAAATTAAAAAGAAAAATCTGTCCTTATAAATACTAAGATGTAAATGGTGCATTCATTGATGGTTATGTATAAGTATCTGTAGCCAAACAGAATTGGTCCGATAAATTCTCTTGAATTTGTTAAATGATGCACTTCTGTAAAACTAAGAGCTGACGTGAAGTCTCTCATAACTGAATACTGAATCTTACTAACTTCACATTGAGACCCCGCAAGTGAAGACTGCTGGATGGGTATTTTATATCAACCAATCTTTGATCAAATCTCCAATGATTATTGGATAATAGTCACAAATAATGTGCAAGCTACTCCTCTTTTTAAAGATTTCAAGATAATACTGTTTATTATGCAGTAAGAATAAAACCATGGTAAAAATATCTGTCCCTGAGGTAAATATGAGTGAAATAGAAGTGAAATAGGTAGGAATAAAATGTAAAATATTCTGCCTTTGTATAGTGTTAGCCAAATATGTCATGATGGTGCATGTCACCTAAATTGCAACTTCTCCATCTATGAAATGAATACCTTAGTGGGTAAGAAGGGTGAGATGTGAATCCAGGAGTCTTAATTTGGTTGGGTGTACTTTAGAAGTGGTAATGCTAAATTCAGCAGAGGCCTCATATTTGTTTTTGGTGTGAAGTAATGTTTTCACAGCACTAATGTAACCTAATGTTAGTCACTGAATTCTCTGGAGAGAGGAGAGACTGCCAGTGCTTACAAACCTTATTTTCAGAAATAAAGCCAATAGAAATACACAGTGTTCTCCAATGAATCAAGTGTAAAATGTGCAAGAAAGAGAAATCACCCTGCTAGACTTAACCTCTTCTTGTAGTTTTTTTCTTTTTTTTTGAAGGAGGTGACTTGTTTTGATTTTTAACAATCACTGAAGTTACTGCTTCAGCGCTGGCGACTAGTGTTAAATATTTCCATGTGTACTAAGGCTGAGACAGACCGCTCAAACAGAGCAGGAGAAAGCAGCTTTTGTCAACTGGGTGTGCATTTGTAGCAGCCCAAAGATTTTTCTCTGGCCAAGTTGGGATTTTACTGCAAATATAATTGCTGCTGCCAGCACACAGAAACCAAATATATCATATCTTCCGTTTAGCAGTGCATGTGGTTTGTGGAAGCCTCAGGAGTTGTGCTTGCATACTGTGTGTAGTTTTGGACTTCCTTTACTTTTAGTGATCGCGTTATTTAACCTATTGCAGTTATTGGGTCGCGGGGGGGGTGGGTGGGATGGGTGAGAAGGTTGAAAGAGACATTTTATAATTGGAAGCATTTTTATTGCTGAACCAGTTTGAGATATATCATTAAAATGCCAAAGATGCCTAATGAATTGGCTTTATTTGTGTCCCTTTGGCAACTTTAAGTTAATTAGATGGAGAATGGGGTTTAAGACTAACTTGGAGAATACAAATTGGTTGCAGATGTTTAAAATTGTCCTTTCTTACACAAGGAAAGCTTTCTTTCAGTTTTATATTGGGGAGGGGAAAACACAAAATAAGTGCAAGATTAAAAATGCACAGGAATAGGTCAAATGAACTCTACTTTTTTGTTGTACGCTGAATATATTTTCTGGTAAAGGAAAAGAAGGACCACTGAAGCTAATTCAGATTTGAATAGGTGTTATTAGAAACTGAATTCCTTTTATACTTTATTTAAAGCTTCATAAATACAAATTTCACATTCTGCATTGTCTAATACCTAGTTGTAGAGTAATGTAGATTGCAGAATGTCACATTCAGCTAACTGCTCAAGTGGAAATGTTTCATACCAGGTGGTGTTTTTTCCCCTGTTAGCATTGCTAGAATGATAATAGGTGCTAGATGTTACCTTAATACTTCTAATACTGTCACAAGAAACTGCTTTTACAAGTTCATTATTCAAGCCAAATTCTTTTTGTTCCGTTAAAGACACAAACTTATTGGAGAGCTGGGTAGTAATGGTTTTAAGCACCTGAATTTATTTTGCTAGCCAAAGAAAGAAAAAGGGTTTACTTGCAAACCATGCTTCTGCCTCAGACCGTAATTTCTGCACATCAGTAAGGCAAGCTCTGTCTGTTCATGAGGCTTAAAAGGTCATGGTCGGGTACAAAAGTTCACGAGTAACTTGGAACCCAGGAAAAACTGAGTCTGATTTGACTCTGTGGCATGTATTTTTCCCTTCCATGGTCGCATTGGACATCATACTGTGTGAACAAAAGAACATTTTGCAGTTCTCGGTTCTGTTCTTAAGACGGAAAACTATGCACATAGGCAAACAAAGTGGGACGTACCGCCCTTCAAAGAAGTCGTGCATTTCTTGCTTCTGTTTAGTCAGACAGAGGCTTTATTCTTTCCCTTTTGACAAGCAGCATTTCAGTGCTCAGAGACTGGACTTGTTCTGGTGACTAGAGCAGAGTTGCAGTACATAAACCATTTGTTGGGCTTGTCACAACATTCAAGGCCAGCTTGCATTCAGTTAAGTTTTGAAATCCTACTTTAAACATCTTGATTGTGTGGTTTTACAATTATGTTGACAGACAAAGATTAAATAGATTAGTAAATACTAAAGACTACCCAGAGGTGAATGCAACTTCAGCAGTGTAAAATACTGCTTAGGAACTGGAGACAGGGCTCTTTTTTTTTTTATTGATGGCATATTTTTTTTCATATTACTCTTCAGACACTCATTGCAGTACTTGTGTAATTTATGGATCACTGTAGAGCATATTACATTTGGGGACTGGCTTTTGTCTGATCTTCAAGAAATTATTTGAATGCTAATTGCTATTCTGGTTTGTGGCAAAGCCGTGAAATGTTTATACCTTAACTCTGATGTTAAAGAGCCTGCCCACGTAATTAGCTAGTGATAGCCAGATATTTAAGTATGTGGCCCTACCTCCAAATACCCTGGTAAACTTTGGGGCAGGTACTAGCTATCATGGAATTGTTTTGAGTGGTTATAGAAGTTTTTTTGTTTTGGTTTGGTTTTTTTTAAAAGCTGTCCAGTTTTACCTCTGAAGTAAACTTCACTATAATATTTTAATTGCCGCCTTGTACTCTTAGCCTTTTGAGGATATTCCTATGTACTTGTGGTGCTCTAAAGGCTGTGGCTTGTATGTGGTAAACCAGGGTTTGTTTATGATCTACTGGCAAGAGTAACAAACTGGAAGTCAGACCCTGTATTATGTTTGGGCTTTGGCTGTGGGATGTTAATCTCTGCTTTCTTTTTCTTGAAAGATACAGGTGGTCTGACTGGAGTGGCAAGAGGGGTTAATAAAATGCTCTGGGATCCTTGAGATGCACACTGATTCTTTGGAAAACTTTTTTGGTTAGTTCATTAGACTGGTCTGTTTCTGAAATAAAATCTTCCCTTTGATAGTATTGCTGCAAATCCGGTGGTCTTGCCTGTGTTTGTTTTTAAAATAACATTCCTTTTGAGGAATTTTATCTAGCCAACATGTGAAATTGGAAGTGAGCCACAACGACTTCCTGTAATTGTTGTGGGTTACAAAGCTGTATTTAAATGAAGTGTTAAGCTACTTAAAGCATTAACCGATGGCAGACTTTAAATCTTGAGAGTAAGAGGACAATGGGAACTATTAGTGAGAAATAACTTCTTGGAAGCTTAAAAATTGAAAACGGTTAAATTCTTCTATTAATAACAGTTCTGTCACCTGGCTAAAAGCGGGGTGTTTAATGTTCTTAAGTATGAAAATCAGTTTTCTCATTCAGTTTTGCATATACTGCCAAGTGCTCATATCTGTCCTAAGTATGCTTTGGCACTATATACTGTTGCTGTTTGCCCTGCTTAAAAGGCTCAGCAGTGCGCAGGATGTGAAATTCTGGCAGGGGTTCTTAATTTGAAAAGCAACGTTTCTAGAGGATAAACTTGTAAACCGTGTTTAGTTTACAGAGTCTGAGTACTATCTCTGAAAACACTGGTTTCCCATGCTACCCTGAATGCCCATGTTTGTGTATATTACTAACCTAGTTGCCCTCCCCAGTCCAGTCAGGAGGCTTTCTTGAAGTGTAGTTCCAGTATCCAGTAAATGCAGTTCCTGCATGCCTGGTGCTGGCTCAGAAATGTGGTCACATCGTACAAAGTACAAGCCCAGTTCAAGGGTTATTGGTCCCGTTTGGATTTGTTCAAACAGTAACAAAGGGGCAACTTTATCTGAGCAAACTTTCTGCCGGATCAGGTGTCGTTTGTTGTTCCTCACCCAGCGTAGTGCTAGCAGAAGGTGGTGGTCATCCTGTAGCGTGTGCTCAGGTCAGCTTGACAGAAATGTAATTGTGCGGTCGTGCCTCATGCGGATGGTGTGTACTGTTGGAGGTTAGGACGCAGGGGTGGCCTGAGGAACTAGGAGTTGCAGACTGTGCTCTAAAACGTGCAGAGATTCTTAGAGAAGTTAGACTGCGTCCTTCTGAGCAGTCATCCTGGACTGTAGTCAGTAGTTTCATCAGAGGGAAGTTTTAAGTGCTGCTACTGAAGAAGTGCCAAAGCAGTACTGTAATTTTATTTCTGCTTGCACTGAGACGGTTGCACTAGCATGGGACTAATACCACGATGATTTACTGGGGGAAAATTGGCTGCAGCTTTTTAGATGATGCTTTGGATTTTATAGCTTGTAATGAATCCACATCTCATTATTGACTTCAACTTTGCATCTGAATCTGCTGACGAGGCAGATGTGAGAGCTTTACATTAAAGAGCAAGTTTGGCATTTTGGGGTGAAAGTATATACGCAGCTGACATATAGGCTTTTAAATAAATGCCTGCAGTGCTGTTCCTTGTCACGACAGCATCAAGGCAAAACTAGAGGAAAGAGAAGCCAATTGCTTATACAATAGACTGGCTTAACTTGGTAAGGATTAGTATGAAAGAAGCTGGAGTGAATAGTGAGAGGTATTGCCAAAACTGACTTAAGATTTAGAAATGTCTGACTACTTTAGCTTGATTCTGTTCCTCTTGTGTCTAGTCGTACTAATGTGGAGAATCTCCTCCCTTTGCCCAAGTGTGCTGCTCTTATCTGTAAATAGTTTTTTCACTGGAGAAGGCTTTAAGCATCATTTTTAAATGTGATGTTTAAGCATCTGTTAGCTTGTCTAGAACCAGATTCTGTGTGCACATAATAAATGATTTATACATACTGCTCTACCTCAGACTTGCTTATTTCCAGAGAAGCTCTGAGTAAAAGGGGAGGATTATCACTGATCGCAGATTACGCTATATATAAACTCTGTACTGCAGATCTTGGGAAAGAGAGATAGTGTGTGTGTGGTACATCTATCCCCCCCACTAGTCAACATTATATTGACTTGAGAAAAAACATAGCCAGAGGTAGGAGGAAACAGTTGTTTTTAAGTATTTGAAATTAATTTTTATCCAGTGCATATTTGAAATGCTAATCAAGCTGTAAACTCACTTTTTAAAAAGAAAACTAGTGATATCTTTTTAAAAATGCAAGGACATGAAAACCTCAGGCAGTGCTTTTGTGATTGTAGCAATGAAAGCTAGGGTCATGGATGTCCCGTGCTTATTTTCGTATTGGTTTGTATTTCACCCTAGAAAACCAGCAGACCTTCAAAATTTGGCTCCAGGCACTCATCCGCCCTTCATAACTTACAATGGTGAAGTGAGAACAGATGTGAATAAGATTGAAGAGTTCCTGGAAGATGTCTTGGCTCCACCCAAGTAAGTGTTAAAATGATAATTTCTCACCTGAGATTAGATGGAGTGTTCTCAAAGGGGTTTTCTGCACCAATTAAGATGTTCTTCAGCATCAGTAAACTAAAGATTAGACATTGAAAATAGCTTGGAGTTCTTGCTTGTCATACCTTTCCTCCCTCCAGCTCCCTCATCTGTATAATAAAAAATATTTTCTTTTAAAGATTATTTTAAAATTGTCTTTTGTAGAGTGCTGTGGTCCTTCCTGCAGTTTTCAAACTAAATGACTTCTCCTTTTGATGACTGGGGCAGGCCATTCTGACGGTTTGTCTAAATAATGTAAATGAAGATGAGCCTGCTATACAAAGTTTAGTCCTGACTCCGTAATAAACTGGGGATCTGTTTTAAGGGGATGTGAGGTGTCCTTCTTGAGACTTGTATTTGCAGTCATTCTTCTAGAAGGAAGGTGTTATTTAAGTCTTCAAGAGTTTGTCATTTTCTTGTTCTCACCAGGAATATCAGTGAAATTTATATTTAATGATAAATTATTTTTTTTATTCCTTCCAGCTTCCTGTAAGCAGATGGACAGTTGATAATTGAACAGAACCAGTGATTACTTAATGCAACTTGGAAATAGTTTTTTAAAAACTAATTCATTCATACTAGGCATAATGATGAGTCCTGGACATTGATTATTTAGTATTCGGAAATCATGGTGGATAATACTGAACACTTTTAAAAAATGATTAAATTGCACAGCACAAGCATGAGAAATGTGTTCAAGCTTTCTCTAAACTGTTGCCTTTCTTCTCCATCAGCTGGCAGGTGCTGGCAAAATGCACACGCTACCTTTAGCAGACTGAACTTTTTTGTTTTTTTTTTTTTTTTTTTTTNTTTAGTGTGGAAAGACTTTATTTCTTTGTTAAAAGATTTGGAGTCCATGATATTCTGGCAAAGCTGATATTAATTGAAATGAAAGAAAGGATCTCCAGGGAACAGAGAATGGACAAGAGTATTTAATGTGTTACCTGTTTGATCCCTAACTATATTCTTGTGTGCATAACTGTGATCTGCCCCCTCAGCAGCACTGCTGTGCTAGAGTAAGAGAGCTTGCTCTTGTGACCCTGGGCTGTTTCAGACACTCTGTGCTTGAAACAAATGCCTGATTCAGAAAGCAGAAATGTGCTTTTCCTCTGAAAAGTGATTAAAAAGCGTTGGGTTTAAAAATCTTAAATGGAAGTGTGTGATATTACATGTAAGAAGTAAATCCTCCACGTTAATCTGGAAATGGATAAATTGGTAAATGTACATGATCTAGAATTTTTTTTTTTTTTTAAAAGGGCCATTTTCTGCTAGTTAATATATGCTGAGCATCATTTTGCTAAATGTGCTGTAGCTCTACTCCTTTCTGCTTTTTAGGTACCTAAAACTTTCACCAAAGCATCCAGAATCAAACACTGCTGGAATGGATATATTTGCCAAATTTTCTGCATTTATCAAAAACTCTAGACCAGAAGCTAATGAAGGTAGGTTACTCGGGGGCTGATAGCTGTGCACACATTGTTTTATTGGCTTGTGTTTTACAGAGCAGCTTGACTGTGAAGTGTTTCTCTGACAAATTTTGCTGCGTGTTGGTGGATGCTTGAGGGATTCTCATGAATTAAACCTGTGGTTTAAAGTTAATGATCTGAGACACAGATTTCAACAGTTCCAAAGAGAACTTCAATTAGTGTTCAATCAGAATTTTAGTTGGGTATGCGTGGTTTGTAAATATTCCTGGCATTGAAACTTCTCTATGCAACAGCCACTCAAAACTCTGGAACTGAGTAGAAATGATTTTAACATCCAGAACTGAATTCCATGCAGAGTTTGTGTCGTGCCCTAGTGGTTGAGTTTCCACGCGTTTGCTGCGAGGCCTTTCTGTGCTCTTGATTATTTGATCTTTCTACAATTGAGGGCTCTCATTCAGGGGTCGGAGTTAGGCTTTGTTTGTGTCACTTTCTTTAAAGGATTAAGACCTTTCTATGTGGAGCAAACAGTAGATGGAAAGAGAGAGATCAGTAAGAGATAAAGAATGTACAATTAGGCCTTTAAATAGTTTAGTACAAATATTTTGTCCTTGGTGTACTTGGAGGGAAGACGCAAGTCAGGGAATCAGAACGCCTTTCTTCTGTATTTCAAATGGAGATATGCAAAATATTTGTAAACAGCGGGAAATATGTTTCGATTTTGTGGGGTGTGCTGCCCTCTGCTGCTGTGTTCCATAAAGCTCCGCGGTAGTCTGTGGGTTTAGTCGTGGCTGTTAGCTGAGCATGTGACATTAAACAGATTATGTTTAAATGAATATAAATCCTAGCATAGCTTAATTCTAATTAGTTTAAGCCAGTTAGGAATAGTCTTAAGAAACTGACATAAGCCACTTTTTAAACCAAAAATAAACACTTGTGGACAATCTTAGAGTATTTTAAATTAGTGCAAACTCGTGTATAAACCAGCCTTTAAATAATCTGTGTGATACTTAAAGGGATTCTAGTTTGGTTTCAGTGTTGCTAGTGACCACGTGGGCAGCTCCAGCGGTAGTGTTGCCACAAAAATTGTACAACAGTAAAAAATCCTTCAGTATACGGTCTGTTCTGGGTAGTACAGTGATGTGGATTTTGTTTTTCTGATCTGCTACTAATATCAATATTCTAGACAATAATATGCTCTGAAATTTGCATGCTATGGTTTAGCTTTCTTTTCTGTTCCTAAAACTGTTCCTTCCTCTGTAGCCTTAGAACGTGGCCTCTTGAAAACCCTGCAGAAACTGGATGAGTATCTGAACTCTCCTCTTCCTGATGAAATAGATGAAAATAGCATGGAGGATATTACAGTTTCTACCCGCAAGTTTTTGGATGGCAATGAGATGACGTTAGCAGACTGCAACCTGCTACCCAAACTACACATTGTCAAGGTAAATGCCTTGTATGTTGTTACATGATAACGAAGGGCAAAATGCTTATGGTTTATGACATTCTGGAGTCCAACTAATTTCAACCGTTTGTAAGCTCCCATGTAAGTTTAACTAGATTATTAACAATATATGAAATTGTGTAAGATTTGGGTAATTCACAAGGGCTTTAGGGATGGAGCAGTTGAACTCAGTGAAGGTGTGAACCATTAAGTTGGACAGCAGATGATAAAACTTCTCAAGCCAAAACCCATTTTACAGCACTGACCAATGTGGTCACTGGAAGAAGTTGCAACACTTAAAAGAATGCGGGAGAAGAAGGAAGGTGAACATCCTGTGACCCATTAATGTTTGAAGTGCATGTCTTTTCACATCTATAGAGAAAACTGCTCTATTAGCAAAAACGAAAATGACACAATGTGAAATACAAGGATTATATTAAAAAAAAAAAAATCGGAAGTCTAGAAGGAAGTGGCCTAGGATAACTACAGGAGTGAAGATGTGCCTATGGTTTGATTTCTTTTTACTGTGTCCTATGATCTTTGTCAGTTTTGTACTGCAGATGGAGCCACAGATTAAGTTTCTGCCTGGGTGCAGAAGCATTGCCTTTGGTGAGAACAGTAATACAGCCAAAGCGAGGCAGTATGCTGCCAGGTCCTGCCGTATCCCAGAGGGGCAGGTTCTGCTGACTTTGGAAGAGACTCTGAGCGTGCGTGTTGGAAGGATAGCTTAACGAGAGAGTGACAAGAGTTGGAAAAGTGGTTTAAGTTGAAGGATGTATATTCATAATTTAATTCTTTTGTTCTAGGTGGTGGCCAAAAAATACCGCAACTTTGAGATTCCCAAGGAAATGACAGGGATTTGGAGATACCTGACGAATGCTTATAGCAGGGATGAATTCACCAATACCTGTCCTGGAGACAAAGAAATTGAAATAGCTTACAGTGATGTAGCCAAGAGACTCACTAAGTAAACAGCACTTGCAAAAGAGATGACTTCTTGCATATTCCATAACAATGCTTCTAACAGACTGCTCTTTTCATATAAGATAGCAATTTTTTTTGCATGAACTTGCAGTTATTCAAAGTTATGGTGGATAGACCAGGTACAGTAATTACCTAAAGTTTTGAAACTTAATTATAGGCTTGTTTTTCCTTACCTCCTTTCACAGCAAGTTTGAATATCATTAATGCAGTTATGTTAATATTGCACTGGGGTAACTCTGGATTCTTCAGTATGAAGGGTTATCTTGCCCCTACTACTTTTCTTTGCAAACATTTGGTCCCTGTCTACAAATTGGTTTAGGATACTGTCTTGCTATATGGTACAAGGAATATTTATGTATTTTGGAATTTATTGCTTTTCCAGAAGATCTGTACGCAATCGTCCTATCTGTGACACGTTGAACTGTACCTGATCGTCTATCCTATTTACATATAGAAGGGAACTTATTATCCAAAAGAGCCATTTGCAGAATATTTGGCGATGTTTTTAAAAATAGTTTCTCTTGGATTTGAAATCACAGTAATGGTTGAGAATGGACTCAAATGTGAAACGTGGATTTGAATGACCTCAGACATCAGGGAAGTTTGAATCTAGGCTTGAGCGCTATAGCAGGAAGCTCACAGTTCAGAGTTAGTATTTAGTTGTGTCTTAAAGAGCTTGATGAGATTAAAAAAAAAAGCCCACTGTTCTTTTTGAATTGGCAACCTATATTTGTCCCGAATTTGTTCTGAATTCTGAGTTACAGCAAACAAATAATTGTCAGGATGCCCTTTAACATCATGAAACCAGAAGAATGGGATGCTTGCCATCTGTTCACCTTAAAAATTGCAAGTGGCTTTCTTTTTGGTAGTTAAGAGCCTTTATTTTGTATAGGTCTTTCTGGTGATATTTACTTACAAAATCTGTGCGGTCATAAACAAAGTATATGTAAACATTAGTGTCGTAGTTGATAAATAGCTACTGTACATGGTGAATAGCAGTGCAATGATTAGTGATGCAAGACTGAACACTGAGAGCTGTTGAAGTGGGAGTCTTTCTGGGAACTTTATAAAGCTGTTTCTTTCCTGAAGAAAGCTAAAGTGACCTTTAAAGATAACATTTGCCTTAAATTATAGTATGCATTTTTTCCTGAAAGGAAATCTATTAATTGCTCTTGTAAAGAAATGGTGCGTGAAATCCAGTCCTTTACATTGAATTTATCCTAATTGCTTGTCTGTGCACCTGGACTGCAATTTTGCATAATCATAATCATTGCACTACTACACATAATCTTTTTACAGCAACACTGAGGAATAGCACTACAATTTTTTTAAAAGCAATTTTCAAATATTTCTAAACCAGGGAATAGTTTTCTTGTTTAAAATTAATGATTTTGATGCATGAAATAAACTGATAGGTTATTTTTAAAAGACCATCATAAACAACTCCAAAGAATGCTACACTTATATGCCTATTTTTTTGTAAAGATACTTTTATATTTAACTGATTTTAGAAGCTGGAAAGTGCTATTCCTGGTAGGTTGTTCTTGGAATATTTAACATTCTGTAATAACATGGAAATGCTCACATAAACACTTTTATACACTAATTTTTTTGGTAAGCACTGGCTTTATGAAAACCAGCCTGACTTTTCTAAGCATCCTGCTTTTGCTACTTTATATACCCATGAAGTTAGTTTGACATAGAAGAGGTAGAGTACAAGATCCGTATTTGTATACATGGCTTGTGGTGCCTTGTCTTGCCTTCCTAGAGCTAGAATTCCAATATAAAGGCAGTTAGCAATCCTGTTACACGTCTTTCGAAGACAACCATAGATACACTTAGACCCTATTATGATTTTTTTAAAGCGATGTTTAGGCACAGAAAGAAAATTCTGCAGAGCGACCTGGTTAGGAAAACCATAACTGTAGCCTTTTAATAATTACTGTATTCTAATGTCACGTTCTCATCCTGAATAAAGTTTCTCAGCCATAACAATCCTCTGTAGGGGTTCAGTCTTTGCTACAACGTGACATCTAGAAAAAGGGATGATGTCCTTTTTTGTTAGATAACAGCATTTTTAATGACACATAGGGTAAAAAAAAAAAAAACCCAACACTCACTGGTTTGGTGCTCTTTGCCATTGTATAGTTAGTTAACCTTTAAAAACAAAAATACAGGAAGCAATGTGATTGTGGCATAGCTTTGTTAAGTTTTTAACTCTACTTGTAGATCAGGATGGCCCTTGGAAGTTGTCTGAGGTTGTAGTAATCGGGCCTCACTCCTTTTAAAAGCAAATTAGCCGTTGCGTGCACACCTCAGTACACCAGTCAATTATGCGCATATGAGCATGAAAACACTTTCATGCAGTTTTCTAATGTGCACGCTGCCTGCATGTCAATGCACACAAATGCTTAACTTGTTAAAATACCAGGCTTGTTGTCTTTTATAGATAATATATTCTCTCTACTTTTTAGGCAATCTTCAACAATTGTAATACGTTATATTCAGCATTAAGTATTATAATGATTGTGTCTGAAAGCTTGTAAACAAAGTTAAAGCTCTTGCTCTAACTAATGTATTTCTTATCTCAGTACAATGGAGTATTGAGCGTCGGAGCCTTTCCCTCATGGGTGTAATTCAAATGAGGACCAGGTTAGCAATTTCCAAGGCGGTTACTGTATGATAGCTGTTAACTGTCCTGTGTGAAAGGAGCTGGTATCTTTTAGGCTTCCTGTTGCACAGTTTGTTGTGTTGTGGCAGAAGCTGGCCAGCCTCTTGCTGGCTTCAGCAGAGGGCAGGAATCTAATGGAGAGCGAGCAGCTTTCACCTCTGTAGGTGATCCCTTCGGAACAGCAGCGTGCAGCTAGGGTGGTGTGTAAAAGGCTTAGCGTCTGGTGTGGGTAGAGCACTTTCATCTGGCCCCAATCACCAGCGCTACGTTAATTAAAAAAGCCCTTTCATAACTATGTAAATTCTTGACTTCTGTCAACTTGTTTACAATCTGATCTTTAAATGCATTTTTAATTTCATCAAACGGCAATTAATCTACCCCCTGTTTAAATTTAAAATGATGCTTCTAGCCCCTTCTACAATTTAAAAACAGCAGTTACCCTTTCAAGTAGGCATTCCAGTTTGCAAGTTGGTTGCATGTATTAGCATGCTGAATAACTTACTTTATTCTCAGGCTGAAATATGCTTAAATTCCCATTATAACAGGTGACTTGTGTATTTCCTGAACATAAAGGGAAAATCCATCATCTTCACCCTGTTTTTGTGTGGGAGAACAGATTATACTATATGCATGATTATTATTTTTTTTTCTTAACAAAGCTTTCCTTCTTGAAGAGATTCCTTATGTGTGAGAGCTGCCTGTTGAACAAGAGAGGCATGTGAGTTCTGAAACAATTTCATGCACTCCAAAGCTTTCCTGTCCATCTACTGTTGACTGCTGGCCTGTGTAAACGGACAGTCACAGCCATGTAGCTTCTACGTTTGCATTTTCCCATAAAATTGGTGTTTTTTCCGCAATGGGCATGTCTAAACTGATTGAGAGTTGCGTGCAGTTCCATGATAAGAAGAGAGATGTAATCAAGTTTTTATGCTAAAGTAGCAAATTAGCATTTCGTATCAAAGGAACACAGACATGAATAAATTGAAGATGCTTGAGCCAAACCCACTGATGCCTATCTCAATGTAGAACAAAAAGTGGCTAAGTACAGTCAACTTTTTTTTACTCTTTGCCACTCAGAGTACTATCTGCACACATCCAATTAATATTTTCAGAAGGCGGCTTTATCCCGAGTGAAAAATATTTAATCTGCCTCAGAACCTGTGCCACCAACTATTACATTTTGTTTCTGGAGGGGATGGGGGGGGATGGGAGAATAGTGGAGCAGAATAGGATATTGAGACTCCCAAGACAGGACATCAAGAATTGGAGCATTGTTTGCAGAAATACTTGAAGAGTTGATACAATTTATTGTAGTTTGCTTATGTCTTTCACTCTCTGGAACATCTTTTACAGATATACCAGTATACTGCTGGCAGCTATTGTTAAAAATAAAATTATATTTTCACTACCAAGCAGATCTTTCTCTTATTTTTTGAAGAGTACAGTTCTCGCATGTGTAAGCTACGACTGGAATGTGGTGTGCTAAACTACAGAACAAAACTTTGTAGTAATGATTTTCTCAATTTTTGGCCTTCTGTTTGTTTTCAGTGGTGGTGTGATTTAAAGCAGAGTGCCTGTTGTTTCTAACATTATAACTAGCTGTTTGTGCCCCTTAACAAAGTTAAGAACTTTCTTAAAATTAAGAACGAGTTGAGAAGTAATGACTTCTACAGAAATTATAAAAAGTGGGTTGTTGTTTTGGGGGTTGTTTTTTTTTAGATTTTGAGTGGAAACTCTTAAAAACAAATTTTGGTAGCTTGTTTTTCTGTTGAATAATAGGTTTTCAGAGTTACACTGAAAATTGGTTAAAAAGACATCAAAAAAAATTCTCATTTGGTTCAACTTGTTTTCTACCCAGATAATCCACTAANCTTTTGTAGCTTGTTTTTCTGTGGAATAATAGGTTTTCAGAGTTACACTGTGAAAATTGGTTAAAAAGACATAAAAAAAATTTCTCATTTGGTTCAACTTGTTTTCTACCCAGATAATCCACTAAATAGCCATTTGAAGAGTTGACAACGAATTGATCCCATCTGCAGAATTCATGGATTTCAAACTCAGTGCTCTGATTCTGGGTTGCAGACTTGTTTCCTTACTGTCTTTTGCTTTCAAGTGTGTCTCAGCTAGCCATGGTAAACACCACACGCCCTTTCTTTTAATACGAGTGTGTTAACTAGGTACTAGGTCTTCAGAGCAAAGACCACCAGCCACTAGTGGAAGTTGTCTTCAAAACTTCCTGTGCATTATCATGTCAATCTCTTGTCTGTCTTGTGAGTGTTTGAGGTGCATCTGGGGTCTGATTTTTTGTTTTTGAAAGGAAATTTGTGGAATCCAGAAGACATTCCTGGAGCCTGTAATCTGGGATACCATCATCTGAGTTTGAGCATGTGCAGGAGAGTAACAGACGTGCTTGTAGTAGTAGCAAATCCAGCAATTAAACCCTTGGTGTAGGATTATATACTTGTATTGCTGTATTATTTTACTGACTGAGGTTTGTGATCAGTTTTGCAATAGGATTCGCAGTCACCTTGTTTGAGTTTGGTCATGTATTTCCATGAAATGCTGCAGGGTGGAGCAGAAGGTAACGTAACACCCTCTTGATGTGAAGAGCACACTGAAAGGGTGTAGTGTTGAGCTGTGAAGATGGTGCTCGTCCTGCATGGCAAAGGCAATAGTCTTAGGGTATTTTGTATAATTATGATTTGCTTCAAGAGCTGGTTTTAACTAGCTAATAAATTTTATATTTTTTGCTTAGATTTTGTTTTTAAGATAGCTCAGGTGACTACCCAGTCTGCTGTGGAAGGTTCCTCCTGGATGGCCTGGCAAGAAGGAGCTGGACTTTGGCTTCAGTGAAAGCTGTGGAGCCCACTCCCAGCCAGGTCTGTGTAGCTGCTGACTGTGAGCACTGGAAAGAATTTAAGAGCTTGAGGGGAGCTAGGTGAGGCTGAATGTTTCATACTTGTTTCTGACCACCGCGTCGGTTCTCAGGGACAGCTCTGATCCAAATAAATTTGAACTTGGCTTGAATCCAGGTTTCATAGCTCTGGTTTACCTCTCCAAAAATGCTGCCATCTGCCCAGGAAAAAAACTAGTCTCGAGATTGGTAATGAACTCCAGTGGTTTAGAATCTGGAATACCAAAACTGTGATAAGTAGCAATTGTGAAAGCAGTCGGTATCTGTTCACCTCAGTTGTAAGGACAGAGCAGTGCGGTCTGAGAGTTGCAAGGACTAATGTGAAGTGTGTCACCCTTCTCCTGTGTCCTGTCCACCCCCTACATCAACATGCTTTAGCTGGACCCCATTTATATTTAATTGATCGTTTTCTTTCCATTTGTACTCTGTCCCGTTCTAAGTGAGCCTAACGACACGCTGGAAATGGCTCTTGGTCCCTGGTACCAAGCCAGGGGGAGATCCAGTGATCTTGAGCACTGGCTCACCTTGAGAGGTGTTTTTAATGACACCAGCCTTGAAGTATTGGCACCTTGTTTGGAAATACTGTTTTAGATACTCATCAACTTATTTTTGTGACATTTCACTAAGAAGTTCCTAGAAATAAACTAGCATTTTGCTAGCCCTGTGTAAAAAAA